>NTHP01000247.1:527934-568540 GCA_003416845.1 Oplegnathus fasciatus
AATTTATGAACGATTGTCAAAATGTATAACATAACATTTTTTCAGTCAAACGTAACTTAACCATGTCATGTGATGCTACCTCAGTACACTTTAAGAACAAATATTACCACTAAAGAAAACTGCAGATGAACATTTAATATCCAGGAGTTCACATTATAGACATGACCACTGACTATGCCTGTAACAATATGGCCACAATAAAGCACATTGACCACACAGAGTCCAGCCATATACTAGGTTTTGACCTAGTCTTGTTATCTTACTTTCTCTTCAGTTGTTGGAGTTGGAGCTCATTTACAGTACTGCTGTGGATCTACTATTTAGGTAGGTGACATCTTTTAAAATAGGGAGGTGGGCCAGAAGAAGTAGGGACTTGTTCAGTTGTTGCAGAATGATTTGGTTCTGCGGGAGCTGGTCACTTTAGGTGTTTTAAGAAATAGATTGGAGGTGGAGAAAAGGCACATCAGGCAGACTGAGCTACGTGCCCCTGTGTAATCCAGGACACGATGACCTGAGTCTTATTTTGTATACTCATGGTGTAATCTGAAATCTTATTGTCTGTAACTGTTATATGTTGTATGTCTGAAACTTTGTTTAATGTGCTGCTGCCCGTCTTGGCCAGAACACTCTTGTAAAGGAGATTTTTAATCTCAAAGAGGCTTTTCCCTGGTTAAATACATTTTATATAAAATAAAATAAATAAATCTTTGGGTCACATTGCACCTCTATAGCTGACAGAACTGCTTAGGTGGGCTTCACCACTGGCCTGTAATGGTCACACAAGGTCAGCAGTAAAAGCTTTGGAGAGGTGGGACACACATCTCCTGGAAATGCCTGCAGCCAAAAACACTGCGTTCAGGAGCAGCCTGCAGTATTATGGTGCCACGAGTGCACGTGGAATTAGCCGGACAGGTCTGCACGGGAACAAACTAATCTACAGGCTTTCAAATGGAAAGTGACATCTGGAAAGCAGCACACTTGATCAACAGACTACACCAACAGTTTGATGTGTTTTAATTGTCTTATTGTTTGTTTTTAGCCATGGTAGTAGCAGGGCTCTATGGATGGTAATGTCGGTCAGTCCACCACTTTTGATCCAGACTAAAAATGGTTGTAGACTAAAGTCTTTAAGTCTTTTAAAGTCTTTTAAGTCTTTTAAAGTTAATATATGTACCCAGGACTCCCTAGAACGCAGAATTGATACTGAGTGGATTAGCCTGGTGAAATAAATTAAATTGAACTGAACCAAAGTAATGAAGCTTTGCAAAAGCATAAAAATGAACTATGAAAACTTGAGAAGTTGGATAGCAGATGGGATAAAGAATAATGATCACTTTTACCGGCAGGTAGAGCACAGCAATGTCCTGAGGGAAACGAGAATTTACTTCCTATAATGTGGTCAGGTAAATTCAATACACTCATTGATTTCCTTGTGATTTGTTGTTCACAAAAAGAACTCAAATCCCTCGGTTTGACTTCAACAGCACTGCTCAGGCGGTTTCAGCCAACAAATACATTAAAAGGTCAAAAGACTCAATAAAAGATTGATAAATGCAAGAACAACTGGCACCTGGAATAACTGACTGGAAAATGAGTCAAGTTTTTGAAGGTGGTGAACTCTGATGGCCACGCATGACAATCATCTCTGTTTACATCCCGCTTGAGCTGTATACATACAACCCTCAGCATGCATAATGCTCTCTGTGATGTCTGTCACAGGTTTAATTTATTCCTCAAAATCTAACTTCCTGTGTGTTTTTATGAATAAACTTCAAAAGCACTTCATTGGTTCCCCTGTTGATTTCTAAAATTGTGGTACCAAATCATTTGTGGATTTTTGGCAATTACAGACACAACACTAAATAAGGAATACCACTTAGTGCACATGACAGTTTCTCTCAGTCTGTCATTTGGCACACCTGCAGTTCCTTCTTCTTCGTCTTTGTTTCACGCCAAATTTCACTATTGGGACTTCATTTTTGCATCCTAAAAATAAACAGGTGCTGATTGCTACCTGTGTGGAAGAAAGGCAGATTCTGGTGTTTCATGTAATTTCACTTCAGGAAGAAAAGAAAAACACAATCAAAAGTCGATTTAGTGCAGAGAGACAGTGGGGGCCGAGTCATGTAACTGGCATTTCATTTAACGCTCAACTTTCACTGATACTTTTGTGGCAGTTCTGTTTACAAGGATATCATTGTTCCCACTACGCAAACTGACACTTCAGCAAATCCACGACTAATTGGTTCCACCTGCTTGAAGTTTGAACTGCAAGACGAAAAGCATGTAGCAATAAAATTTTGAATAAGTACCATTGTACTGTATAATTATTTTGTATTATGCGCAAGCCCCATTTTAGCATATTAATATTGTGTACAAAACTAACCATTTTTGAACAGAAAAACACAAAACATTGCCCGAGCCTACACTAAAATGTGCTGTAATTACCATCAGCAGAATACAGTTCGACTGTGAAAACACACAGAGCCAGAGAAGATGTAGAGATGCAAGACTTTTATTTAAATCAAAATCAAGTGATCTTCAAAGATAATTTTGTATCCAAGATGGTGCTAGGCATAAAAACAATGAATAAATTCTTAGAAAACAAAGAAGAGCATGGTGTTCCCTCCAGTCGTCAGCAAGGTGGTTTTGCATCTCTGCTACCCTTTTCCCCCCTCTGTGCACTCTCTTTTCCCCTCTCGCAGATTCTTTCACCCTGTCTCTCTCCTCTAGTTGGGGCCTTGGAGAGCCTCTGCCATGAACAGCTTCCCGAGGTTCTGCGAGGTGAATTCCTTCACGTTCTGGCAGTAGTTGTTAATTTGCCCTGTTGGAGGGTAGCCACATGCCCACACAAAAAAAACCACAAACACACACCCACAGGAATATACACACATACATACATTTGTACACAGACATGCACACAAACAGGCGGAGGCGGGAGAAAGAGGTGGGGGAGAAAACAGCAGTACAGCAAAACATCAAATTAGTGGAGAACGGAGTAAACGGAAGGATCAGAATGTTGTCAGAAGGCGGAGGAGAGCTGAACAGCGTGAAACAGCAGGGAAAGGGGCGGTCGAGTTGGAGATTGAGTCAATAAACTTTAAATTAATGTAATTTCAAGATAATGGCGGAGATAATTACAAAACAGAACCTGAGCTCCTGTGAGGGAAGCAGAGGTGGCTGATGGAGTTTGGAGAGAGGGGGGTCTCTGTGGTGGAGATGACGATTGCTGTCCGTGCGTGGAGGTTGCGTGCTTGTGTCAGTGTGTGTGTATGTGTGTGCGTACCTGCAATAAGAAGTGTGTCCATGCGTGGTGGAGGCTGGGGGGGCTTGAACATTTTGGTGATGTCCTCCTCAGGCAGCGGAGGCTCCCCTCTGCTCTGTCGCTGGGCGTTCTCCTGCTGCCTCCTCTGGAGGTACTGGAGGGAGGGACACAGAGGGAAAGAGTGGTAGCATTAGAGAAGGAGGGATGGGGGAAAGGCACAGGAGAGGAAAGAAAAAAGCCAGAAAGAAATAACAGTGGGAGCATGAGAATGTGAGGAGAAGACAAAGGATGTAACAATGACGTCATGGAGGAGGGGGGGGAAAGAGAAGCATAGAGAAGTGAGAACGTGAGGAAGAGGAAAACAGGAGAGTAACAGGAAGGAGAGAAGCATAGTTACAGAGATATAGAGAGCCCAAAGTGGCAGTGGATAGTAAAAAGAAAAAAGGAGGAAAAAGAACAAAGACAGGCAATGGAAACAGTAACAGGAAGGAAGTGAGATGTAAAGAAACATGGTGATGAAAGAAGAGGTAGGGAGGACTGACAGAGAGAGAAAGGTTATAAGTGTTGACAGGGATGGAGTGATTTATGAAGGGGCTGGCAGTCGGTAAATCAGTGAGGTGCCGGTCTCTGCAGATCCTAAAAGCCTTGTTAATTTGGCAAGATGGAGGAGAGACTGACATAGACCGGTGGAACGGGAGGTTGCGGCAGGCGAGGAGGAAAAACGACGTGGGAGTAACTTGAGTGCTTTCAACCAAACATCCCACAACGCACCTGTATGAGTGACTGAAGCTGACTAAAATTGCTAAGATAAACAATAAATGAAAAATATAACTATTTGTTCAAATCAATTGTTACTCCTCAAGTTTCTTTTCCTGCCAATGCGTCACAGCACAACTGTGCATAATCAAAATGCTAACATATTAGAAACAAGCAAAAAAAGAAGAAGAAACAGTCCATATATAAATATAGACATAGAGTACAATGTCTAAAAGTAAAGTCAAAGTGAAAAAAATCAAATTGATCTAAATTAAGAACAAATACAAAACAGCCTTTAAAGTCAGCATTTAGTAGAGGCACCTTTCGTTGCTATTTTTCCCAATTTTTCCTTACAAACTGCTCGGGTTCAGTCACGTTGCATGGGGACTGCGAGGGAGCAGCAGTTTTAAAGTCCTGCCACAAAGTCTGAATTGGATTGAGGTCTGCACTCCTGTGGAGCTTTGGCTTTATGTTTGAGGTTGTTGTCTTGGTGGAAAATAATCCGGTCCCATGTTGCAGTTCTTTTACAGACTGCAGCAGGATTTCTATGTATTTTGCTGTATCTGTTTCACCTTCTACCTTCACAAGCCTTCCAGGGCCTGCCGCAGAGAAGCATCCCCACAGCATGCTGCTGGAACCACCACGCTTCGTGCTGGGGATAGTGCGTTTCTGGCAATGTGCTGTGTTTGGCTGTAGTATGATGGTTAAAAATTCTAATTTTGGTATCTGGACTAGAGGTCTTAACAGGACCACTCTGTTCTGCGAAACCGAGACCAGAGCCTGGATCAGAATAGGACTGGGTCCAAATTGCACTCTAGTCTAATCGGGCCGGGTAGGATCTCATTTTACTGCCTTGAGTCTTGGATTTGTGTGTCAATACGTCCAGCGTACTCAGTATCAGCTCTGATCACGTGGTACCTCATAACCACTACAGGAGAAAATATTGTTGGAAATCTGTACCGTATGTAATAAAATGTATTCTATTAAATGACAAATACTTTTTGGAATTTGCTAATTGATGGTGCATTATGTTGTTGATTGTGTTGGTGTTCACTCTCTATTAGGGTCTGTTTGGGTCGACTGATCTGGTATAATAATTCTCGGGTCCACTACAGATCAGGTTTCTCTTTTTTAAAAATGTATTCATGCGTGTCAGGTTCAGGTAACTTTTCTACTGGTCTGTTTCAGATCGGGTCCAACATAGAGTCTACATCAGACCGCTGAACCTTCATACACTTTGTTTCAGTCTCTCACATGCCGTTTGGCACACCAGCCCAGATGTCACATGAGTTTTTTAACAGCAATAAAGCTGGAAGCGATGACCTTTTTCTGTGTTGCCATAGACTTTTTGGTCGCTATGTTATCTATTTTTGCAGCTACTACAACCAAATACACCCTCAGCCATGATTTGGCTTGCCTTTCATGTGTTTATTTTCTGTTTATATATCAAAAATAATTATATGGCTCAGAAGTAATGACTTGGAAAATATTGCTGAATCATCTAATGGTAGCTGAATTGTATCATTAACCATAAATCATGATTCCTCGGTTCTTAAGATTAACACATTGCTCCATATCTAATCTTCTGCAAAGTGCTGCCTGTTGCTGTCGATGGGAAAAGAAAAGAAAAGAAAAAGAAAATGGAAAATGAATAAATCAGGGGGAGTGAGACAAATTTCCCGGTACAAACACTAACTTGGCCACAGATTGTGGCTGGGAACCTGCTATTTACCAAATTCAGAGAGCTATAAATGAAAAATGGAGCCCTCTCAGTACGGCGCCTTTTTGCAACTTTCTATGATGATTAATAAGGTTCCATTTGTCCGGGAAGCAGCAGGGTCAATAGCACAAGATTACATGGAGCAAGTACTGTAGATGTCTAAAAGGTGTAACGGAGGCTCACTTTCTTTGTCTCTGTGTGCACAGTTTGTTCAATGCAGAGAACAGTGTGAAACGTGAAAAAAGCAGACACCATAAAAGGGGTTATCTGTGTGATACTGCATATGACATGAGTGTGTGTTTGTGTGAGGGGTAAGGCTCGGGGGCTATGATGATGAGAAGGTTGGTAGGGGAGGATGATGGATCATAATGGCTGGAGTGTGGGTGATTGGCCCGGGGGTTGTGTGGATACGTAGGTGTGTGTTTCTTCGCGGCCCAGGTTGTGAATGCCTTGCGTGCATACGGCGGACTACCTGTGGTCACAGATGCATGTTTGTTGCAAGTCTGCCTAATGTGTGTGAACTTGGCTGAGGTTTTATCTGCTGTCGGCCGAGAAGATGATGACTCAGCCCGGATTAACATTAACACTTCAGACATTTCCTCGTTTCCGCTTGCAGAGAATAACAACAGAATAATGTCGTTGTTTCAACGTAGGTGTAAGTTTCTACGCACGCACTCAGCACACATCAGTGAGTCACCTTGTGCCTCTACGCTTCCATTTTCCTGAGCAATGTGTGTGTGTGTATGAGTGTGTGACCCTTTGTGTTTGCATGTGTTGCCGGATGTTTATGATGCATCTGGCTCAGGTTGAAGTTGCAGATGGTAAGTGGCTGACTCTTTATCTGTGTGTGTGTGTGTATGTTTTGTTCTGGTCCTTTTGGTGCTTCTGGCTGAATTTGTGCTCGTAGGTGGTGTGTGTGTCTTGAGTCTTTGCACACAGGGTATGTGTGTGACTGTGTGTGTGTTTTACAAAGTGCTACTGCTGCTGCTTTTAAATTAAGTTTGTGATGTGTTTCACTGGCACAGAAAAAAGACAGAGGATTTTCACTTACTCATTAAAATAAAGAAATAATACTAGCTTTGAGTCCATATGCATCAGCTCTCCCTGGGTGTCAATGATATTTGAAGATCGTCCGAGCATGACTCATGGTATTTAACCTTCGAAACCTACTCTTCTTCACATAAGGATAAATTAATGACTGTATCACAGAAGTAGCTCTTGTAGTGATGAGAATGACCAACCAGAGGTCTTTGGGATCCGAAACAGACCCATGGAAACCCTGAGCCCAAAATGCATGAAAGAGTAGCAATGCATGTCTATTTCTTTTTCTCCTGATGACGTAGGTAATGGTTATGAGACACCGGTCAGATCCACTCAAATGTTAGTTTAGACCAAAAACAGCCCTGTGTTAAAACAACGAAAAGGGCTGTGTTGACGATGGCGTGCCGCTTCAGGTGAAATATGATCCAGGAAGTTCAGTTTGAGCAACAGATCTGTGAGTTTGAAGGCTCATCAGGCCCGAGACCCGCAGTAGTACAACTGAACCCTACCAGACCCGATTAGACTGAATATAATTTGGACCTCGCCCACTTTGGGTCCAAATGTCCAAATCACTTCCCATTCAACTCGCTATCATAATCATTATCAGATGTTTAAAAAATAAAACTGAAGCGATGAAGTCAATAATGTGTATATGACCATCTGTAGGTTTGCGCTGTATTGACACAGTAAATACTGGAGCATTTCTTACTCTGCTGAACAGCCCATTTCTGTCCTTTGCTAATGTTTTTTTTTTCAGCTGCTTCTTACACACACACACACACACACGTAGACTCAAAAGCTGGGACAGCAATAGGCTGCTATTTATAGTGAATGGGAACTGGCGTTGCAGCCCGGCACCACCTGCTGGGCTACAGAGATTTAAAAAGCCGCTTAGTGGCACTACAGGGAAAGTTGAGAAAGGTTCAACTTTGTGCATATGTCCTCTGGCGCAATGTGAGTGACAACCAGTTGAGAGTCAATCGTAGAAACTGAAGCAAAGACTTGTTTACTACTCCGCTCCACTAGTGGAGTGTGGCTCACTTCCAGCGCAGACATAGGACCGCAACGCCAGTCAGTCTGGCCTGCTCGGGCGTCATTGACGTATTAAAACAGTTTCAACTACACGTACTGCATAAAAAACGAGCCTAAAAAACAGAGCTTTTCAGTATCCGGGAAACAAAATGTGCAACAGCAAGTGAACTGAAACAAATGTCCAGCCGGAGCAAAATATGTAAGTTATATGCTCAACACAACATACCCACAGAGCTACAGATTCATGAGAGGCCAGAGACTGCCTACTACTTTGCATCTGTATGTGTGAACGCAGCGTTACAGTACTGAGTATTATGCCTGTGGAATACACACATGTATTAATGTGAGTATAGTTATAGATAAATATGCCACAGATATACAGTAGATGTTTCATCTAATTCATTCTACTTCTTTTTTTCCATCTGTAAAGTATTTGAATTGTGTCTGTGTTTGAAACATGCTATATAAATAAAGCTTGAAAGCCTTGCCTATATATTTTTAACTTTTGCCATTTACTGTAGTTACTTCTGGTGGTCCTCAGTGGGTGCATGGGCATTAATGTGAGAGCCTGGAAGACCATATTTCTGTGTGTATATGTGTGTGTGTGTGTGTGTGTGTGTGTGTGTTTGTGCCACCTGGTGCTTCTGCTGCTTGCCTGCTGTGATTATAGCTACAATTGGTTGTGTCCATGGCTGAGAGAACTATACCTGCTGTTTTCCTGCAGAGTTTGTGACTGTATGTGCATCTGTGTGTGAATGTCCCTGTGTGCTTGTGTGCGTGTGTGTGTTTGTGCCTCTTTCCCTTATATGCATGCTGGTAAGCTGATGTTTCTGCTGCTGCTGCTGCTTGCTCACTGTGTCTGTAGGTGGTGTGTGTGCTTCAGTTCACGAAAGCTTGTGTGTATGTGAGTGTGTGCGCGAGCGTTACCTGGTGCTTCTGCTGCTGCTGCTTACTCAGGTTGCGGCTGTAGGTGTTATATTTGACAATGTCTTGACTCATGTCATCCACTCTGTCCATCAGAAGCTGAAGGCTCTTCTCCAAGTGGTTGCTGGAAGAAAAATGTCAAAATGTCATTCACACATTTTTGTACTGACATCAGCACTCGTGAGTGACGCAGTGACGCACATTATTTTGTTCACCCCTAAGCCTAACTTAATAGCTTACACTAATCTTTACTTAATTTTAACGTAATTTTAATATTGTTATTTCGGACACATGATGGACTTCATTTATATAGCGCTTTTATCATACACCCATGCACACACACACCATGCAAGGTGCTGGCCTGACCATCAGGAGCAATTTGGGTTCAGTGTCTCGACCAAGGACACTTCGCCATGTGGACAGGAGGAGCCAAGGATCGAACCGCCAACTGTGATAAGTGGAAGACCCGCTCTGCCTCCTGAGCCACAGCCTCCCCACCACCTCCGTCCTGGCCCGTTGTGTGCATCTCGGAACAGGCCCTGCAAAAACACTCGCGCGCCTGCAGCCCTCCGCGTAATTGTGGCTGGTGCACCGATCCACTGCGTGCCTCCTGAAATCTGAAACACTGTAGTCTATGGCCACTCCAACTGCACACGACCCCTCGTTGATGATTGGCTTGTTGGTCTATGATATCCCTGACCCAATCCCTTCTCTGCCTCCTTCCAAAACATAACACTATTCCGATAACCAACAGATTTATAAAGACGTGAGGAACAGGGAACAAGGCTGCGCGATGACGATACAGTCACGGTAAAGGTTTTAACAAAGAACGATCACGTGCGGCTTTTCCTGCATTCTTCATCTACAGCAGCCTTCCTGTGTGCTTGCCGTTTGTCCCCAGCACCCACTACAGTGTCGGAGAGTAATGGCAACTCCACTTGTGTGAGTGAGTATGTACACAGTAATGGTTGCAGGCTATATAAATAAAATTGACTTGGCTTAACTAATCTTTCCTTTAACTTTTCTTTTTTGAAGAGACAACCCAAGCAAGCCAACATGCTGTAGTCGCGTCTGATCGTCAGCTCTTCCCTGATATTTGGCTGAATGTGATCTTCTTGTACATCAGCTGGTCCCCATTCACACCTGGTATTAACTTATGATCTGTATCTATCTTAGTGCAAGTGCAAAGCATAAATACATGCAGAATGCATTGCAATCAGAAAGCTATTATGTCTGGAAATGGTCTGACTCGCACTGTGATACAAACCTTTAGCCAGCTGTAAATACAATCTGTATAGTTTGACCACCTCCTGGTGAAAAACTTCCATCAAACAAGTTACAAAGTTAGCTAAAACGCTACAAACAACCCCTTCCAATGTGAAGGACAACTTAGAGCCCATAGACCAGCTGCCCTTCACCTGGAACACGGCAAGTGTGTTGGCAAGTCCACCAGCTCTGCCTACGCAGTTTGCATATTGAAATCACAATTCGGGCAGAATCGAGAACAAGAACGCTTAATATTACCAGATGTAAATGCAAAGGCCTATGATCAGACATTATACGATCACATATTTATACCATGGGTGTCGACGGGGTCTTGGAGTCACTTCTCTTCTCAAGAAACCCACTCTGAAACCAGCTAACGTCAGAAATGCCATATTAGAGCGATCCTCCTTCCTTTGACCTTTGAAATCACAGGCTGCTCCTTCCATTCAAGTAGCAACCACGGTGAATGGAAAGCAGTGGCTAGCGGTAGGCTCAATCCTAAGCTTAAAGATGTCCCTTCAGAGACATGTGGTCTAAAAATGCTACATCCACATTTTTCAACACTCAATGTTTGCCATCCGATCTGACCTAATCTTTGAGTTCACCTCCTACCAGATATGTTGCTCTCATGTGTCCTGAAAGACATCGGACATGAAACCTCTCTCCAGGGGTTTGACAGTACTCAGACCTGAGGACCCTTCCTCTTGTCCCTGTGCTACTCGCAGCTCTGGTATCACATCCCTCATCTTTTCCCAACACTGCCATGCTGACATTGCTGACAACACTCAGCTCTACCAGTATTCCTCTTCTCTCTCCTCCCATGAGCCCCATTTTTAACAGCATGTCTCACTACCGCCTTAAGTCCAACCTTGACAAGGCTGCAGTGCTCCACTTCAAGTCCTCTCCCTCTTGTACTTTCCTCTGTGGAATTATATTGTTTCATTTATGAATGTTTGAGTGCTACATAATGCAACATCTACTGTGGGAAAACAGATTCTGACTGTTTATTTAAATGACAATTGTACCCGCAAGGACTGCCAGCACTGTGTATGTTTTGGCTGAGTGCGCTTGCGCTGATGTAACTGTTTTGTGCGTATTTCATTGTTTGTGTGAATATGTGGAGGAAGAGTGGAGAGTGTTAATTGAAAACTCTCACAGCAGAGAGGAAAGTAACTAAAATCACCAAAAACAATTTTAGAAATCAATATTCCTCTCCCTCTGCTGGCTCCTCACATTCTCCGTCTTCTGTTGCAAGCTAAAAAAAAACCCTGTCAAGCCACCCTCAATTTCCAAGACTCTACAAAGTCTTCAATGAAAAAAAATGCCACTAACTATCTCCACAGCTGCTACCCATTTCTCTAGCAACTATTGATTAGGAATACCTTTCTTATATTGATATGGCAGATAACTAAGATTTGGTACCACTGAGAAACAAGCTCCAATGTAACAAGAATTGACGTGAGCCAAACACATTTGCCTTGTCAATTTGAGCCAATTTCTTTCGTATTTAAAACTTCAACCTCCTGTTGTTTGAGTGAGGTGTAGTGAAACATGCATCGACATAAAAAGCACAGCAAATGTTTGAGAGCTTCTTCACTCCGTCACTGTGCTGCAGGCTTCGTCGGCAATGAGAACTCAACTGAATGTCCTCAAGTGTCACTCGAAACAGTGTTTGTACAATCTCACAAGGGCCTTAGGGGTTCCACAATATGAAAAAGTAAAGTATGCACATGACATATTTAACATTCATTTCAACAGCTACGAATTTAGTATATTAGGCACTATTAAGGTGATTAGAAATAAAATCAAAAAGGGAATTGTTGTGGAACTATCAATTCACAAACCGCAACACAAATGACTGATGAAATCAATTACAACCTTTCATCAAAAAGGTACCGTAGTTCTGACTCTCGCACTTTCTATGATTAGTCGTTTGCAAAAAAAAANNAAAAAAAAAAGCATTTAAGCAGTGTACCAACGCATTCTAATTTTTCATATTTATGTCAGAAATAATTAGCAAAATGCCAAGAAGTCTGTGGCCAGAGCACACACCGGAACAAAAAACTAAAGGACTACATTCACGTGCCAAAAATTAAGCATCCATGCATGTGTAAAATATATGCACATCCTGAAGCCACTCATCATGATCGTCTCAGCTTAGCATCCAGCGGCCATCAACGTTCAACTGGTAACACCAGTAAATTAAATTACAAATGTAAATTACATTTACATGTAAATACATACAGATGAAGTCCCTCAAGCTTGCCTGCGCAGAGAGAAAACTAATGTAACCACACGCATGCAGATAATTGTCTGAACACTGCTGCTGATGATTTATAATCCTATAAACGTATGATCACATGTTCACATGTATGACCATTTGAAACAGCCTCCATATTAAGGCCTAGCACCTGCATGAGGTGTGCGTTAATGTTAGGGGTCAAATAATCGGCCTAAATTCTGGCCTGCTGCCCTTGCAGAAGTTTACGCACACAAGGTATGTGGATGAATACTGCAAATGGCTTTTCAGTCACATTTCACTACTTGTTTCATTTTTGAAATTTTGAACTAAGATAAAAACTTGTGTGAGCAGTTGACTGAATGATTGTCAGCAGGTCCAAGCGTCTTTGCCAGAGTTTAGACTACTGAGCCATTCCCACTCCCATCATGTTTGCCTGTGAGGATTGTTGTGTGATCAGTTTGTCAACCCTCCACTGCAGTGTCAGAGCTGGAAACATGAAAACTGATGGCTCAGGACCAAAGCTCGCCATAACGCTTCCCTACTGTGTCCCTCCGACTGCGTCAAAATTGATTCTCGCTGACGAAAGCCCATTTAAAACTATTTCATCAAGCAATATGGTAGCTAATTTGTGTGGTGTACATTTATAATATATGCAAAGGGTATCATTAGTCAGAGCAGGATCCTTCAAAACATCTGTCGTTTATGTATGTGTCAAGTGTTTGAGCAGGACTGAACAGAAATGTGTGTGATTCAGTGCACTGAATTTTATTTTGTTATAACTTTGTATTTCATATTTTCTTTTGTAGTTGATTGTAAATGTGTTACATTTGGAGGGCTTGTGTATGTCAAGTTTTTCACACATGCTTGGTAATGAAGGGCTATATAAACATACCTGACCTGGCCACTATTTACTACTTTCATCTTGCAAAACTGAAATGGAAAACAGAACTTTGATTGAAAAGTAAACTGCAGTTATTCTAGTTTGACAAAAAAAAACAACCAACAACTCCCAGTCCACTTACTAGCCTTTTCCTGAGCTTTCAACTGCATAGAGTTTGCTCTGGCTATGCAAGGAAAATACTAAGACTGCTCAAATGTGCACATGATGATTTGTAGCATTTCTAAACACTCAAAAATTTGATGTTTCCAGTGACACATGGCTGGAAAAATTGCACGCTGAATAGGCAAACTACACCCCGCAGTGTCTGGTCATACATTCCAAAGGGTTAAATTATTCCGACAGGTCAGCGAGCCTTTCTAATCAATCCTGAATTTAGAAATCAAAGTCTACTGAGGGATTTCATACCATCTCTCATTCTGTTTTAAGGTCAGGTTCAATGGCAGCCCATACAGTATGTATGTGTGCTTGGGCCTATATGTTTTTTATATTCGCACGGGACAATAGAGGACAAACTCTAAAACTGTATTGATGTGCGAGCAAAAATGGGCTGACATTCAGTAAACTGAAAGTTCAGGGGGGAGTTGTTTAACAAAGCTGCCAAGGAAGTGACTTCCATTCTTATAATGAGTGTTTTACTCTGATGGAGCCTTTTTAACTGATGGACTGGGGGCACTATATGGATCCCTGGCTTGCTTCTGTGACAGAATAATATATTTCAAAGAGGACATGAAATAGTTTAGATCTAACATTGTCCCAACATAATTTTATAGAATTATCTTGGTTAAAATACATTCCTAATCCTTATGTGAATGAATACCCTATAGCCCATTAATTTTATGTTTAAATCTCTCTTTCTTCTCTTGCCAATTATCATTATTCCATTGCAAAAAAGAGACGGAACTACCAGTGAAAGAACTATTATTGTCTGTTGGTTTGTCTGTCAAGAATCATTTTTCCCACAGTGGATTTCAATCACAGCAACATTCCTGTCCCCGCCTCCTTTGTGACCCAATTTTCGATTAGGTCTCTTCACCTTCCTCATTTGCCGCGCTGTTTACGTATCCCTCCACTGTCCAACATTTCTATGCAGAAGGCCAATTACACTAATCAGACAGGAGGTAATGGGTTGCTCATTCACAAAGAACAGAAAAGTAAATATGGGTAAATTTCAAGATGGCCCACCACATGTGAAAAACTTTGTGACCTGACAAACATAGGCTGCTTTGTAACATTGCAAATATCTAGGCATTTCAAGGCTGTTTTGGGGGGGAAAAAGCTGCATAAATGAATTTACATTCATGCAATCCATCACCACGATCAACATCATCATCTGTGGTAAGAACAACCCTGTTTGCTGGAGTGAAACTACATTCATTCAGCCTTGGACGTAGATGACATTGACAAATGGGACTGCAGATTGGAAAATGAGACAAAAAGAAAAACATTAAATAAAACCCATTATCGTTATCTTTTTTTGAAGGGGTGGAAATGAGGAGAAAAGGGTGGGGCTGCCAGTGGAAGATGTAGAGAGACGGACGCTACAATCCAATACAAGGACAGAGCTGCGCAGCATTCTGACAACTTCAGGAAACAATTTCATCTAGCCAGACATCCCATCGGCAGTCATGCCGGGAAACCTATGGGGAGGGGCCAGGCTGCTTCTGCCCCATTTCGGGTCATATCGAAAGCTATGTTTCAACTTCAAAGCAGTCATTTGGAAAATGGAACAATATACAAGACAAGTGAGGTATTCTCCCTTCAGTCTATTTGATGATTTCTAACAAATGACAGTGCTGGTGCCAAGCTTGGTTGGCCAGATACATGCATTCTGCAGGGCTCTGTACGTAAGTGTCTTCATTTAATTCATGACTTACTTTGTTACAGGACACAGATCAGAAGAATCACAACAACTCTTGATGTGCTACACTGCAGTGTATAAGTAAGCACAGTGTGTTTTGTGCACTAACAGTGTGTAAATCGGCACTTTGAGTCGTTATTGTGCTAATTTCTCACACCTGCCCCTGGGAAGCTTCACAGCTGTTGCTCCACTTGCAGCAGTTTATCTCCATAAATGATTGCTGATAAATTCTCCTGAGACTGATGCTAAGAGCCTCTGAGATCTAAATGCGAGACTTAAAGAGCCAGGCTGTGAGTTGATATGGTGGGATGATATTTGTTCATATTGTGCTCATTAGTGATGGAAGACAAAGTTTGTCGGCAGGTCCTGTTTTTGGAGATATTTCTGAACAAATATGTTTTGACATTTAGATGTGGCATTTGCTGAACCTAGTTTTGGACTGGATATCCCACTCAAACATCCAATACTAACCCAAAGTTCCTGAAACCAGATATGTGGTCAAACATGTCTAAGAACTAGAATATGGGGGAGGACTGCAATGTCGATGTGAGGTACAGATCTGATCCAAACAACAAATTCAACAAAGTTTGTTTTATACCCCTAGGAGGCACAATACAAACTGATTTTGTTTTTGAAAACATTTCCATGACTGGCAAGTTACACATTTTGAAATGTCCTGATAATGTATTCCTCACCCATCTGGTACTGTAGTCCAAGCAGGTTAAAATGAGTTTTAAAGGATTAAGCTAGTGTTATTTCCAATCTTTTCATTATTATCAGCAAATCCCATGAAAAGACCAAAACCAACAAAGAATTTATCCTCTTAACAAGTATCGTCTGTGGAGCTACAGCCTCATATAGCTTATGTCTATGTGTCATATAAGTCCATTATCCTCTAAAAGCTATTAAAACCACACAAAAGAGCTATAGCGTTACGCTGGGTGACATAGTAATAGTTTATGCTATTCAGCTCATTGTTGTATTTTCTCCAGAGCACTCCTTATTAATAGCTTACCGCAGGTCCACCAAATCTAACCCTGTCTTCATCAGTGTTGTCAGCTGCGTATTCAACCTTGTGAAAATGATCTGAGTCTGACCCAGACATTGTACATTTCCAATGACAATTTCTGCAGCTAATGATATGGTAAAGCAAACTAACTAAGCGGGGCACAGAACAGTGTCATTTAGTTTCCAGAGATCAAAAACGCAGCTGAAGTTATTAGTCTATGGTGTTGTTTCAGAGTCAACTACACTGGCTGTGTTCATTGTAATGAAAGAATATGTCACCCAGTGCAATAATATGGCTCTTTTATGTGTTTTTAATTTGGCTTTGAAAGACAAGGGCACAGAAGTGTGAGCTTTGGCAACACAAACAATTCTTGTTATTAAGATAAATTAATTGTTGGATTTGGTCTTTTCATGGGAATTTTGTGATAATAATGAAAAGATAAAATCAAACCAGGCTTCCTAAGAAGTGTTTGAAAACAGCACTAAAACCATGTATGGTGGGTGAACATGAAACAAAATACATCAATAGACGTCTTATTCTTTCCACCAATCTGGTACACTGTAGAACAGTGTAGAAGACACAGATTAATGCCCAGGAGTTCCCTAATGTCAAATCAATTTTAATTTAGAAGTAGCTTTAACTCAAGTCTGTGAAAGCAGCCTGCAGGTTTTAAGAGATACCATGACATGGTTTTACAGCTTGTAAGACGCTTTTAAGAAGACAGTATTCTTCAATAGATAAGTATGGACAGCACTATGGTAGCCATGTGTGAATGAATCAAATTAAGGTGACACTTTGCTTAGTGGTGGATGGTTTGGGGTGATGTAATTTCCATGAATAACCTCTGTTTTCCTGGATTTGATTGTAGAGTATTTCTACGCAGAGGCTGATGAGACACACTGAGGTCTGTGGATGAACCTTATTATGCCTGTATTTTTTCCATTTTGGATCTTGCTCATGTGCTTACAAAACACCATGATGCAGGCAGTATTCTAAAAATAAAAGACGCTGTAATGTAGCCATACGGCAGGAAACACGAACAAGATGCTGGACTTTGAAGTCCAAAGATTGAAAAGCTTTCTACCATTATAATCTAACACAGGTCTCTCCAAGTGCAATATAAGATTATTCATTTGCATGTAAACAGGAGCCTCAAAACTCTAAAATAAACAAACAACTTGGATTTTAATTTGGGAATAAGACTAGGTCCACACACAAAGTGGATAGAAACTTAATCACTCATGAATAACAGCAGTTAAATCTGTTAGTTCACCCACATGTTCCCTGTAATGTCAGTGTTTGATTAGAAAATTTACAGCAGGATTGAAGGTCGGGTGTTTTTTTTTTTGTTGTTGTTTTTTTTATAGAGGACAGATGTTGATAAACCTGCCCCAAGACCATGCAGAAACATCTTGTAAATGTTTGTCCCCTGTTGGAAATAGTTGATTCGCTCTTAATGTTTTTACAACCAAGGTGTCTGGTCTTAGGCCTTCTTGGAAAATGGCTGCACGAGCTCACGTCTAACCTGCTTGAGAGGTTGAGCAGTTCGTGCTTGTCTGCGACCGTGGACTTGTCCTCCAGCTCCCACATCAGTGCGTTGATGAGGTGGGAGTTCTTGATGACAATTGGCACCTCCTCGAACATATGCTCAAAGCCAATGTTAGCCTTCTTCAAGCTAGAGAGCGAGAGACAGGACAGGGACAGGAGGGAGAGAGGCAGGAGGAGAGAGGTTCAGTTACAATTCGCCTCTAAAGTGAGAATATAGACACATTATAGAAGACTGCGATGTTTGTGCCATTTCCAATAAGACTTTTCATCATTACCTGTTTACATTCAATGCTTATACCGGCTTTTTCAGACTACATACAAGTTAATTCAACACACATGACAGTCCCGACAAAGTGGAAAGGTCAGGGATTTCTTTGATACGCATTCTGTGCAATCAATTAGTTTTAATAAATTAATGTTTCTGTGCATTTCTTTTATATAGATTTTGGAAAAATCTCAATAATATCCTAATATGGACTTCAATCATACTGTCCAGCCCTAAGTCACACCACTTTGTTCTTGTTATTGTGTTGACACGTAGCCACACTTATATACTAAAACCAGAGGGAACACTACCTTTTATAATTTTCTGTCTGAGACAACAAGAGGTTTTAAGGGGACAGTTTGCCTGTTTAGGCACAAAAAGTGCATGTATGACACAACACATAGGAATGAGTGCGAGTGTGAAGAAAAACCCAGGTTTTAGCGGATCCATCGCCATTTCTAACATATTTTAAGTGAACAGAGAGTGGATGAGATGTTCTAGCTCTAGTTCTAATGCAACTCCATGCATTCAACATCTGTTTTGTTGAGTGCAGAGATCCCCTCAGGTCTGCTTTTGTCATATTTCCACATTTTATTTGTTGTTCGCCTATGCTTACAAGAAAAGCTGCAAATGGAGCATTGTACTGTTACCACTTGGCTTATACTTCTCAGTAAATTGCACCTCCGCCAAATAAAAACAAAATTAATAATAATGTTGTGCATGTTGCATTCTGATATCTGGAAATGGTGTGCTACGATAGGATGTCCATATTGCCCAGCTCGAGCAATGTTAGACTCAGTAGCCTAAATGGCTTTTTTATGGGCTCTGCTGATAAGTGTGCAAAGCACCGACCGATTTTTAACCACCTCTTCTTGTTCCTCAGGAGCTAAAAGCTGCATCTCTCTCTCTCTTTCTCTGACATGGGCCTGTTAACACAAAACGGAACTTCAAACTTTGCTTAATGTCTCACATAAATCCAGTAACACTGACTGAGTGCCTTGCTTCAGTCTGTCACTTGTGCACAGTGCATGAGCTACAAACCTATGTCTGTATATGCTTAATGTTGGCTTGTTAGATGCGTCTTGCTTGTTATGGGATCAATACGGTCGCTGCATTAATCCACCGTGTGCACTGTACCAGAAACAGAGATGTTTATATTATGCTTGTCTGTGTGATAAATAGGGGTGTGGAGCATCATCTGATTCTGATTTTGAAAAATATTGTTTTGTATTCCAAGTAGAGCATCACCTCAGGGAAACTTAAAGATGAGTCTCTGAGGCAACGGATGTGGACAGCCTCAGGCTCTGAGTGGGGAGAACAAAAATCAGTATGGATAACAGCTGTCTGTACGGAAAATCGATAATTTTATAAATACTGTTTGCTGTACATATTGGCAAAATTATTCATCTGCAGTGCTTTAAAATATTTCCTGCATATCATGACCTTTTCAAATGCCTGCAGAGCCATCTAAAAAAGGCGTCTATGAGGAAATAGAAGGACAGCTCATTCCAGGCAGGACAAATTGCTCAACTCTACTGGACTCTGGCTCACTTAATGCCATGCTCTTTCCAAGTTGGGCCCCGCTGGACAAAGCCAAAGGTTGACTCCACAGGCCGACTAATTTGGTCCTTCATATTGTGTGCTGAAGTGGAGGCTATTGACCACTGCCTCCATAGCCCAGCGATCTTGGAGGGCAGTTCAAAGGGATGGGTCTATTCACCACTCATCTATCTGTGCCTTTCATTTCAAAAAGGTGCACAATATATGCAAGCTTATGTAACATCAAATATACCAACATGAAAGAGACTGCTTTTTCCGCACATTGTAGAGGGGGGGAATGAAATGCTTTTGAAGTTTTGCATCTTTGGGAAAAAAAAAGAAACATTATTGATATTCAGATTTCCAGCCTATTCTGAAAATAATAGAATAGACAAGATTTTTGTTACGAGGTGATATTGTCCTTTCCTGCCCAGAGCTGCCCTCTTTCAATCATGGGCTTATTGGGAACACTGATAGCTACAGATTGGAGCTGTAATAAATCATAGGAACTAATGAAAAGCTGTGGAAATGAGAAGGATCCTGACTCTGGGCCAAACGCACTGGGTCAATAACAGAGTGGCTGGATATAGAGACGCACAGGTGGAGAAATACAGAGGGAATGGGAAAGAGAAATTAAATGATGCAGTTAAACTGTCCCCTTTTCCCTGCAAATACACTCGCTTTTAGTGGATTTAAAAATGTATATCTGAAGGTTCCGAATGCACAGCCATTAAATTTGGGACTTCTTCATTGAGCCGTTTACTTTGATTTGTCAGTGTGTATGCGTGTCCCTTCATGCGTGTGTTTATGCATGTGTGTGTTTGTGCACTTGGACTACCCTGAACTGCCTGGAAAATGGTCCCCTCATTACATTCATTTTTAGCTGCAATTTAAAAGCAATTACGATAAGCCTTGGGGTCAGAAAAATCGTAAACATGGTACATTTGTTTGATGGGCAAGGGCGAGCTGATAAATCATCATCATCTTCATCAATCTCCAACTGCTACTAAATGCCTCCCCCGTGGATGAATGAGCCTATATTTGCATCCACTGAATAAGCAGAATCAAAAAAGCTAAAATTTTGATTCGGTATTACTGTGACCAATGTGAGCCCATGCGTTTATATATAGTATATGCACAAACGAAAACACAAGATCTGTTTGTGAACATCTGCACTTTTGTGTGCATGTGACCGTGGAAATGCTGCTTTTGTGTGTTCCCGCTATGAGCTACTCACCCCTCAGGTGTGAAATCTTTCTCTTTGCAGATCTCCATGAGTTTTGGGGTAAGCCTGTAGGCCTTGAGGGACAGGGAGCCTTGGGCCGTCTTTATAGGGTCTAGAATGACAAAAGAGAGAGCGAGAGAGAGAGATTAGAGTCGAAAAAACTATGTTAAACTGCTCTTTAAATCATACTCTTAGAATTCAGCGAACAAAAATGCTGGCATTCACTTTTGTCCATTTCAGATTAAAAAACTACAAAAAAAAATCAGATATCTTCTTCAAGTTAAGCACTCTAAAAAATGTAAGATGTAGAAAATATAATAGTGGCTTCCTGGGTTTTGTCTGATTGATTCATGACATTCACGCAATATTCAATATTTTGAGTTGCTCCAGTAATAAACAATCACACCTTCATATCATGGTCCTCTACTGCTGGCCCCTGAGCATCTACTGAAGAAGTCAGAGGTTAAGTGCCTTGCTCAAGGGCACCTTAAGGATGACTGCATGAGTTGAGAACCTCCCACATTTTCCCACTCAACAAGGTTCACGTTGCAAGTTTCCATTTCTACCCTGTGGGCAACTGCTTCCAACTGACTATTTCAAGTCGAATGCTTCTTATATGTTAACTTACTGCTGGTTATCAAAGTTCTTCCCTCAAAGTAACACAGAGTAAGAAAAAGTACACAGAGTGAATTTAATCCTACTAACTAAGGTAAAGTTAGTAAGATTATTTTTCAAATTCTAAAACATCCTTAGACAAGGATTTGACATAGTAAAAGTTAAGAGTGAAAGTTAACTTATGACTCCTGAAGCGTCTTAGCACAAGAATGTTTATATCTTTCAGTAATATTGTGCCCTAAGAACCAAGATTCAATCATTTGCTTAAGAGGTTTTTTCATACCAAGGGCCTGGTGATGAAGTTCCAGAGATTTTACAAAACTATCTTGCTAACAAGCAAAGCTAAACTTAACAACTAGATCTGCAAATAGAATTTGACATGACATGACAACAGCAATAATTAGGCTTGTTTTCCATTCATGGAAAACAGTGTGTGTCCGGCCTATGATGGCGGACGGTGCACAATGCAAAGTAACCATGTTATCTACAATTCAGAATGCCCTAAAAAAGCAGTGTCCAGCAGTTAATTGTCTTTATACAGCACTAGACTCCAGGCATTTTTTTAATTTTTACACATCTTAAAAGTGTCAAATTATTACTATTTACAAACATAGAAAGAAGTCTAACTGATCTGAAAAGTGTCCTCAGTGAAAACAAGTACAAACGAAACTTAAAAAGGTGCTGGCTGGAGTGGACTGTAAAAATAAATCAGGGAAGATACAGTCCCTCCCATCAGATCTCGTACTTGATTGATTTTGTCACTTAACTGGAATCATATTCTATCCGTTTTAGGGACAGAAAACATTAACGTCTGCACAGGCTGAGCAGGAAGGAAGGGAGTGGAGGCGCTACTGGTCTGTCCATTACAAAATGACAGTTGCACAGCAGGCTTCCTGTCATATAAAATCAATTCAACAAACGGAAGAGTCAAGTTAAAGTCACATTTAAAAAGACAGAAAAGGTAGACCGACTCTGAGGAATGGCTCTGTCGTCCAATTCTATTTCACATTCCGTTTTCTTGTTTATGCTACTTGCTATAGAGAAACAGAAAGTGGTAGTATTGGGTCAGATTGGACAGGCTGACAGAGTCTACCAGAAATTTTTGTGTGACTTATTCCCTTCCCAACAGCCATCTGTGACAAGCCATTTGCCTACAGCATAGCCAATCCCAAACAAGATACAGCCAAGCTCAATTCATGCTGGCCAATCTCCACTGAGACTGGTTGGTGACAGCCACACTTGACAATTCTCTCTTATCCATAGGAAGCTTGGTAGCTAAATTAAAATCCTGCCTGATCTGGCTTGAGCTCCCCAAGAGTCTCTTGAAGGGTACGGGAACTTTTCTTTGCACACATTACATATATGTACACACGCGTTCTGTTGGTCAATATGAAGTAAGCTGCTATGCAGAACAGGGAGGGGAGTTTGTTTCAGTTTTGTCTTCAATCTGCAAAGGCCAAGCAAGCATCAGAAACCCAGAAAATCAAGTGAATGAAAAATTGCACAAAGTGAAATTAAAGCCAAAGAGAGGTGCACATTGCTGATGCAGAGTACTTAAAATGGTAAGGATCTATTGTGGTTTTATTTCAAAATTAAAAAAAAACAAAAAACAAACAGATTCCCAGATGTTCAATCTCCAGTAAAAAGATGGCCCAGTTTAAAGCTTTTCCCTTAGTTTTCCATCTGAGGTGAACGCTGGTCTAGCCTTTGCACCTGCAAAGATCTGTTGTAGGTTTGCTCTGCCCGTCTTAACCTCTTCAACTGTTCACCTCATGTAAGAAAACTGTTGTCATGGCAAACATATTTAACCAATTGGTTTAACAACCCACTCTAATTCTAAGTTGTCACTGGACGGAAGCTATTAACTCGCCAGTTGGCCACCTGACTGATTCATCCATCGACATAAAATGACCGGTGAGCTAATGACGAAGAGAACAAAGAAGAAATCAATTTTCCTTCCCTCTGACTTTAAACGGAGATAACGTCAATTCCTTTGAGGTGCTTTGATCCATTAAGCGCTGCATTATTGACTGACATTAACAGGAGCCCTCGTTTAGAATGAGAAAGGGCTGGCTGGCCGACTGACTGACTGACTGACTTACTGCCTGACTTACTGCCTTACTGACTGACTGACTGCCTGAGTGGCCAGCTGGCTGGTAGGACTCGATCAGAGAGGTTCATATGTCAGCAGGTTAAAATTAATCTTTGCCTATCATGGATTTGTACAATCTGAGGACATGACAACGTGAAGTGATTTTGGAAAGAAACAGGGCCGGGGGAGGGGGGTCCTTTACACTCACCAGTACTGAAATATTGATGAAATTCAAACCCGTTTTCATCATTTTTTAAAATGACACTTCCAGTTGCTGCCGCTCTCTTGACTCAAAGAGAGTGGATAAACACTGAGCTGTTTTAATGAAAGATTGTGATTTCAGGTCAGTGAGCTTGTAAGACCTTTTGTGTCACCCTGGCTGCACTTTACACTTATTTTTCGGTTCATAAACCTGACAGAGGTATTATGAAGTATGCAATACGGACAGAAACTACTATCTTCACACTATCTGGCATTTTGACAATGTCTATATTTGATTAGATGTCTTCAGCTTGTAAAAGTCTGTGAAGTGTGAGTCACATTTCAGCACCATGAATATATATATATATATATATATGAAACAGTTGTACTGTCATAGAAACCAGCCACAAATTAAATACTACTTAATGTGCACCTATCCATGTAATGTACTCATATACTGCCTCTGAGCTCAATGACCACTTGGAGTAGTTATGTAGTAATGAATTATCATTTATTTAGACACCGAGGAGTTAAATGCACACTGTTTTATAGTGACAGGTTTTAATTTGCTGTCATGTAGGTTTTAATATTGCTGTCAGTTAAGAGAACGCTTACACCATCTGGGATGGCATTTGTGGTGCAGCAATTACGGGCAGCTCTTAAAGGTTTTTACTGTGAAGCAGGTGCAGGCACATGACGTGCGTAAGTGTCATGTTAGTGACTACCAGCTACCTTGTTAATTCTGTCAATTTTCCCCTGTTTTCTGCTCGTCACTGCCTCCTCTGCTGTTGGCCTTTGAAGGGCTGTGGACAGACATGTGCTACCGCCATGTGATATGGCGTCGCAAGCCCCTTCTTTTCACCTGCTACTGATGATTTACTGGACGCAACTACCTCTGCACAACCAGTGCAACCAATGTCATCTTACATTATACAAATTTAGATCTGTACGATGTAAGATGACATAGCATATTGCAAATGTGCACAAAAAGGAAACCTTCAGAATTATTCTTCAAGCTCTTAAGTCTATTGAAATGTACTTGATGTCAATGTTGACGCTTGTTGAGTTTTATCTTTGAATCACTTGTTCTAACCTCAACTAATCTTTTCCTACATCTGTCACACTGATCTCCGTGTCAACCACAGAAGAATATTATAAGACTTCTCAGTGGCAGTCCTATTTTTAGATACCTATTGATGAAAGAGACTAAATTTGACTTGTGTTTTTTTAATCATGGCTTAAATATGAATATGAACAAATTACTGTAATCAACTCCCTAGTAGCAGTACCATTTTTAATGCCCGAGAAGTAAAACCAAGTCTGACCTGGTATATTGAGCAAGCTTTTCAGATTTTAGAGTGGAGTTTTTTTTCATTGTTTCGTGACGATTCAGCATCGTTTTTCTGGAGCTATTGTGTGGACCTTAACTGGTGCCGGCCTACTCTCCTGGAACCACTTTCCAGCACCATGAACCTCTGTCATTAGTGGTCGTCTGTGAATGGCTGAACGGTTGTGTGACAGGTGAATAATATAGCAATGGATCTGCTCTCTGCATTCTTGTTCTTTTACAACTTTGTCAATAAAACATTCCCTGGTGGCGATGGCAACAGACTGGATGAGAATTACACTAGCCCATCAGACCATTACCTGTACTGACCGATGGTTGAACCCGTCTCGGCTATTCAAACACACTTAATAAGCAGTTTAAATCTTAGGTGACCACTAACCCAAAGGTGAGGGTAAAATTATTTTTTGCCATTAAAACCATCTTAACTAGTATAATGATAAAAATAATAATAATAATACTAATAATTTAAGAATATAAACTTGTTATTGCTTTGTCATCTTCGTAACGTGGCTGGCTGTAACATTAAAAATAAAATTAGGCATTCTTTTTACTTCCAATTATTTGTAATGCACTTGATGATTTCAACCAAGTTCTATGTTTTAATGCTTCACCATGGCCACACTTTGGAAAGACTTGGAAACCACAGGAAGGTTAGTCGACTAAATACACAGTTTTTAATTGATTTGGGTATGATATCTTGGACAATGGTGTAAGTGAAAATAAATCATCACAGCCATTCTGTGTTGGTCTACTTACCATAGATGAGTACAACTGACTCTTCGATGGCGTGCTGGTAGCTGAACTGGGAGTCGAGCAGCGCTCTGCTGACAAAGGAGCCATAGTAGGTGGACTGGTACCAGCCCACATGCAGATGGTCAATGTTGACGTGACGCAGAGAACGCATCATCTCCATCTGGTACTGGACTGGAGGCAGAGAGAGGGGTAGGAATGGAGAGAGAGCGAAAGGCAGAGGAATGGGACAGAGGAAGGGAGAGAGAGAAAAATTAAATTCAGAATGAACTTCATTGAAATCAGCTTGGGGATGTTTTTTTGTGGGGTCTCCATCTGGAACTGGACATGGTGTACAGAGGAAAGGAGGGAGAAGATGTGAAAAACATGAGAAATACAGTGGAGAAAAAAAGAGCAACAAGGATGTGAGGGAGAAATGCACTGAAACAGAGAAAAACAAAGGCTTCATCTTCTGTTATCGAATGGTCGTGGTGGAGATTTCTAAAACAAACATCAACCGGTCACTCTTTCATTCCTTATGTCAGTAAATATATCCTGGTAGAGAGAAAACGGCCAGATAGATACACAGACAGGCTTCAGCTACTGGAGAGAAGGATAGATACATTACGAGGAAAGCCATTTCATTACGCCAGACACATCCTAAGGATGCACAGCCAGAAATACAAACAACCTGCCTCGCTGGCTGTAAGTAACAACCAAAGCAAGCGAGCAAAACAGCATCTCCATGCAGGCTAGCTGGAGGAGGTTGATAAATCAGGGTGTTATTGGGCAGCTGTGGCCCCCTAGACCCCAGTCTGTAGAGCACATCCTTCTCCTGTTAGGGCTGTTAACAAAAAACAAACTGGAGAGGTGGAAAGACGGATGGCGAAAAGCAGACGAAAAGAAAAAGAGTAAAGAAGATGAAAAGGTGGAGGATAGTGGAAAGAGAGGAAGAAGGTGTTAAAGAGGGGGGAAGAAAGAGGAATAAGGGGGAAAAGGGAAGGAAAAGAGGACGAGGGTGGAGAGACCAGAAACAGAAGAGAATGAGTGAAGAAAAATGTAATGTCACTTTGATACAAAGGTGACATTTGTCTTTTAGTTTCTTTCTAATGGCCTGAATTCAACCCTTCATGGCGATGTTATGTAAAGCAGGGAGTGGCTTCAGTCAAAATATATTAACATTTCAGTTGGCCACTTCCAGGCATTTGACCTCTCAAGAGTTCATGTAGCACCCACAAAGAGTAAAAAAAGAAAAGTCACGGACAAAATCCTTTTTTTTTTATTTCCATGAACTTATCCAGTCTTTAACCAACCTCCCACAAACACACACACACTTCTCGCTCACGGTCATTCATTCCACTGCCTCTGCTATACTCCACACAGAAAACAAATGGCACTGGTCTGCCCACAGCTCCACCTTCAACCCCTGCAGGAGTACGGCATGAGGAGAACGGCAGCGCTGAGGTGCCTCGTCCTCCTGGCAGTTGTCTCACTGAATTTCTGCTATCTGGATTAGAGCACTGGATGGGGACAGACGGGCACAGAGGCACCATTCACAGCCCAAATGTACCAATCTCACCTTTTAATCTAGCCTTTTATTTAGTGATTGACATGGTCAGTGAGACAAAAGCAAGCAGACTAGATGGATGGGAGAATACGGGGGGGGGGTGGGACGGAAGGAGAGGGATTGAGGAAGATAGGGTACATGAGGGGGAAAAGCAAGATCGCAAACTGTGTAGCAATTCTGTGACAAACCACAGGAGGAGGAGGTGTCAGGTGGTGTCTGGCACTGTGTGTGTGTGTAGCTGTGATTCTTACGCATAGTAGCAAACCCACTGGAGAAATGTGTGGAGTATATATAGTATATTTCATAGAGAAAAATTAGCTGGCGTGGTGGTGGGGTAGCAGGTGGGCGAAGATTCAAGTGTCTTTGTAATTCTGAGTCTACAGTGACGAATGAGAAGTAGGTGAGAATTAAATCATGGAGTGGGTGAGACAAGTAACAGAAGACGCAAAAGAGAGAGCACGAGTGAGGGAGAGAGTGTTGGTGACAGACTGAGAGTTAGTCTGTTGGAGAGTGGCTCTGCCCAGGGGCAAGCTAGCAGCAGACTCCAAGACACACAGAGCTCAATGGAGAGAGAGGCCAGCCTGCCACCTAACTACTGTATCTGTCTCTGCATTTCTATGCCTATCAGTATGTGTACTTACCCCTCAAGCGCCACTGATGCGTATACCTGCCCCAACACCCCATCATTAGCAGGGAAATTGTGCACAAAGTGATTTATCTCTGAAGCGAAAGCTGAAGGCTGGAGGATTGACAACAGAGGCAGGAAAACCAAACAGCTATCTCTCCTGTCTTGTCCAATCGCAAACTCCCTACTCAGTTCTTTATAAGCTTAATGTGTGGACAATATCTTTATATGCAGTGTCAAATCAGTTTGTTTTATAAAATTATGACTTCACTTTTAGCCTAATCACTTATTATTACCAAAAATAGATTAGATCTGTGTGGGGGTTTTGCCTGAATAGAAACTTATCTGTGCATCTCATAGATACAATGACTTTGTTAAAACTACTACTAAACTAATACTACTAACACTTTACAGTGCAACAATGATACTCTAATTATTGTATTGTATACATGTTTTAGCCTCAATTGATTTTAATTTATTGTAATACTACGTATCAATTATGCATGGGGTTTCTGATCATTGTTTGAAGTGTTCAAGATTACGCTGAAATTTTGCTATTCTGAAATATCTAAAAATTAACATGTTGAAGAGGCATTTAATTTTTTGTCATGACTTAATGTATGTTAAGACTAGTGATAAAATGAACGTGTAATTGCCAACTAATTAATAAATTACAACGGTAGGTTAGCCAATAATTGCCTAAATAGTGAAGTGGGAGTGAGGTACCTTAGTGTATAGAGGAGACATGAGGTTCAAAGTCAAAAACATGTATTAGTGTGATTAAATCAACCACTAATCAAGTGACAGTTCCCCTTCCAACCAACCTGCTCTTTACAAACGGTCAAATCAGTTTACACTGTCACGTAAGTGTTAAGTGACAATATGCACAACTAACGCTATCACTCGACTTGCTTTTCTATCAACCTTGATATACAGTGATTTCAGAAAGACTTCAAAGGCGTTGACTTTTCCTTCATCAGATGCTGAAGTTTAGATTCACGATGAATGCCGATATTTTTTTAACAAACTTAAAATGAAAAGCTGTGTCCAAATCTTCTCAATGTCCTTGAAAGGTCTTTAAAACTAGGTATATTCGGACTGTGTAGAATTCAAAGCCTTAACTGTGAAAAGGTATGGATCTGCGGAAGGTTATGAAATAAATTGTGAAGTGCTGAGAATTTCAAAAGCGCGGCGCCGTAGGATCCAAAGAAATTGAAAGAACATGGGACTACACAGTGTTTTCTATGAGCTGGAGGGTCAACTGAGCTACCAAGTGACCAAGAACCCACGGAGCGCACACACACATACAGAGATAGAAATTCTGGCAAGAAATTAAAGATCATTCTGCAGGGAAAGCAACATGTAGCTCTTCACAGATCATTTGCTAATTTGTTAGGGAAACAGATAATGGAGCCAAGTGGTTAGGCTAATGCTTGAGGCTCCTCTGAATTACAAATAACTGTATTTAGATAACTTTATTTCCAGCTGTGTTTTTTGGGGGAAGATTTATGCTCTACTTAAACTACGTCCCTAAGCATGCAGCTAAAACAAACAATGCATTGGCTTCACATCCATATTGTGAACTTTTGTGCATGTTCATGTTAAGCGTTACACTTGAATTTTCTTTGTATTTTTTGTATTTCCTTAATTCGAAAATATATATTTTAAAAAACAACATTGTTGCTGCAAAGTGAAGCTGATGAAAAATGATATCTGTATTGACATTAACTGAAACCAGAGGAAAGCCTAGAAGGTTGTCCTTAAAGTATAAAGATCACAGAAAATGGGCTAAAACATATAAAAACATTTTAGTCTTTTAACTAATTATTAAAATATATAAAAATAAGAGAAGGGAGTGAATGAGGGCAGTAAGAAGATTGACTTCTATTCTACCTGTCTGGATGACACTCTGCTCCCACTAGAGACTCAAGCAGACAGGCAGACTCACAAACAAACTAGTACACGCTGTACCTAGGTCAGAAAGAAACAGGGAGAAGACACATGCAGACAACCGACCGACATGCAGTCTGATAGCTTAACTGAGATTCAGATGCCTGAGTGAGACTACAGGCCAGTGGCAGGCCAGCCAGCTCATCCACCACAGATCTAATACAGAGCACAGAGCCTTGTAAATGCCATGGGGTCACTACCTTGTTTGTTCATAAACCAAGAACTACAGCTGCAAAGAAAAACAGCAAAACAAACTGTGCGACCATTTGCGTAGGTTGGTGTGTGTGTGTGTATTTGTGCGTACACTCTACAATATAGTGTAGCAGTAAAGCCTCTGGAGATCTGGAGAACTCAATGTAGGCATCAAAAAGAATTATTTTACAGCGGCATAATCTCTGGATTATTTCTAATCAGTTAATCATTAAATCTACAACGTATCTGAAATAATGTCGAACGCTGATCGGAAATTAAACTTTACAAAAAGAAGAATCCAGTTGGTGGTATGGCAGCTCACAGATGTGCAACCAAATGAAGGCAGTGCGCTGGTGAACAGAAAGTACTTTCTGACAAATATTCCTTGGATTGATGATCTTGGAAAAAAGAAAATGAAAAGCAGGCACTAGCAGATATTTTTTTTTTAGTACAAAGACGGATGTTGATCGGTGCTGATTTGCAGCACAAGCAGACTTGGGGGTAAGGTACCAGTACGTAGCGGATGTCTGTGCTTTTCCTTCTCTTGCCCTTTCTTGAACTGTTAGCAGCCGCCATGGGTCACTGACCTGTGAGGGTGGTGCTCAAATGATATACTTACAACATTACCTTTGATATCTAGCCTACATCATGTCTAGTTCCTGTCCAAGGTGACTCAGTCCCACAAAAAAGGTCCAAGCATGACAAGCTAGTGACAAGGCCACTATATTCTCTGTGCAAAAAAACAACCCGGACTTCTTGCTCCCCACTGTTGCATTTCCAAGACAGCTGGTAATATTCTGTGGACATTAATGGCAGCATTAGCCGGAGAATAGCCAATTTAACAATATCATCAAGGCGCAGGGGTGGGAGCACGCGCCACCGTTTGCTATTCCTCACTCATTTCCGCTGCCCTGCCTCCTCTCCTATCAATCAATCTGGGTCCCGAGGCCAGACAGGGAATGAGTCTGCCCATTCCCTTGCCGCTGCTTGATTGTGTGTGTGTGTGTGCGCGACAGAGGGAGGAAAGGCGATGGGGTGTGCGTGTATAAGACGGAGACAAAATGAATGTGTATTTAAAAGAGTATGTGTGAAAAATCCGTATGGGAAAGAGAAAATGGAGAAGGGAAACAGGATGTGATTCAGAGTGGAAGTGCAAAATGTGGGAGAGCAAGAATGTGTTTGTGAGCAGGTGTGGAAAGCGCAACAGAAAGAGAAAGTGAGAGATATGTGAAGCCTACGGATGCCATGTACTGCATGCTGTACATCTAAAGTGAGTGTGTGTGTGTGTGTGTGTGTGTGTGTGTGTGTGTGTATGTATGTATGGTGGAGTGGAGGTATTTATCAGCTGGGAGCTAAACTCCTCACCTTGGGCAGTAATGTTAAGAGTCAGAATCAACAAGGCACTACCAGTGTGTGTGTGTGTGTGTGTGAGTGTGTGTCTCTGCAATGAACCAGACAGATAGTCCATACCCTAATACTCAATGACACAAGAGGTGAACTGCATCAGACCTTGCATGCTGCTGCAGGCCACAACATCTCAGCGCGGGCAGCAAGATGTGTGCGAGTGTGTGTGTCTCTGAATGTGAGGATGCACGTATCTCTGTGTCACAACACATTCTAATCACCACCTTGACAGGCTGACGAGGCCTTGCCTGGAAAGTCTGCTGCGGTTTCACACACAATCACACACGAGCACTAGCCGAAGTTTGCATCCACTAGTGTCCAGCTGAGCAGATGAATAGTAGAATAAAATGATTTCTAATGTCTGAGACTTGGTGAGCTATATTTCATTTACCATCCATTTCCACTTCCTCAGTTTGGTGAATAGAAAATGTGAATGCAGTGCAGTTAAAAATGGGGTCAGATGGGCCAATCAGACCTTTATCAAAAACAACCATTACAGTTTGTCAAAAATTTCCCCTCTTTTAAATCGCAACAAAAGGCAGAATAATGAGCTTTAGAGGGATCACTGATCAAGGACAGTCTATGAGAAATGGTGAGGAAAAAACTCTTCAAAGCTTGGTTTCAGAACAAAAATATACAGCTGTGATTGAACTGCACTGTAAAGAGTAGTAGTGTTTGGCATGGTAAAAGTCAAAAGACATGGCTTTGCTTTCTTACCTTACTTGCCCCGTACATATAAAATAATTTTTTTACTGTGTTGACCCATCAATATCCTCTCAAAGTCGACACTGAAAAACACAAAAACCAGCCGTTTAGGATGATTGATAGGACTCTGGCTACTCTAAATGCCCAATTCCTCATATTTTCCCAGTGGTGCTCAGCGGTGACAGCAAAGCAGGCTCATCTTGGCATTTCATAAATACTTTAGAGCCAAGAGAAAAACAAACGTTATAGGCGCATTACAATTTAAAGACACCTTATTCTACCAGCATCTTGCTGAGTGGAGAAGGATGTAGTTCTACAGCTTCTCCATTTTTTTCCATCTTTCCCTCAGGACTCCGCACGCCAACCCTTATTTAATGAGTCCACACTCTTGACCCATTCATTCAACACAGCTGACAACCTACTTTTACTCTGCACTCTATTCTGACATTCATTTCATTTTCGACACAAACTCCAAGCTGTTTTGTAAAGTACGAGTGGTTCTTACCATCTCTGCGTTTATACATTTCGTTTTCTTTCTTTAAAAGCCTCTGCTACAATCCTGTTAAGCATTCTATAAATACACCTGGCTTGACTTTACCTCAAACTACAAACGCTACATCTGATATTGTCTACTATGGAGAACAAAGTGAATCTCCATGTTTGAAGGCCTTCAGACTAGCTGCCTTGTTGTTCCACTGTTGCTTTCCTGTTTACCCCTCCTCCTGTAACCCTGCTACTCCTCTGGATTCCCTAAACAGGAACAAAGAATAACTGATGATATTAATGCACTTTTCTCCTCCATACGAGTCCGTTCATCACATTACAAAACACTGGTGAACTGTAGAGTCCTCAACTACTGAAGTCCCAGTGTTTCATTGATGCCCTGTGCATTTTGGGGTCAATATCATTCATTTTTGAGGGGAAAGCTGTCCTCGTGGACTGAAATATAATCAAGCAAGATAGTGAAAACTGTCTCCACAATGAATGGAAAGGAGAAAAAAAAGGACACAAAGTTATTCTCAAGGACACTTAAGATCTGACTTTTGCAAATGCACAGCAATGTCTGTACCCTGCACCCATGAGGTGGGACGTTTAAAAAAAAAAGTGTACAGCTGAGACTAAATTTGACATTCTCAAAATGTATAATATTGCCCATATCCATTCCCACTCCACCCTGCCCATGTGTAACAGATTTGACATGATAATGGCACTGACAAAAGAGTCTGAAAATCTTCCGTCTTTCCTCCATGAACAGCCACTGAAGACATAACCTTCAACAAGTTGCTAGGATCCGTCTAAGTCTCATTCGTTAGGCAGTGCGTCTTTTGTCCCACTGGCACAATACTATATGCCAATTGGGCCTTGAGCTAACAGACATCACCCTTGAGCGAGCTCATAAGTGCTACCTACACAAGCCTTGCATTGATTTCTTTTACTTGTTCTCAATCTCTCTTTCTCTGTCTCTCTCTCGCTCTTTCTCAAACAACAATTTTCAGCAAGACAGACACATACTAACAGATGAACGCACGCACACATACACATGCAGGTACAGTTGGTATCTAGGTCAGAAAGGGCTGACCTAGCGGCTGTCCTTAAGCAGGTATAGAGCACAATGTTGGCTTCTAGGCACTACTTACAACATCTGATGATGGAGAAGCCAGGATGAAAAGAGATGAAAAATAACCGCGCACAAAAACTGTCATATGAAATCCCCTTCCCCACTAGACAATAGAACCACCCATGTTCAGTGGCAGAAACAGATGGATAAATGGCTGAAGTGGGTAGCTAAAAATCAATGCAATAAGCAGTTCAAATAGCTATTCAGAAAGAATTGATAGACAGTTAAAAGTAATATATAAATGGTTGAAATAGCTAGCTAAAGTAATGGATAAATGGCTGAAACGTTCAGCTTCTGCCACTCCAACTGGTAGTACGAATGTTAACTCGACCAAACCAACCTGGACGGTTCAATTGTACAAAAAATATTGTAAAATATCCACTTCGATATAATTAATAGTGTTGCATATTGCCCAGTTTATAATCAATTCAAAGGAACATATTTGAAACATGACAGCTGGTGTTGATGAAGGGGGGCTTGAGTTCACTCAAGACTGAGTGGGTACATCAGGAAAAAAAGAGGCTTGGGAAGCGGTGGTGTAGATACAGTATCTGCATGGCAACACAGATTAATGAGGACTACTACTCAACATCATTATGAGAGACAGAAATAGAGAGGCGAAAAGAGGAGAAGATGCAGTGGAAGAAAGGAGAAAGTCAGAAAGGTACAAGGAGGTGATCGCCTGTCTTCATCTGTGAATGCAATTTGCTAAGTGAGCACACTAGGTGGAGCGCACAACAGCGTGTTTGGTGTGTGTGAGAAAGAGACGGCATGGTGGAAAGCTGACCTATGACATGACTATTGATCTCCAAGGTTTAGTATGTGGAGGGGAGAAAATGATGAGTCATGACCTTGCGTATGGTGTAGGTCCTTTTAGTACGAACAAATACCTGACAAAAACATTTTTCATGCCAATGAATATTGATAATTATCAAATGATTCTTATAATAACATTTTAGCTGTTTCAAAGTAGATGTTTTCTTTGAAGGAAGCAAACGTTTAGCTACAGCTTACTGTCAAAATATGACACCTAGGTTGTTTCAAAACCATATTTTATTCTCAAATCATCATTTTCAGTACTCTGACTCCGTTTAAAGCTAAATGTAATGGCACTGTCAACCAGGACAGGTGTAACCTGACAGGCCAATCGACATGGTAACATGCAGGTGTTCATTTAAGGATAGCCCACTATACAGATAAATATACGAATGTTAATCGGAAATCATGACAGTTCATTTCTGTAGGTAATTATTAACATCGCCTTACTACCCTGCTCAGTAAGCATATTGCTAACCTTGTCTCGCTTCCCTTAATTCAGTAAAACTCTACTGTGCAGACATGCTGCTTCTTGGCTACTACTGTCAAAGACATTAAAGGTAAGCGCATTCTCTCCTTCTTTAGAGAGAAAAGAGGACAAACACTTTCTTTCTACGTATCGTCAAGGTCAGCTGGTGCTGATGTGAGAGAGCAGATAGCTTGTCCTTCTGCCATGGCATTTTGTCCGTCCACGTGTTCATCTGTCGGAAGGAGGGAACAGTGATAAATGTGCGAGTTGTCGGGAAGTAAATGGTGGTATCGAGTTGTGGTCTGGTCCGGGGTGTCAGGAGAGGTACGAGGCTAATTTTCAGCAGCAAGGCTATAATGGGATGTGTGTGCCCATTTGTGAGTGCGTCTGTGTGTTTGTGTGAGTGCACCCACCGTGGTCCATGTTCCACCTGGCACAGTGGATTAGGTGCAATTAATCTTAGTTAAGCAAGCCCTGCGGAGAGTATGCCTGCCTTACACGCGCGTGCACACATAAACACACAGACTAGGCCACAAACAGGCATACAAACACACTCGGTGATGCACTGATGCACAGGAGAGAGTATAGTGAGGCAGCTGCTTTGTGTGCATAACACACCGACGAGTTCACCATATGCACATTTGACAGCGCCGCTTGTCACAGGGCTTTGTTTTTATAGTGAGAATGGGGAGATGATGTGGAAGGGGAAACTGTGTGTGCGTTTGTTTGCTCACATGGGCTCATATCCTAGCGTATCTTTTTTTTTGAATGGGAGAAAGGGGATAATATTTCTATTTGATCACCTTGTCAATGTTCGTTTAACAGCATGTATGCTAGCAAGAGGTAGGAGGTGCAGAGTGTGCATGTATAGTATCGAGGGTACCATACTTCTGCAGTCCCTATAAACCGTACAAGCTATCATATTTAGTCTATATAAAATGCGCTGAAAAGACTACGTATACCAGTTTTATGTTTCGTAGATGCTGCCATAACATTCAAATTAGACATTAGTCCAGATGGGACGTGCATGAAAGACTGCAAAAAGGAATTTTAAACTTCTGTGCTGCACTAAATACCTTCGCAAAACAACTCAAAAACATTGGCACTTTATTGGGAGAGATCCCAAACTTGAACATATTTTTACAAAATGACATTGTTTTTTAATCAGTCTGGTTAAATCCCACATTTCTTCTCCTTAAATACCATCAATTATGCCTCATCTCCCTGTTGGCTACAACAGGTGCAGCAACTGCACTCAATGCATGTATTCACAGGTGTAGCTCCTTTAGCCTCTCCCATACAGGCCTCAGTATCTATACAGGGGCAATTAATTGCAGCGCCACCCACATCATTTGTCTCATCCATATCCCATGTGGCCTCACCCGTGCAAAAAAAAATTTTCAACCGTCAGACTCGCAAGAGTAAACATGGAACCATCGGTGATTAACACATCCCAGTAGAGTATCAAAGTGGGAGGAGATATTTCAGGCTTCCAGAAGTAAAAGTCCTGTTCACTGTCTGCATAGACAGAGTTAGCTGACGGCCAGTTGGAGCACTTCCAAGGCTTGAATGGGCATATAACGGTTGAATCATTAGTATAAAATGTGAGCAACTGGGTTAGAAAATATCTGGTTCTTTAATTAAAAAGTCAAAAGGACACACAATTCCATGCCACCATGGTTAATGGAGGAATTAAACCCCTGCTATACTGGTCTCCTATTGGTGTTTAGTGGTCTCCCACAGTGGCTGAGTTATTATTTGTTTATTCCTCTGTTTTGATCACCACTAGTTAGGACAATAGTTTCTGATTTTCTCTCTTTTTATTGCTGCTCTCCCATTTACTCACCATTTGCCATCACCATCTTGCTCCATCTCTTGCCGACTGTTTCTATGCCCCAGCATCTCTCTCAGAGCTGTTTACTTTCGCTGTCCGTCTTCTTCCGTTTCTCCTCTACTTTTTCCTGCCCTAACTCTCAATCTTTTGCTTGGTTGCTCTCATTTTCCCTCATAACTTTCTCCCTTTTCCATCTCCCCATCCCTACACCTCAACCCCCCCTTGCCATCCTCAGCCCTTTTCTTCATTTCTCTCATCCTTGTCACATCATTCTCCCCCTCTTACCTTTCACCCTCCCCCTACTCCCTACAGCCCACCTGGATTAGCAGCGGTCTGTGGTAATGCATTCTGACCCCTCCCTCCACACACAGACACACACAAAATTTAATGTGGGGCAGAATCGTGATGAGACAAAGGAGCGGATGAATAAAACAGTGGAACTGATGGCGATGGTGACGGCACCCAGGGGACGCACACTCATGATTTATAACGCCGGGTGAGCATTCAAAAGCAGATACAGCCTCGGCTCGCTGCTAACAGCCAGTCTCAGATCTACACTACAGTGAGAGAGAGACAGAGACAGAGATAGAGATGGGAGAGAGGAAAGGTGAGAGACTAGGGAGCAAGAGACAATGAGTGAGATTTTTTTTAGAACCAGGGAAAAGACAGAGGTGCCCCCCAAAATCCTAAAACATAACAGTGCACAAGATATCTTCAGTGTTTATATATTTCCCTTAAAGGTGGGCTGCCAAGTGATTTCTAATTAGCCTCACTGAGGGAGAGCAAGGAAAAACGGAGGAAATCAATTTCCCATTTGGGGCAGGTAGAGTGATCTATTGAGGGGCTAACCCCAAGGAAGACCTTATCAGAATGGGAGAGGGCCAACTTTTTAGAAAAATACACACACACACACACGCAAGCCTCACTGCATACTGAATAGTGTATTTACAGCGAGGAGCGGAGAGATCATGGCAGAAGCGTTTTTAATCCCCCTGACTTCAATTAACCCGCCATGAAAATGTCTGCCACAGATGACAATTAAAGTTCCAAAAAACCAAGGACTAACCTTGCAGACCCTACTGGAGGAAAATGCTGATGTAATTAGCCTTAATTAGTTCTGTTTGTGTTTTCACTTCCATTGCTTTCCCTTGGTTTAAAAGGATATTTTTTTTTATTTGTTTTCACAAACATCCTCTCAAGTGGACACTTTTCTTTTCAGCATGTTCCCTCCGTAGCCAACAACTTTCATAATCATACATCTACATGCGAGAAACTTCAAGTCTCAACTTGCATTGTTTTTCAATCTTAAGTCCTTAATACCTGTCGCACACCTTAGTTGTACTTTGAGAACACGATTGATTTAGTCATTTTGTGATCACTTCACTGTTACCATCGAGAGAGAAATTCAGTTTAGTCGCTTGGGGGTTAAAAACAAACAAACTCTCCTCTACAGGTGTGCATTAATCAAGCCTTATGATGCAGGTGCTCCACTTCAGAAAAACTATTTTCTAAAAAATACTGTTTTTTTATTCAGTAGTATCAAATCATTAAAAGTTTCTTACAAATTTCTAACAAACATACAAACAAAACAATATGTCGGTTCCGAACATATATTGATGAGCACCTTTGAAATATCCTTGCAGCAAAATTGCTGGAGCAAAGAGACAAGTTAACTCCTGGCCAAGTATAGTTCAGTCTGGCTCTGAGTCCATTTCAAATTGGGTTTCTTTGATATCACAAAGAGCAAGGTAGCTCACTTATAAATAATGAAAACAACTGCTGCAGACCAAAAGGGGCATAAGAAAATAAAGGGAAGGGAGGATAAAGGGAAGGCAAGGAGACTGCAATCATCTAAAATCTCAAGAGGACGAGAATATTCAGCGGAGGTGTCAAGGACCATTGGGTGGACAATGATGAATGGAGAAGAGCCAAAAGAATCTGAGGCAGATGCTGCAGCTTTCTTGCCAGCCGCAGTCAAAGCAGAGTTGAAGATTTCCACAAAGTTAAATATGAGTTCCCTCCACCAAATGCTCTGTTTTCCTCCATCAGGGCACCATCACTAATACGACATGGAGACTTAGCAAAAAAAAAAAAAAAACTAAGGGGAAACTGCGTTTAATTAACTTGACAAATATTTGAGGCACATATTTATCAAAGACTATGCCTGCTCGACCTAGGTAGTGCGCTATCCTTTTTGCAGACAGCATAACAGCTGGGCTTAGTGGACGGGGCCAGCTAATGTCTGCAAGCCAATTCATTAATAGTTTGATCCTAAGCTGGTTACCTTATCATATTTTAGTATTTCTCACAAGGAAAACATTCAGCAGAGATCTTTTAAAATGTTGTCTGGAAAACAGGTGGGCTGGGAGATTGACAGCAGCTTAGATATTAATGATGCAACTATCTAGCAAATGTTAGCCAACTAGCATAGCCAGGCTGATGGCAATAGCCAGTGTCTGCTAAATACTGCATACAAAATAAAATAATAATTATATTACAGTTATGAAGTGACCTTTTACTACCTAGAAAATTGCTTTTGTGTTTTCTCACATAAAAAGGTCATGCCTATTTTGTCTTTAAGAGCGGATCGAAGAATGACAACGGGTGACAGTAATTCAGGCGGGCCTCTTTTCACTGCACTTACTGGTTCGCCACAGAATTTGAAACATTCGCTTGTGGTGCGCCAATGCCCCTTTCACAGAGCCAATACCAAGTGCTTTATTGAATAGATGAGCAAACACAAGCACTAGAATGAGAATCACTATCAGGAATGGGTACTCACTCACTTGAGGTGTTATTTTGTCTGTCAGTGGCTTGAGAGGGCTGCTCCACCTCACTAACACTCGCTACCGTCACACATTTTAGCTTGATACATCTGACCCTTTACAGCTTTACTGAGATAAATGATAGGCCACGCCATTTTCTTTCAACCCCCCCCAAAAAAAGAGTTTATTGTACCAAAGTGTATCTTATTTAAAAGATAACTTTTTGTTTTTGTGCTGTTGCCTTGAGCCCCTGCACTGCATTCATAGCGGCTTCTGACACGGTAAGCATAGTTGAGAAACAAGACTGAGATGTAGAGAGATGTATGTTGCTGCCATAACGCATGATGTGTAAATTTAAACTTTTTGAGCCAGACTGCACGCTCGGGTACTATGCTGCTTGCAACAGGATCTACACTGTAGCCCATCAGAAGGCACCCTTGCCTTCAGTATGCAACACAACACTTGGATCAAAGCAGAGGCTTTTTGGAGCAAAGCGCTTCAGACTGATGAAACAAAAATTGGACTCTTTGGCCACAATCACAAAATGCATGGCTGGCAAAAAAAACCAAAAAAAACAGAGAGAAGCATTTGGAAAAAACGCCTTGCAAACTGTCAAACATTGCTGTGGATTTATTATGCTTTGGAATTATGTGGCAGCCAGAAGCATAGAAGGTAAAGACCTTTCTCACAGCACACATTTTGACTTGTCACAGCAAGAAAAGCACAGGTGTAACTAATAACATTAATGATTGCTCTGTTCCATTTCGGTTCCAGGACACCATACCAGTGAGCCAGCACGCACAATTGCGGGGGGGGCTTGGACCTGAAACACCTATAAATGGAATGTGGCCACGATTTATGTTACTACTTACATCTGTGTTTCACAAGTCAAAATGTCTGCTTTGAGAAAGGTTTATTCTTCAGAGAGAAGGAAGAATTGACTTTTTTTTAAAAAGCACCAACAAATCCTGGAAGCTAATTGCAAAGAGACAGGGTTGGATGTTCCAACAAAACAATGATCCTAAACAATCCTCAAAATTAACAATAAACGGCTCCCATACACTGGTGACTTAACAGGTTTCACA
>NTHP01000247.1:576632-615957 GCA_003416845.1 Oplegnathus fasciatus
ACTACTTCTAGAGGCTTTGAATTTATACCAATTGGTGGTGTGGCCTCAGTGACAAAACCCTGATGTTACCAATCACTTAATGAGCAGGATAGGCCTTGTACATTCAAAAGAATCACACAGCTGTGTCCTAAGACTCTTGCATCACCATCAATTTAGCCACGACCACACTTGACAATGATTACACAAGTAATTTGGCTTCTTCTGTGAAGGAACATGATTGTGTGACATTGACAGTGAAATAGGCCTAGCTTGTTTTTGGTAAGGAAAATGACCTAAATCTCTTTATGATGGCTCTATTCTATGGTTTATAGAGCATAATGATGACTTTGTAGATATTTCATTCGTTTTATGGGTATTTTAATGGCCAATTCAACAAAAACAACTGAAACCTCTTAAATATGCCAAGTGTTCTAATAATTTTGGCCACCACTGTATCTATACCCTTCATGATAGTTCTGACTTGTGTGCAAAATTGTAATAACCGAATCGAAGAACTTCAATGGGAATCAGCAGGCTGGGCTAACCAGCTTCCACTTTCCAAGGGGAAGGTACTATAACCCAACCAATCTTGGATTTTTGATGGCAAGATCGATATTTGGGAATTTAAGAAATCCAATAGCAATACATCAGCTCATAGTACATTTTTTACCATTAACACAGAACATAACCAACAGTCTTGATAGGGACATTTTACAGTTGAAATCAACTTCACAGTGCTCTGTGGTGGAGAAAACATGCAAGGGTTACTTAATTACGTAACCTAATTTGGTACTGTAATTTCTTGTTACTTATCGGCCCACATTTACACACATACGCTACATCTGCAATAAGGCAATATCGGCAAATATAATCACCTGGCCAATTTGTCGGTCTAGCTCTAGGAGCTACTTAGCCTTGCTTGCTTGCTTCCACTTTCTGAGTGGAGTACAGTAAGTTAACAGTACAACAGATCATCAATATTAACTGTTTTAACAGGACAGACGTTTTCAGTCACTAAAAGCACCAACGCGATGTGGGCATTGTGTATCAAGGTTCATACTTGGTGTTCATAGGTTATGCGCTCTGGTTAGTAGTGCCTGGTGCAGGTTGACAGCTTGTCTCCTAACAATGCCAGCCCTCAACTGTCAGTCAAACGCTGCCAAGGGAACCACCCACTGAAGGCCTGAAGCTGAGACGCTTATTCCACAAATGTCAAAAAATGGTTCTGTCTTCTACGCACAACAGCTGCAGCGTCTATATGTCCTTACACAAAGCGTAAAGAGGATTCAAATTTCAGTTCGACTGGGAGCACACAGCACGTTACTTGTCCAGAAAATCTACCACATCACTAAAACACCCCTTACATCACTAAATTGCATAATAAATCCTCAGCCACGATTCTGCACACTTCACTGGTCACTAAGCTTTTATATAAAACCACAAAATTGCCAAAAACCCTCGTTAAGAGGAGATTCTGGGGCAACTTACTCAGGCAATCACTGGCTGTGGCTGAGTGGTAAGTTGAGTGGTAAGCACCACCTGCAGGCTTCAACACTAGTGCATCACTGATCTTGAGTGCGTACAAAAGGCCAGTTAGTATTCAGCAATTTACACTGGAGAGAGGAGAGGCGGCACACATAAAAGAACAAAACCTGAATCTCGTGAAATTTGAAGAGAAATGCTACCCTCGTACAGTGGGAGGGTATATTTGGACTTCTGATATCCCACAGCGTCGTGCCTCATCTGGACAGGGTGTCCATGCATCATCGTATGTGTTTAATTTTTAATGCCAGATAAAAATGGGCAAATAGGACAAGTCTCCACGTGATTGAGGAGCTGGTTTAAGCTCTAATGCTGCGTCACCAACACCAAGGACAGCAGGGAAGGGCTATGGCTTACTTCTACACACATACAGACATGATACATACACATGGACAAACTCAAACACACAGATACACCTACCCATCATGAGACACACTGACCAGCAAACACAGAAAACAGCCAAGGCAAGAGAGTAGAGAATAAGGCAAAGCGTCTAAATGAACAGGAAGAGGACGAGAAGCTGAAAGCACAGTGAGGAGGGGGAGAGCATAAATCACGCTGATAACAGTGTGGGCAGGTCACAGCCAGAGGCATTAATAATACACACATACACACACATATACGCAAGAACAGGGTGGTAGTCTTGGGGCCGTGCTCACAACAAAACACCCATCACCACCGTGAGGAAGCCCTTACTCGTCTCACTAGCTCACGCACACACATGCATACACACACATGCATCTGTCTTGGGAGATGATTTATTTCAATAGAGTGCTGGACCTGTCATGCAACAAGTAAAAGAGCTAGGGGCGGGAGAAGAGAGATGATATGGGGTGGAGTGGGGACAAAAACAAATCTCATTCCCTGCCTGCCTGCCTGCCTGCCTGCCTGGGCTTTTCTGACCGAGAGGGGAGGAAGGTCTGAACAATAGGTCAGAAGGGNNGGATGGACAGAGAGGGGGAGAAAGAGGGAGAAAATGTAAGAGTGAGAACTTGATGGGGAAAGTGGAAAGCAGGGTAAAGGGAGAGAGGAATGGAGGGAATGCAGTGGAGGAAATGTGTGAGAGAGAAACCAGAAGCACAAAGGAAATGCTGACAAAAGAGAGCAGGAAGGGACCAGGTGAGTGCGATGAGAGCAGACAGGTGAACCAATGACAGCGAGGGAGGGATAGGGCTGGCTGCTTTACAAAGCCCCCTGGCCCCCGCCCCTTTGAGCTTTGGCTCCTTTTTCTGCCAGTAAATAGCTTTTCTAGTCTCCCTCCATCAGTGAAAGCAGATAACGCAGATTCACAATGCTTTCAGCTATCGCACTCTTGGCAATCTGTTCATCACACACTTAAATAGCGTCAGTCTGGAAAAGGAGGAGGTGAGAGCTGGACAATTGGCCAAAAACAACTCCAGGAAGGTCAAATAAATAGAGCAGGGCTTTAAGAAAACTCCTGAATCTACAGAAATGCTTTAAAGAGGGGAACTGAAGAGGCGTCTGCACTACAAGAAAGGGAAGGAAGGAAGGAAGGAAGGACGGAGGTTTCAGTTGGTTTGTTGTGCTGGCGTCCTGGTGCCGAGTAAATGGCATCGGGTATTGTAGGCAAAGCCTGGAAAGCTCAAAGTCTGTGCAAATCTGCATGCACATACACACACACACATACATGTACACAGGTTAACCCTCTCCAGGACTGTCTTTTCCTGCTGCTTCTCTCTCTCTCTTACAATTTTATTGATCTAGCTCACCAGCAGCTAGCCCTGTGAGCTCACCTCATGTGGAGAGGCCCAAGATTGATATGTGGACAGCGTATTATAAATCAACAAGCTTAAAATTGAATTGTGCAAAATCAATTGCGGTCCAAATCCCCAGTTGGCTGCCTTTAATTCTTATCATAAATCTTCCCCCTCGCTCACACAAAAGGGCTCATATTCCCGCCACAACGGGGCTCAAGTTATGAGAAAGTACAGCAAAAGAGACGATCCCGTAATGAGTTTTCTTTTTTGCGCCACTGATGTGTGGACGAAGTCTACACACGCTGTGATATACTTGACGGGAAAAAACCTGTTTGTGTGGCGTGAGTCATCTGTTGGGTTAAGCCATGGATGAAGACCACCGCAGCTTCCCACTTCATTTGCCAGCTTTGGCCTCTTAGCCTGGTGGCCTGAGGAAAGCTTCTTCAAACATGCCAGGGCTCTACGCTTACAGAATTAACATTAGGCTGAGTCATTTCTTTTTTTAACATTACATATACAGTGAGCACAAGATGCTGGGGATTATGAAAGAATTTCAAAATAATGGATGTAGACGAGACCTCATAAAAGAATAGGATTTGCACTGTAGGGGCTGCTAACTCTTGTGAGGCATTGCAGTTAGGGTTTGACAGGATTTTATCTGAATCCAGTATCGAATCCGCTTACCGAATCTGATTTCAGTATTGAATCTGCTTAACTGAGTAGGCCGTGAGGACAGAAACAGTTTTCAGTGGCAGCCTAATTGATGTTCACAACGTGTAGCTACAACATGAAAATGAGATAGAGATAAGATAATACTTAATTCATCACAAGAGACATTTTTATGCCAAAGATGCTAGGTATACATAGTAAAATAAATCTTCATAGTAGTAGAAGATATGAAATGTTGATTAAATGTGTATCTGGCACACTGAAACAGTAGCCTATTGGCTTTGACACACCTTATTCACATTATTCACACATGTTCTTCACATTAAAGGCATTCAACTGGCGAAACATGGGGTGGCTTTTATTGTGAAGTGGTCACAGGAAACACAAAACAAGAAAACGCTATTTTTCTGTTTTTCTTTTAGTCTGCAGATCATTTTAAATGTTTTCAAGGGAGTAATTGAGCAAGATGAAACAGCAGGGTAACCAAGTTTACCTGTTGTCGTGTGGAGCCGTGGGCAGGTTTAAAATCAGATCGCGACTGATTTTGTTTTTATTGAAACAACACATTTGTTTGGCTGTGCTGTTAACAGATACTCAGCTGCTCTACTGTTATATTTTTGACAAAGTAGCTGCTCCAGCAGTGTCTGATGTAGTATTAAACCACACTTGCTGATACATCAAGTAACCCCGGGTGACGCCAAAGTCAACCAGGACTGAAATCCTAACTTTAAAATACCAAGTAAACATAAACTGTAGATTCTGTATTATGAAGAAGTGATGGAACAAACACAGTAGTTAGTAACTGTACTGGACAGATGATAACATCCGCCTCTACACCGGGGAGTAAGTTATCTCTTGTGTCCGTGTGTGTCACAGCTGATCTGTGTCACATCATGGAGTGTGAACACCTTCCTGACGAGCCCAGGCTTAAGGACCCGAGGCAAGTGGAAAAGCCTCAGGGGGAAGAAAGGACTGTTCTGGCACAGTGTTTTACTCATTCACATATTCACTGAAAAAACAAAGTAAATGTATGCTACTGCTAAAAGAAACGTTAATTCGGTCATATTTCCTGCCTTTTTCATCCCCCAGAGCTTTCACATCACAATGCCATGTTATGCAAGATGTGCTCCGACTATACCTCAATTCATGGTACGTGAATAAGACCTGTGTCTTGTGTGCATCCTACGTCAGAATAAATGACTAAAGTCTTTTTCAAACATACAGGCAGTTGTGTGATCACAGTAGGTGTGTAATGGATTGGAACCCATCACTGTGCAGCACTCCACTCCTGCGGCAACATCAACTACTGAAACCTCTTCAAAAGCAAGGAAACAATCCAATTCTACTACACAGCAGTGGTGATGCTGTCTGTGGGCAACCCTCCAGCTAAACCTCTGACAGACGGGTCATGACGCAACACAGCAGCAACTGCTGCATATCAATGCATTCAGGTGAAATGCGTTTCATAACTCCTGAAGTAGACACCTTTCCTTCAACAGTTTGAATCCAAATGAGGTCACACACTAAACGGCTCTCGACTATTTTTAATTTAACTGCTGCGATTAAAATGTTTGGTTGATAAGGCTGAGAAAATGAATTAAGAAAATCTCATTAGAGGTCTAAATAATACACATTGAGGTGAAATATTTAGATTTGAAATTAGGGCCCGAGACTCCAGGGTAGCTTTAATGAGCAAGATAAAAGGAAGGCAGCAGCTGGCAAGTTAAAGTCCTGCTACTGTGTTCAGGCACACCAGGCAAATGAGCTGCTTTGTGTCCAGTGCAGTTTGGGGCAGGAGGAGGGAGAATATCAGAGCATGGCAGTGAAGCAAGTTTGTCCTCTGCTGTTTATACAGAGGTACTACAGACTAAAAATACTAACAATGTTCAGGTTGTGAGAAGTTAAACTTCAAAATATGTCATGATTTACTTGTTAAAGATCACCGGTCAGAGATTAGTAACACACAGAAGCAATAATGAATTCAAAAATAGAACACAAGCTCTGTTAAGAATAGGTTAAAAAAAACGACAACAACAAACCATTAGAATACATGTATCCAAGAACCATAAAGCCTAGAAACAAAAGCAGCACGCATGTAGATACACTCCCTGGTAATAGTGCCAACAAGTCGCGAAATGTTTCTCAATTTAAAGGGTGTCCATATCCCCCAAACTGTTAACTGTCTGGAGTTTGAAAACACCAACAGTGAGATGGAGGGGAAACACAAGTATAACTCTGGGTTAATATTTCTAGTATGAACAGGGGGTGACATTGACCAACAACCTGACAAGCAACCTTCTTTCCAAGTGGACAATCTGACTGAGGTAGTTATAAAAATAGACCAGAGACAAAATGGAGAGGGGACCATGCACATCAGCTAGTTATTGTTGTAGGGGGGTGAGGGGTTGACAAACTTAACAGGATTGTGTTTCAAAGAAAGGTACACAGACCCTCTATCAAGCCTGCAATCAAGGACATGACTATTTCTTGATAAATTCCTCACCAGGCAACAATGGCATGAATAGTGAATGAATAAATATTATTATAGTTACTACAGTGAAGTGACTGTAGCCTGTAACTTAATGCTTCTGATTATGAGCAAGGCTAACAAACGCTTCCTATTTACATTCTTCTTTTATGGTGAATATTATCGCTTGTGTGAGAGGGAAGCAAAGAGCAACAACAGCATCATCATTATCCTATGGTGCTCCGGTAACACAGACAACCGGGAGGTCCTGGTCTTTGAATTAAACGCCGCTGTAGCTAAACACCAGCTAACTTGAAAGACAATCCCTGTTAGCCTGTTATTAGCCTGTTAGTCAGCTGGAAGGTTGTAAACAGCTATTATTACCTCTGTTTGTCAGTAATGTATTGGATTAAATAACGCAATGTACACTACAGGCATCTGTTAAGGTATTAAAACAGCACAAGACTCCGCTTCACGTTATCTGTCCGCCATGATGATGCTCACACTTTAGCTAGCGTCCACATCTGGTACCACTAGGGAACCGGTTTCTCCACCGAAATTCAATACGCAGCTACACGGCACCGTAGCGACACTTACCAGCCCCTCAATCTGGATCTGTTTGACCGGAGAGTCCAAGGTTCCGCCTGTAGAAGGCATCACGGCGCTAGGTGCTGAACCAGACTCTTTACGTGAAGCCATCTCTAAGCCACCACACGCGGAAAAAGGGAGGAAAGTGTTCGGTGGCGGACGTTTCCGGTAAAGATGCGTCCGTTTTCCTGTCCGTGTGGAAACAAGGGGTAAGTATCTAGTTCCCGCATTAGCTGCGACCACTGTGGATTGCGATAAATCAAAAGCTGTTCCGTGGGTAGGGAGTTTATTTTTATTAATTAGACCATAGTAACACAAGTGATACTACATTTCGTAATAAATATCACCGTCTGATTTTATTTCTTTTACAGCAATGTGTAGCTGGCTGTGCTGCAAGCGGAGACTAAAATCTGTCATTAAAACACGTGTTATCTCACTGCTTCCACTGAATTAGAGGTGAATCTGGACTACCACAAGTATTTTCTAAAATTAGTGGCAATTATTTGTACTACAGAATGGGAGGATGGAGGCCCTTTTCTGCAGTACTGTGCAATCGGACCCACAAATACCGGCTTGACCTCCATTATCAAGTAAAGAGGTGAGTTAAAACTAGACTGTTTTTGTCTTTCAATTTAACGTTATCCTTCACCTCTAGCTTTGTAAAGACCATCATTTTTAAAAAAAAGCACTATAAATGAATAAATATCCAGTTACCAAGTACTTAAAACACTTTATTTCAAATCTTTACAGATGTATCACAACTAGAAGTTACCCGAAGACTAAAAAGGTGGGATACTGAACTTAACTGTAACAAGTACATTACCTAGTTACATAATGCAAAACTGTGAATAAGCATAAAGTAAAAAGGTACAAAAAAAAAAAAAATATTACATAAAACTTAATTGATAAACTGCCTGAATTATACATCTGAAACATGATATTTAATGCCAGGTAAGATTTACCAATTTCTGACAGATTAATTTTGTTTATCATGAAAGAACAAGTGCAACAAGGAGAGGGTGGGAGAGGTTACACTTCTGAGCAATAAAACAGTACCTTTCCAGAACATGTACAGACTCAATATGGGACTCCATGTGAAAATACAGGGCTCTTTATCTAAAATCTGCAATGTTTCACGTGTGAGAGGGGAATTGGTACAAAACTCATGGAATGAGCAGACAGTTGAAATTTAACTTACAAAACAAAATGAAGCAAAGCTTACAAATTGGTGACTGAAAAAAGGTTGCTTTATAAATATAATTGTTAAACATTCGTCCTCACTCCGTTTGAACCAAATGAATACTGCATGATGCCATCTGTAGTACAGTAAAATCCTTTTTTAAAAATTTCCAACCCCTTCCCCACTACTCCCTCCCCTTCCCCAGAAAAAAAATGGGCTGACAAGAAAATAAAAAGGCAAAAAATTTGAGTAATTAAAAAAGTATGTCTGTTGCAAGCAGAGTGTTTGTCTGTTCTTCCAATGTCTAAATAAGGTGGAATCTTGGTCCAGCGGTGGCGATGATGTCGCTGTAGGGCTCAGTCTGGGTGACCTCGATGGCTTGCTGCTTCTTGAGGACCAGGAAACTGTAAAACTTGGCAGCTGCCTGCTTCTTGTTGTTGTTCCGGCACAATTCAAGCAGGCTGATTGAGTCTGCACCAGTCTTAGCCATGACGCGCTGTAGGGACAGATGCACAAAGTGTCAGTGTAAGTTCTCTCTTTTGACCTCAAATCGAAGTGATGCTAATCTTTCCCCTCCATTCATCAAGAGAGGTTAAAAAACACAATACAACATGAAGCTTGGGTTCCCAAAGACAGTGCTTTTCTGATTTACATCTATACAGCAAAATCAATTTTGCACATGGCAGATAAACAAAAGTGATGTCATGCTTAAATCTCCAAAATTAAAATTAAATCTGCAAACATAATTAGAATTTTAGAGAGAAATGCTACAACAACTGTTTCAGTCTAATTAAAAATCGGTATTCAAAATAATCTGATAGCTTTTTTGTACCTGGAGACCGTGCAGCATCTGCTGGGTTCTCTTGTTCCATCTCTTCTCCTCCTGATCCTGGTCTCCAGCCTGACCTTCCTCTTCCTGAGGACCATAGACAGCACAGTCATCAGCATCAACAGGCCCAGACTCATACAGCAACACAAGTTACAATCAAATAAAAGCTTGTCTCTGTAGAAAGGAATTTCCTATAAACTGCTAAACACCTTACCAGGAAGTTTACCCTACAGCTTTGCCATTTCTTCTGTTGTTTTACTTACTTGTTAGCACTTAAAGCAGTTTTTAAAATGTTAAAATTAAATGACTATCACCAAGTAGAAATTTTACAGTGCACCAGAGAAAGCCATTTTTCCCCCTCACCTCCTCTTCATCACTATCATCCTTCTTGTCTTTGCCCTTGTCACCGAGCAGGTCAAGCTCAGGGACAAGCTGGGTGAGGTTGACACTGCTCTCCTCTGGGGGCAGATCCACCTGAGGCATGTCTAACCTCTGAGACAAGACTGAGCGGTCAGCCACCTGCTGCTGCGGCTGCTCCAAGGGAGCCATCTGAAAGAAAGACAGCAGGATGCACCCAAGTTAGGACCAAGTTAAGACACAGTGCAGTCAACTGAATTATTTAGGTTTCATGTTTCTCCCTTTTGATTGTTGAGCACTTCCCAAGTTTACTGCTTCAGAAAATTCAAAATACAAAAATGTCATCTGGTGTAATACTTCCATTAGATAACAGATAAGACCAATGTGACCTGAGTTGCAAACTAATTTGTCATGTATAATGGCTGTACAACTTTAGCACTGAAATCAACTTTTACAGGCCTTTCACAATACTTCAATTTTCTACATTTTGCCACCTCCACATTAAATGGGAAAATTATGCTACCTCAATTCCAGTTTGACAGAGAAAAATAATAAGTTGACAAGTACTCACAGGAAGGGTGCCCTCTTTGTCAAGGGTCTTGCGTTTGACACCGCGGGGGGTAGACGGAGGAGGCATGACTGTCTCATCCAGGGTCGTCCTGCTGCCCTCCATTGCAGAGGCTGCCAGCATACTGGGCTCCTCCATGATGGTCTGGTCTGAGGAACGGATAAGGGAGATTGTTCATAGAATGTAAAAAGAAATGTGAAAGTGAACACAGCCTTATTCAGTAACTGATGGGGTCTCACTTGTCTGCACTGGGATGCGACCTCCTCTCATGTCTTCCAGCATGACTTACCAATAACATCTCTGTGCTGACTCATGACCTCCTCTCTAGGCACCTCTGGGTTCTCCAGCTCTTTGAGGAACTCATCCAGACTGTCTGCTTCGCCGCCCTTTCTCCTCTTCCTCAGCTCGTCTGGCACCAGAGGCGTCAGGCAGCGTGTGAACATCTGAACATCAGAGATTTAACAGTTAAACTTGGATGGAAGTTTTATTAGAAAAATACAAACTTTATGCTAACTCAGTAGTATAATAAAAATGTGGGGACTCTTAGGGAGGACTGACGCTAGACAAAAAGAAAAGAGGCCTGCTAAATTATGCATCAACACGTTTTCAATTCAGTATTCTGGAGGGGTAACGTGTGGGTGTGAAAGGATAGGGAAAAGAGACAGACACAACCAATCACTTCCTCCACCTCCTGTTCCTTCAATGTTCTCATTTTAAATCCCTCAACCTGCCTGAACAGAATGTCAATGAAAGATACGATATTATAAATCTACTCTCTCCTCTTCCATTAAACAGTGTGTGAGTCTGACCTACTTGGAGAATCAGACCTCTGGTGTGGCTTGCTCATTACCGTTTCCCAAGTGGTAATATTGCGTGTGAGTGATTTCAGGCAGACAGCTGACAGTTCTAGTATGTTCTCAAATAAATTGCTACGAGTGGACATGTGTACATATTTATCCACAAATACACGCATATTTATAACAAGCATTTGTTACCTTGAGCAGCCTGGCATTCCAGAGGGGTTGAGCAGGGAGAGAGAAAAGCTTCTCCACTCCTCCAGTCTCCTTCCACATCATAAGCTTCTTAGTGGGAGGGGCGAGGTCCAGGGTGGTGACAATGTCCGAGTAGTCAGACAGCTGGGCCCTGATGGTCTTACTGTCCAGCTCCTTCACACTGTCCACAATCAGCTTCCTCTTACGCTTCGCCTTGGTCTCTTTCACTGGAGATGTGAAGAGTAAACATTCATTTATTCTTCATGGCTGCTTCACTATTGTTTCTCCATCATTAAAAAGGTAACGTTTCAGCACTTATGTTATGGTTGTACTATAATGCCAAGTGTTAGGGCTCTGTGGGTTAATTGTATATCAATGCTGTGTTTAGTTTATGCAGTCCTGCTCATTCATTTACAACACTGCCTGCAACTGCTCAATACAATCAGAGACATTTAAGGGACAGCCACTTTGGTAGAAAAGGTAAAAAGCAAAATCTCTACTGGTTGACAAATCTCTATTGTCTGACAATGCACTGTGTAAGAAGAATGGATACTTTGAAAAGACTTTCTACAAAAATGCTTCAGAGAAGAAGAATTAACAGAATTTTACACAAAAATAAAAAGTTATACATTTTTTGGGTTTATTTTTTAAATATAGCATTTCATGTCTACAGAAAGATGAGGGAGGGTCTTACCAGTGATGTCAATGGGCTCCAGGGCAAAGGCCTCTTCCTCATTGGGAACCAGTGTGGTCTGTTCTGTCTGGTCAGCCATTGCTGGCAGTGGCTCTGCTGGGCCGGAGTCTGGGCTGTCTGGACCCGCTGTACAAACAAAAATTGAAAACACTGAATTGCAATTCCCCCTAAAGAGGCAAGCAATTACACAAAGTGCACTATAATGGCACATGACTAAGCAGGTTTTTCAGCTGATCTCTGCGACGTGTACTCAATTAAACAAGCAGTTAAGACTGCTCTCCACGTGTAAATATACTTTGTAAAACATGATAACTATTAGAGATTAATTGAGACAATGTATAGGAAAAATCTGAATTTCCTGTTCCATATGCTTTGCAAAGAGGCAAAAGAACTCGGCTTCACTTACGTGACTGGAGGTTGTCGAAGTCGTCCTCATCATCTCCATGATCTGGAGGCATCATGACACTTTCTGTGATGGCTGGAGGGTCATCAAAAATACCGCCCCCGTCTTCAGAGCTCAGTAGCTTATCAACTGGGAAACAACAAATAGGATTAACTTGACAATCATTCTTTATTAATTAATCATAAATATCTCACAGAACAACTTTAACAGTAGTACAATATAGTCTATGCTAAGATAAAAAATAAAGAAATTAAACTGCTCACCCAGCATTCCCCCATCACTGTTGCCCATGGAGCCGTCCCCAAAGTCATCATACTCCATGTGGTTGGACTTGTCAGGGAGATTGGCGGGACCAGGCTCAGCCTCTAGCAAAAGGTTAGAGGCTGTAGCACCGTGCATGATGTCCTCCTCAAATGTGCTGGCATCACGCATCATCTCTCGGTCATCCATACCAAAGTCAGCTGAAGAATACAGCAGATTGATAATATGAAATATGAACAGGGTATGTCTGTTTTTTTATTATTATTATTATTATTATTATTATTATTATTATTATTATTATCATCATCATCATCTAACAATTCCATTATTCTTGTGATGTTATGTCTAAAATCTATCTAAAATGATTCTGGTGTACAATATGCTCAAATTACAATTACAAATTTACAATTACATAGAAATGGCTTTATTTACTCAAACATGTAGTGTACACATAGTGTCCTACCAAAGTCATTGTCCTGCAGGAGGCTGAGGTTGCCAACATCTTCCCTCATGGTGATCTCTTCTACTCTGCTCTGGTTCAGGGTGAACTGCTGGGCCACATCTATGTCACTGTTTGAAGAAAAGAAATAAAAGACATCAGGGATGGGTACAACAGCTGGTGCTAAAATGACACAAACTGAACTATTCTAGTACTCGTAACATTAGCAAGGGTCTCAAAATACAGATCAGGCAAACTTTCAACTTATTAAAAGTGTTTAACACAAAAAATGAGGGGGTGAAATCAGAGCAGTAAATGTAGTTAACTTACTCCAGATCAGGAAGTGGCTGGTCAAAGTCATGGAACTCCTCAGGTAAGGTGATGGCGTTGTAGGCTGCCTCTCTGTTTTCCTCAGGTAGATCCACCACACCTGAATACAGATACAAGTAGTGATGTTGTTATAACACACAACTGCACTCCATGGTCCTATGCCTCACAAAGAACATCCACACCAAGTCAGTAGCACGTAACAGTTTAGAAAGCTGTTCATGTGGAGAAATTGAAGTTATCACTGTATTGACATGTATGATTCCAGTGAACAATTTCCAGTGAGAAACATGCCGTCTTCCCTTAGAGACTATTTTTACAGAGGAGGACAGAGGACTGATAGAGAGCTTCATCACATGGTGCAACGACAATCACTCGAAGCTCAATATCAGCAAAACCAATGAGCATGTGGTGGACTATAAGAGGAACAGGGGCCTCCTATCCTGGTTGTCATCCAGGGGGAAGAAAAGAGGAGGGTGGACTCAAACAAGTAGCACAATTAGCATATGAATTTTTGAGTTATGCCCAAAAACGAGTTTTGTGAGGTCACAGTGACCTTGACCTTTCACTACCAAATTCAAATCAGTTCATCCTTGAGTCCAAGTGGGTGTTTGTACCAAATTTGAAGAAATTCCCTCAAGGCGTTCCTGAGATATCACGTTCACGAGACTGGGACAACCCAAAAACATAATGCGGCAGGCCACGGCTATCGCCGGCACGGAGGCATAAAAATGTTTCAGTAGTTCATCTTAACAATCTCATAATAATCCTGCTGGTTAAAGATGGAAAAAACATTGACTGTGGCTTGTCATTTCTCCTTACCTGGCCTAAAAGCCATTTTGATCTTGATGAAGGCTTCATTACAGTCAGCAAGCAGGTACTTGGCCTTCCTGTGGTAGATTCTCACCACCCCAAGGAGCAGGTGGCCTGATGTACGCAACGCCATCTTCACCTAAGAGGAAAAAATACCATGTGTCAAAGAAAAGTCATGCTTGCAGGGTACATTTTTCTTGTAAAAACAAAACTTGTCGCCAATGCACACTATCATTGTACAACAATGAGGTAGTTTCAAAGATCAGAGCAAAGAAGCATTTGTCATTTTAAATAAAGCATACACTGTGTTCTGCTCTAATGTGGTTCCATTAATTATTTTTCTTCTTTGGTAGAAAACATTTTATACATCACTGCTTTTAAATCATGGGAGGCAACAATAAAGGCAGGACAAAGCCATGCAACAACTCGGGATCTGAGCAAGTGTCAAGCCTGCAAAGTGAACACAAGGCCTGTAGCAGGACCACCAGAATGCAGAGACTGCACTTTTGTCTTGTTACCTTGGGTGAGATGATGCTCTCCACACTGCTCTCCAAGTTGCATTCAAACACATGAGCCTTGGTCAGCTTCTTGTCCCAATGGGCCGCTAGCCAGATCTTGGCCAGCGGCCCACGTTTGCTGAGGACAAAGTGGGCGTAGAACATTGCCCTGGTTCCCCTGGCTCACACACTCACACTGCTGTATGGTTTACCTGGAAAACATAATAGATTGGTTCATATATCAGGAGAGAATCTTCTAAAGATCAGGACAAAAAGCATACAGGTCAAACTACTAGTATAGTACCACAGTACCATCCCTTAGAAAGACCAGACATCAATATTTACTATATAGCGGGCTCAAAAATGCAAGTGGTTGGTTATAATCAATCAAGTGGTAAATCCTGCTGGTCCAACACTGATCAGCAAAGCCAGTCTATCGCTAAATCTATAACTGGTTTTCTAAAATGCGGATATTCTAGGCTGATGAAGGAAGTCCAAATAATAAGGCTGCATAAATCAGAACAAATCCAACAGGATTAACGTTACAGATTGAAAACTTTCTGTGTAGGGATCTTTTTCCCTTCTTCCACAGTTAGGCAACAGCCATGTAAATATGAGAAAAGCTAAGCTAATTTACCAGAATGCGGATTGGTTTTAGCTATACAAGATACCTTTGGTATTTAGTAGCTATTAACCTGCGAATTACTTGACAAGAGTGGGGGTTTGTTGTCTCTCAAAGGAACTTTTCCACAGTAACTTGTGCTAACTTTAGCTAATCTTATGCCGGAGGCTTATTGGCTAACGCATAACGTTAGCCCTAAAATCGATGAAGCTCCCTCGAAGCCCTTCTTTTGTCTCGTGTTATGCTTGATTTAATTAACTTTACCCGATAATATTACTCGTTGTTAATAAAAGACAAACGCAGGGCACGAAATTTGTTTTTAATCAAAACAAGCGCTGACTTCATTCAAGTTCCGCCTATTTCCCAGTCAGGGAGGCAAACATTGGAAATGCACATGTCTGCATACGGTAACCGACACTTCCCAGGTACTCACCTTCAATGAATCATTAATTCATACAATTGCACGGATACAGAAGTTAGCTAAATGTGAAATTTGCTTGGTTATGTATTGTTATGCACTCAGTACCGCGTAATACGTTAAAAGCGCCAAGGGGTTGGTCAACGCCAGGAAATAGTCGGCGCCATCAAGTGGGACGAACTACATTAGCCGCCAGCTAACTACAAAAGGAGCAATGAGATCGTATGCTGTACGCGTGAAGCAGAAATGCTTATACCGGTATAACTTCCTTGAAGTAAAATTATAGCTTTTCCAAAACGGTGGACAAAATTACAATTCTCCCATGAAAACAAAATTAAGTACACAGGAACGAGGCGCCCATGAGAGCTGCTCATACTTTTTTTCCCTCTACCAGCACAACTGTATCGGTAGCTAGTGGCTAACGGCTCCTTGTACAATGAAGGCCGCAGCAAATAAACACAGACGTGCATGCTTATTTCCCCTCGTAAAATACACAAAACAACGCCCAAATATTTCCGCTGCAGTCACACTTACCGACAGTAGCCCCTTTAGAGTGAAATTCCAATGATTATGTTATTTCTCCCAGCGAATTCTCCCCTGTTGTACTCATTAAAACAGCCAAGATGGCGCCAGTCGCCTTCCTCCCGCTCACCGCTGTCCTTTTAAAATCGACAGGATGTTTACAGTCAAAAATGGCGGAGGAGGAGTCTGCTGGGGCCGACACTGACGGACAGCCCGCTGTGAGCACCGAGTGGGGATAGGGGGCGCTGCGGCACAGTGCTCACCAGGGACATGTAAGGGGCTTGAATAATAAATCAGTAAATATGATTATGAAAATACAGTGTGTTATGTTTGAGAATGCATGCAAATGATAATGAACTCAATACATGTATTATTATTATTATTATTATTATTATTATTAATAATAATATAACGTTGTTGCTGTTGTATAATATTCCTTTTATTTATTTTAGGGGTTCACCCAATGTCCAGTACAGTGCAGCGTGTGCACTCATGGTATTGTATTTTTGTGGATATGATTGTCTGCCTACTCTGCTCCCGTCCCCAACTGTCCCATCTGGCCCCTAATCTTTTGAAAACAACAGATCCCATGTTGTAACACTGGGTATGGCCCGGGCCTATTGTGACTCACATCAACAGAGTGGCCTAAAACAAACTGTGATCTCCCAATACGCCTTCTTCACAGCAAGCCATAGCAGGAGAAGCACATTCGTTCATTCATTCAGGGGTCTCAGTTGCAGGGCCCTGCTATTGTGCATTACATACATTAAACTATGTTTAATTCATGAATTCATCCATTAAAGTAAATTTAAAGAAAGATGCAAAGAGAAAAAAATTATAAATGAATATTTGCATGGGCAGGAAACACTGAAATCACCACAGCCTGCTAAACAAGTTCAATCTGATGAACAGAATGCTGAATAGGGAGCTGGATATCCATGCAGACAACAAAAACAATTTCCAAACAGTATATTAGTTGCAGAGATGAGGAGAAACATGCCTGACAGAGAGACTGGGGCTCATCTACGATCAAATTGCAAAATTGGTATGCAGTAAAGCGGATTTGTCTCACAGGCAACAGCATCTGTTGCAGTCGAACTGCTGCCAGTTGAACATGTTTATGATTTACTAGCAGCAGGGCTCCATGCCACTGCATAGGGATGGCTGACCGAGGTAGTACTCACACATCATTAGATTAATGCTACATTTAGTTCTTATCATCAGCACGGACTGAGAATTGATTTATCAAATCATTTTAAGTCACGTTCATTGAACATTCATGTACAGCTGGATATCTGCAGCTGCAGTACATTTGGAAAACTAGGTGACGTCCTGAGGCACTTGAGCTGCGTGATAATGCATCATAATCACATGATAATAAAACAGGCAGTGGGTATTCATTACATTTGAGTGAAGAAGTAATTCCCTAAATGTATTTTAATGTGTGCAAATATGCTGCAGATCATCGTTCTCATACACATTCCATCATTGCACAAACAGGCTCATTGTGAGATTAATACATTATTGATCTAGGCCAAATTGCTCAACGCAATTCCGCAATTGAAAGCTAACAGATGTAAGCGAGACAATAATGGCTTTAAAATTGGATAGTGATTTTCAGTGTGTTGCATCACTGATTCATGATAATATTAAATCAAGCTATTTTGGTGTAGATATCCGATGTCCTGTGCAGCATACACCCAAATTGGAATGGGACACACTTTAACACAATGCTGCACAGCCATGTCTGGATGATGGCACAGTTTTGGGCTGCCATCTGTTAAACAAGATCATTTTACCCAGATTGCTGATTGCTGTGTGCTGTTATCATGTGACGGATGCATCTAAACAGCCCACTTCTATACTGATGTTTTCCTGCTTTACGCAAGCTACTTTGCTGACGTACAAGGTGTGAGTCACAAAGCCTGAACATCTGTTTATCTCTACACACCAAAACAGAAGTATATTATTATCTGCACAGCTGTATGAAAGAAAACATCTTGCACTTTGGATTCACTGGAGTATTCTTACATGCGCACACAAACAAGCTCAGGGGAGATGTGGGCTAAAAGTAGCGACAGATTTTTATCTGGGCAAATACTGATTGAAGAATTAGATTCCTTTAATCCTGCGAAATGAATTGTTTCTGGCTAATAGTGCCATAATGTGCCTAATCTTAATGTATTCAATTATGTCGCCACAGGGAGCTCCTTCTACTCTTCTGTAACAAAACTGCTTTCCTATGAGGGGCTGTAAGACATTCAGTTGTACTGTCACTGCAAATGCACTCCTCAAATTGTGTTAAAGTTATTTTTACCTTTTATGCTTGGTTCTCTTTAAATATATAATCTATTAGTATACTATATCATCAGATATAACTAGAGATGGATTTATTTCTATTTATCATCACGGTTAAAAAAAAAAAATGATGATCCTTATCATACATTAACACTGGCAATAAGCTGTTTTCAAGTTTTTCCTCCTAGATATAGTTAAAAGTATGCAGCGATGTTCCAAACACAATACAACAAAATCACACGGATGCCACCATAATGCATCTCTCAAATCTATAGAAATCAGTGACACCGAATGCAACTGAAAAATGTCTCTTTCATATTGCCAAGTGTAGCTTGAAACATGCTGCAATGATATCTGATGTAAAACTGGTAGAAAGGGAAGGACATTTGTCAAATGTGGCCTCGAGTCACAGTATTTAATCCAACGGTAGGGAAGAGCCCTGACTGCATGCACGCTGAGATCCATCTCCACTGAAGATACACATCTCATCAGTAGGATTAGCAGACGTTGAACTGATTAGCATACCGTTAAATCACACAAGCAGGCCCCCAGCGCAGTGAAGTTTTACCCCTTAGTTTATCGAAAATCCCTTATTTCCACTCACTCTGTGCAACAAAGCATCTGCACATCTGGATCTCTTGTTTTCTCCTGTTTCGGTCTCCATATTATACAGAGTGGATGTGGTATTGGTGTAATTGTCCAAATGGTTTTCCTTTTAGTGTGTCACTAGATGATTTATCCTGTGCAGGCACTGGTCCAGCTTTTACACACTGGACATCTTTTTGCTTTAAGAGTTTTGCCCAATTTGGTGTCTGTGTGTGTGTGTTTTGGGGGTTGCAATCTCTCCTGTAGCTGTTGCTCCAGCTGAGTTGGCAGCTCTCATGCACCATGGGATCATCCTGGATAGATGCTGTTATTTATGCAGCGTGTCTAAACCAATCATCCTGACACAGATTTATGTAAACACAGCAGTTTCTTGGCATAGGATGAGGTTCACACACGCACAAGGAGGAAGCTAAAGGTATTATTTAGTTTGGCTCTCCCTCAGTGGGCGCAGTGCATAAACCCAACATGCAAAATATGTTTGGGAAGCCAGAAAAAGGGTTGCCAGCAGGTCAGAGAGGAAGAGGGATGACAAGGTGAAACGGGGAAAAAAGAACTACTATAAGTGTATCCATGTGAGTATGTATTTTACAGCATACTACATTTAAGTATGTAATTGTAATATTTGAAGTTTGATTCAATATTTGTTTGAAAGACAAGCAGACACACCAAAACATTTTCAAAGGACGACAGTGTTAAATAAATTTCAATGAGACAGTCAATTTATATCAAACATTTTATTTATTGATTTTTTTTGTTTTGTTTTTATAAAATTCTTTTACAAAATTGTGATTTTTCCTCTATCTTTCCATTTTAATCTCTATAAAATTAGGTCTGCAGTTACGGAAGAGAGTGAAGGAAGCAGGCAGAGATTCAATCGAGACACAATCCTGTCTGATAAATACTGTGTATGTGAGAATTATGTGTGTGTTACATGTATTAATATACTTGTGACAACCAGGAAGAGGGGCTCTCTCTATTGGGCCCTCGCAAGTATAGTAATACAAGGCAGTACGTGTAAAAAAAAAATTTAAAAAAAAGTTCCTACAACAGAAAAGGCAGGAATGTCAGTATCAGATGTGTGGTGATGAGTCTTAGTAGCATTCCAGTGTTAAACAATATCATTTAGGGAGTCATTATTTGTTACTGGATATTGATAAAGAAAACAAAAAATAACCTACTATGAAATGAAAACAGGGACCTGTTTCTTGCACAAGGCAGATGGGAAAAAAAACTAAGTATATTTCTTCTGAAGGCACATCAATATATAACCCCCTGCCCTCTGAAACAACAACATAAGGAAGGAGAAAAAGACAAAGATAGAGAAAATGTCATCTTAAATATTGCACCAAGTTCATTTCTGAAATGTGATTCTGTTTACGACCATATTCAGTTGTCTTGATAGCGCTGTGTTTAGTAATACTAGGATTGTTTATTTGCTGTCAAGCTGATAGCACATTCTCAGAAGTGAAAAATACCATGCAGCACCCGTCTCTGCTCTCTCACACATACACTCTTTCCTTCCTTTGCCCTCTCTTTCTCACACATTTTATTTTCTTATATAGACAGGAAAAACTTTTAATGTACCAAATAAATATGGGAATGCATAGCATTCCTCATATCGGATGAAAAAATATAAAAACAAAATCATACACGATCTGTTGGCACATTTTGGGGTGAAGGGTACAGAATGGTGGAGCTTACCAAAATGATCACTTATCTTCCACAAAACTGAAGCTGAAGCTACCAAAGGAGGTGTCAGGGCAGGTTGCGGTTTCTATAGAAATGTTGCTGGCTTTACAGGGATACTTCATGGACAGATAAACTGCACAGTGATTTAAAAACACAGGTGCCCGTTCTAGATTCATCAGATTACGTTAACATTTTCAGATAACCTGATATGGACATACCAAGGCAGAAATGTAATGAAGCGTGATTGTTAATGGAACCAAACATTTAGAAACTCTTTAAGTCAATTAGCCTATTGATCCATCTGCAAAAAAGCCCAATTTCATATTCCACTGACACTTTGCATTCAATGTACAGATTTGCAGTAAATGAAATATGTCTTGAGTATCGAAAAGACTAACATACAGAAACTGATCAATCATTTATGAGACATACTGATTTATGGAACACACTTGAACATCCTGGTTTTACATTTTGCCTCTTGAATGTGGCCCAAGCACAACAGCACACCGCCAATCTGAATCACTTAGAAATGAATGGCTGTTTAAATCTGTGATTATCAGAGATACAAATTGGCATTCGTCAAATATTCTGGAAATTGAAAGGCTTCCAATTACATGTATTTTTGTTGAAGAAACACCACAAATGAGAATAATTACTTAATAGAGCATATCTCCCCAAAACTGTTAATTTCTTCCTTATGCCTTTTAACAGCATCACAAATTCCTGGTGAGAATTCTTGTTAATCTGGTCACATTTGTTCATTAAAAAAAATGGGAAAATGCAGTAGCTTGTTTAATATGATGCTGACTCTGAGAGCATCAAGCACTGTTTGATGCTCCTGGATGAAAGCAGTGTTAGTCCTGCCTGGGCTACTGCCAGACTTGTCACTGGACAAAATGAAATTGGGTCTATGGCATAGAGACAATAACCGTTTATAAATATCCCTCGCTAACCAAGCCCAAAAAGATCCATTCCCTAGTTTTCACAGTGGTTTGTGTTTCAAACAGAGCACTGGTTGGCTCAATTGGCAAGCTCAGCCTCCCTTAACCAAGGCAACTCTTATGATCCTCAGTTGTTCCTCAGGCCAGCACATATTTAAGTACCAATTCTAGCTTGTCATATAAGCCTTTATGAATGGAAAAAAAATAGAAAATTCCACTGAATTTTGTCTGCATTTCTATTCGGTTCCTGTGGATATCTATTCTTGCAGCAAATTTAGTTGCAGTTTTAGCAAGAAAAAAGATTCACAATGGCACATAATGACAATTTAGTTGGTCAACTGAATAAAAATACATTTTTATTATACTTCGGTGAAAATGCGAAGGCTGACCTGAAGAATTTATTACGAGTTCCATTATTCCATCAATTATAAAGAAAATCACAAATAATTAAAGAACAAAAAAAACAAAAAAAAACAGAAAGCAGCAAGATCAAGGTGCTCATTCTGCACCATGTCTTTTCGCAGACTCCCAGATCCCAACGCCATTAGATAAACTTGAGGCACTGTGAATATCACATCAATGATCATAACTCAGTTCTGTGGTCAAAGGGGTTTGTCATTCCTCTCTTCACCCACCAAGCTATTGGTTTTAATTAAGACATTACAGAGAGAGTAGTGCTGGCCATTCATTCACTGTATAAAAAAAAATAGCTAAACACAATCCAAAATAGTGTTATCCTCTTCATAGTCATATTTATCAATAATATTCTGTCAGCTAAAACTTTCAGGAGCCTGTGCAGAGTGTACAGAGCAGAACAGACGGGTTGGAGTTGGGAGTGGTTTGCCACTATTGCGACACTGAAGCAGCATGCTATGATTTCCAACTCCATGACTTTGACCACTTCAGTTCAAAGTCGAGCAGTTTTAAAGTCCTCAGGTGTCCTTCAGCTGGTGGTAGTCATAGTGTATATCGTTGAGTGGAAAGGAGAAATGGAGGAGGACACAACCGAGGAGACCAATGAATGTGGTGTCCTCCACATCTGTTCTAGTTTTTCCTCCTCTCTCCCTGCACCCAATCCCATTTGCTTCTCCAATGATCCATCCATGCAATCATGGGAAGGCTCTGCGTTGCTCTACGTGTCCGCCCCCTCACTCTGTCTTTATTTTGTCCGGAGAGCGAGGGGGCTCTGGAGGGTTATAGCCTCTCAATGTCCCTGTACTTCTTCCGCAGTATGGACACCTGGTCTTTGAACAGGACTGGGTCCAGCCTCATCTGAGAATGGACCAGGGGCATGGTGCCAAACCAGCTGGCAAACTTGTTCATGCAGGTCTGACGCTGGGCAAAGTGGTCTGGGTCAGCCCAGCGAGATGCCCGGGAGCTCTGGGGGTGGGAGGTGGTAATAGTAGGGGGGGAGAGAGAGGGAGAGGGAGAGGGAAGGAAAGATGCAGGCAATGCAAGGAAGAGAGAAACCGACAAAATGAATAATGCATCACAAATTACTCTGACCTTTCAGAGCCTATTGTAATGATTGTAATTATTCATGAGTTTTTTTAATTGAAGGCCATATTGCAAGAAAACTAATTTCAATTCACATTTACATATGACTGATGTTCTGTTTTAACAGCTAACACTATTAGGGTTTAAGTGGTACGACGTGTATGAAGGCCATCAGCCTCTACAATAATCAGGAAAAACATGGGTCTCTGTCAGTTCAATACTGAGCATTATTGTGAAAAATAAATTATTATATAGGCTTTTACAGTTTAAAGGCAGGAAGAGAAGCTACCAGAAAAGAGAAAAAACACCTTATTGAATATTACCAAAGTATTTTCTCATGACACTGTAGTATAGTATTTTCTCCTCACACTTTCACAATGTGAGTCTAGGTGTTAATTTACCACTGATTTTCTTCATCCCTCAGGTGTTTCACTCCACACATCAACTCAACAGCGTATTTGCACTAAGGATAACATACTGTACAAATCAACAAAAATCCCTAACACAGTGCCTGTTCCACCTTCAGGCATACAACTATTTTTACAGGATTAATATTCTGCCTCACCTGTCCCATCATAGTCTCCTTGTATTGTTTCTTCTGGGTGACCTTGATGGGTGGTAGTTTAGAGACCGAGGACACCAGAAAATTCATCAGAATGTCCTCGCAGTTTGACATCTGGTCAACCATAGTCTTCATACTGGCTGGAAGGTAGGTGGTGTACAAGTAGTGGTAGTATCTAAGGGAGAACGCGAGAGAGAGTGAATTGTGTTAGCACTGAACTAGATGGAAACAGAATGTCAATGGAGAGGAATGAAATACAACAAAGAAGTAGACAGGAGTGAAAATCAGTAGTGTGTCAGTACTTGTGATAGATGGCAGCCCCTGTCAGCACCATGGAGTAGTCGTTGGTCCATTTGGAAGTGTAGCCCCACCGCTCCTTGTTGCTGTCCCAGAAGTGGCTCCGGGCTGGGTAACCAACAATGCGGTCCGGGAAACTCTGCCACACTGTGAAGGCAAAGTCCACCTGGGCCGAGATCAGAGAGGAACAAAGACACAGAAAGAGGAAGGGAAGACGTGAGGCCAAGAAACCAGGAACAGATCATTCCAGGGAAGTGTATCGAAAAAAATACAGATGCATAATAGTGATTATATTATTATTAACTAGAACTTCTGCAGCATGTACTCTTGATTACAAATTACTGTAAATGTTTGCTGTAGTTAATGGTGGTCTGACCTCTGTGGTGGAGAGCACGGTGTCCTCATCCAGACTGAGAACAGCATCGGTGGGGATGGTGTCGTAGGGCAGAAAACGACTGCTTATCACCTGGCATGATTGGCAAAACACAGACACACAAGCAAAATGTGACTGGTTGCTAAGAGGAAGTAAATAGTTTTACCATGCAACTCTACAACAACTATCAGTGTATAAACAGGGCCCATATGAGTGAGAATCTGCCTGACAAGCACCGCTACCAGTTTCTCCATGTCTCTTTGCGCTACAGAGTTGTTTCATCTTGCTGTGTTCACAGCAGAGTCAGCCAAATATACAAGCTGACATAACACCAGTAACAGCAGAAATACAGCATTTCACTGATGCAGATAGAAATCTACAAGCAGTGGAGTGTGTTTCCCTCCCTGATGAGCCCTGCAGCCTCCGCTTTTTGGCATGTATCTAGGCAAATAACTCTGTATAACAAGTGCTTATAAAGTGGTTTCCAAATTTTAGAAATATGTGCACACTGATCTAAACGGCAGTTATTTTTCAAAATGTAGTGCAAGGGTTTCTATCCCTGACAGCAGCAACCTTGTTACCCACATCGCCATTCAACCTACAGGGCCTCGGCTAAATAACAAACACTTGGTGAAAAAGGACGTACACGCCAAGTCAGGAATGCAATCCCTGCCAAGCCCTTATATAATGCATGCCGGTCACATCCCTGACATATTAAATGATTCTGCTGTTTTTCAGAAACGAGTTGTCTCATGTTGCTTTGAAAACTCATGTACAGTATCCAAGTGCTGATGGACAAACTTCTTTAATTGCTGACAAGTGCTGTGGATTGGCAGTGAGCCACCTTCGTAGCAGCTTTTGTAACTGTGCTTAAAATTCAAGCCCTCTCTGTCCTTGGTCATATTTAGTCTTCCCTTAATAAGTTTGAGACCTCATTGACAAAAGCTCCTTAACTATGTTCAATAGTCAGTAAATATACAGTAGGTTTAGCTGATGGGCACATTTTGGGCAACGCGAGTGCTGTGCTTTTTTCACTGATCCCATAAAGAGTCCAAAACTCAATATCAGTTATTGCCAATTTGGAAAAAAACAGAACAGAGAAGTACTGGTTGTTCAAGCCACTTAAGAGTTGGGCTGGAAACAGCGGGATACACCATAAACTTTGACCACTTCAACCACTTGGTAAGAAACTTCGGGGTGCCTTCAGTTTTGCATTTTACATCTTGAATTGAATTCAACTGAAGGCTTCTAGGGCTGAATGTGAAATGGCTGCAGTAGCATTGCCTAATGAGAGAAGTATAAGGCTAAGGTTTTTTACCTTGCTTTCGCCCTCTATTACAATGACAGGGACTGACGTGGCAGGCCAGCGGTGCTTGGCAGGAAGAGGCTTGTCACAGTTCCACAGAACTATCACCTGCACAAAGGGAAAATAGGTAGAGCTTAGTCATCATTCTGAACACAACATGTTCATATTCATATGCATACCAATGTATGTGCACCTAATGAGAAATATGTTAAAACAGAAGTCTATTAATGTTTGACAATCCTTGTCTGACCTAGCAATATATGTACAGATCAAAAATCCACAATACGGCCTTGTTTCAATTCAAAGCCCTATTTTTATTTACTCCCTATTTATGTGGAAGACAATGACTTCCTCATGCGACTGCAGATCTATTTTCAGAACTGTCACACCACCTACATTATGTGACAGCAACACACTGTATCACTGTAAATGTTAAAACAGAATGTGCTGACACCTTCATGCTAGCCACACAGCTTTAATCCAGGAAAACTGAATTTACATTTTGGGGAAATAGGCAAAATGCCAGAATAATGGGTAATATACAGTAATATCCACTGAAAAAAGACATGATTTACTGTACACATGAAAACCACTGCTCCACAACATTACAGAGACCTAGTAGTTAAACTGCCATAAACCCACCACTGTCAGCATTAATATGTTAATTTGATGTTTGACAGCTGAACAGCTGTGCATTAAATGGTTCCTCAGGTAATGGTTTCCTATATTTCCTACAGTGTGCATTAGTATAGTATAATAGTATCTGTAGAGAGAGGAGTATCTGGGTGGATCTGTTGTGGCAGGAAGGTTTGGAAATTATTTGGACAGTCTCCCTTCATCTCCAGCATGAATAAAACACAAGTTCAAAAGTTCAGCACTGTAGTGGTGTGATAAATCTGAGAAATGACATAGAGACAAACAGAAGCAGCCTTGCCCACTTTGCTTTCTGTTTAACATCTTGAAACATCTTAACACAATGGTAATTCTATCACGTGTTAAACATTTTCCTAATCGGATAAATCAGCTCATAATATCATAGTTCCATGAGACATCTACTCACATCACATCAGCATCAAGTAGTAACCATTGCGAATCAGGTCAATCTGATCTCAACTGTGTGAGGTGAGTGATGTAGTTTGGTGTGTTGGGTTTTGAGTTACCTGAGCACAGTACTGGGATTTGGCCACAGCCACAAGCAGCTTCATGACTGGCTGGGACTGGGAGACCAGTGGGGTCACTACGTGAATGATCGCTGTAAACTTGGAGTATGGCTTAACACCTGAAAACAGCCAGGACACGTCAAAGGTAAGAAAAGAAGGATTTAAGTCGAGTCGAGTGAGATTTCAAGTGCGAGAACGATCTTCTGAATCACGTTCACTCACATGTATGTAGTGCTACTACTTGAACATGGAACAGCACTAACCCTTACCATACAGTATGTTCTATAAGTAATTTATAAGCAAGTAGTATCAGCATAGTCTTTTGGGCATTACTGTCATACCTGTTAATATCAATTTCTAAATTGAACTGCACAAAGCAGAATCGAATCTATAAGTAACACCTCTCTGACAGCTTGGAGCACCTCTTAGTTTGTCCTTGTTTACTTCAAGCTGTGTTTACTTGGTATACAGTGTAACTGAAAAGGTCTAATTAGGCTTGTCAAGGAAAAGGTGCCAGTTAACCAAATCCCAATGTCAACAACAAGCTGCATATCTGGCCAATTAACCAAGCACAAGTATAACATGGCAACATGGCAGGTCTAATTGGTGAGCTTCTCTGTGACAAATCATGAATTAATAAAGATATACTGCATAACTTGTGGCAATGTCACTGAGTCGCATGTTAGTTTACGAGTATTCAACATCTGCCACGCACCAGCTGTTCCTGTGTTGTGAAAATCAGCCTATCAAACCTTAGGGTGTGCCATAAATGTGCTTCTTAGCATATAGCAGCATGTGCATGAATAATTAACTGACCCAGCTTAGCGTAGAAGAAGGGGAAGTCTCCCAGGTATGTCGAGTACTGAGGCAGGGTGAAAAGGCCTCCAGGCAAACTGTTCCACATGAGGTTACTCCTTGAGGTGTGCTGCAGTACCCGGTCCTGGATGATCTGCATAAATAAGGGAGCGGAGGAGATGCAAATTCATGTTTTCTGTAAAGTGGTCAATTGATTGCAATCAGTAAATATCAATCAAAGGTGCACAATATTCCTTGTTCCTCTGCGACTCGTAGAAAAAAACATCGCAAGGCCAAGATATTGTATTTTTACAACTATTGTGAATTGTCGGTAAGATGTTAGTGGGAAATTAGCTTCGAGCCAAGATCTTCCATGTCCATTCACGTCAAATTATGCAATAATTATGCCAGTCTTGTATGCTGCATGGAAATGGAGCGCACACACATCCTCCAGCACTTCTCAAACCAACAACTGAAACAACGAGTCACTTCAAATAAACAAAAAACCTTCAGACAACAAATGAGCGGTTGTCATGATGCTGTCATGTCTTCTCACAAACAACAAATTCATATCCTATTAATTCATTCTCCTTTCACTGTTTTCTTCTGGACAGGATATTTTTGGTTGCAATGTCTAATTTTCTACATTCGCCTCTCCATTTAAATGAATTCATATGACAATTTATATTAGAATTTTAGATTTTTATTTGTTGTTTTACAGCTATCACTGACCACTGAGAATCCTTTCGAATTTAGAATACTACTAACAATAACAAACTAAAGTGTCAACATCCCTACATACCCTCATTAGGAAAGCAAAAACTACATAATGCCAAAATATCCTTCTAAAAAGGGGAGAAGGGAATAACTGAAATGAAATGAATGAGGAAACATATTCATCAAATGCACCTTTTCTCCCAGACATATGGCAGATGTAATGTGCGTCCTTTTCAAGTCCCTGAATCTCATCATGCAAGGCAAGTCTGCTTACAAACTAAGGTAAAAAACAGCAGCTGCTTTGCAAGCTGTATGAGCTTAAAATAAGACTTAACAGGCAATTTGCTTTAATTTCATTTGGACCTAGGAATAATATGTCCATGTGAAAGGAAAACAAAGATAAATCGATTTAAATTGACAATTATGACTTAAATTTCATTACTCTGGTTTGGCTTAGGTGGCAGGCATGGCTTAATAAAATCACCCTTGGCCTCTCATCTGTGTGAATTGAGGGAAACTACCTGAAGCTACAAGCAGCTATGAAGGAGTTTGATCAGCTCCTTGGGCTGATATTTTACAGCCCAAAATGTCTGTACTGCATGTATACTCATTAGCATTTTACTTTTTATGATGGGTAATAATTTTTTTTTATCATTTAAGTAATGCTGTTATGTCTGTGATAGTCTGCAAGTTAGAATATAATAAAACAGTAACATCAGTTCAGTTAGTTTTTCAAAATAAAGTGGATTTTCACCAGCTGTTCCATAATCCTAACCTGAATTTCCAAAGTTATTTGTTTGCCACAGCATTAACTGCTTACGACTCCACCAAAGCTCTAAGAAGATACCTTAATAAAATATTAAGCTTTCTCGGGGGCTACACGATAGCTACAGAGCAAAGTAAACCCCGTTTACTTCTTGTAGGATATTGTGGTAATAAACAGATTCTTGAGGTGCAACTTTACCTTGTTGACAATAAAATATCTAGAATCCTTTGCTAATGGTAGCTCACTAATGGATTAAATTTAAAGCCAAAACACTGACCTCTTACTAGTCTTGTACTATGGTATGTGTTGGAACAGGGTTAAGATACTGAGAGAGTAAACAGATCGAAGATCAGCTTCTTGGAGCTGTAACTTTACCCTGCTGACACAGAAATCCCAGCTCTGCTTTCTAGCGCCCTGACTTCCTACCTCTTGGGACAAGGCCTCTGTAACACTATCTGTGGACAGCAACTAATGGTGTAAACTGTAGTCAGCCACAAGGCTAAGGTGTAACACAACTGAAAATCAGCAGTACTTCTCTTGTTTGTTGCATTAAACTGAAAAATTGAGATTAAAACAATCAAACAAAATAAACACCAGATACAAGCAAAACGCTGATACATTTATTTTCTCTACCTGCCATTCTGGTAGATTACCAGCCATAATTTAGAGGCCCACTGCTTGAGGGTGAGCAAATTACTTAGAATGCAGTGAAAAATCTTGCCTTACTTATAGCCGGCCTTACACATCCTGTTTGTTTCTCTGTCTTGCTCCCTTATCCTTTTTCATTCCTCCCTGCTCTCATCTTTGCTTGTTTGTAATTCTAGCCCAACAGCAGTATGATAGCCTGCTACTCACCAGGAAGAATACAGATAAATGGACTCTGACAGGAACAAACTACTGACATGACTGATAGCCAAGCCACAGCAAGAAACAGCCTCAAAAACATGACAGCAGTGTTTAACAATATATATCATCCCTCTTGATTTTCAATCTAGTCTGGAGCAGTTTCATTGGGGGTATTAGCATGCATTGTTGTTTTCAGACAAGTGAAAAATGTTCAAATAACAAGAGGATGCAATTTGAAGAGAATATCAGGTGCAACTGTTATGAAGTGCAGAAGTACAGACACAAATTAGTGACATTTTACACAAACAAGAAAATACCTACAGCACATACAATCAAAATAGCAATTAGACTTATAACGTAGCTCTTATATGCATGTGTATATAGACATTTGCATGTGTATGTGTGCATTTGTATTGCATGCATGAACATGAACGTGTGTATACCTCCAGTGTGGTCAGTACTATCTTCTCCACAGAGTTGAAGTAAGCCTCCCACAGGAACTGGGTCTGCTGTCGCAGGGACAGGATCTTATCTTGGTGGATGGAGCGTACTGTTGAGGGGATCTGAGACAGAAGTGAAGTCATGTTAGCGTACTTAAATTAGCCCAGACAGAACAAAAACAGGAGCCCATAGTCTATGCTGGATACTGTAATTTAATCCACAACTGACAGTAGAACAACTATAAGATCTGCCTCAATAAATCCATTGAGTGAGTCTCAGCTGTCACATACAGTAAATCTGATACAGCTATACAGTAGCCTTAGAAGATAGTGGTCCAAATTCACAAATCGGGACTTAACTAGGTAGGAAGGTGCTTAAATATAACGCCATGTAGCAATGTTGATTCCAAGAGGCAAACACACATATTTAATTACTTTGCACATGCTGGGTAACAAACATGTAGATTGGAATAAGAAGCAAAGAACACCTGCACACTGCTGCTGTGTTACCAACCGTTTATAAGATCAGGTCTGATGAGGTGGTCAAAAAAAGCGAGTCATGCTCAAATAAATAAAAAAATAACTGTGACAGTAGCGTGCAGATAAGCTTTTCTTCTTTTTCTTACAGCAACGTTGACAAAAGTCTTGAGTAAAGCTTTACTTCAGTATTACGTTTCTACCTGTAATAGCAGCCTTTCATCCCCAATCACAGCTGCCGTATTCCAGTCGATGATCTCTGAGAAGGGAAGCTCCCAGCCATTACTTAGCATCACTGGCACACAAGCTGCCTGTAAGAGTAATACACACATGCACAAAATACACTGTTGGTTAATGAGATGAACGTTGTAAGTTTGTATTTCTACAGGCAATAAAATAAAGACAGACTGGAGAGAAGACAAAACTGAAAAATATTATTAAATGGCTTATGCTCTGCAAACCCATGCCATCACTGTACAAGGTCCATTTCCCAAGCAATCAAATCAGGCAATTTAACCAACAGGGGCGACTCATCTTCCAACACATTTCCATTAACTACAGAACTGCTGCAGTACCTTGATGACTAGCTCTCAAAGTGACTCGGCAGTGCAGCTTCATAAAAATGATCATTATGTTCAGTGGAAAGGAAGATACACTTCAGAACATACTTGAACATTAAACCCCTGCGTCTGAGAGATTAATAAAATTGCACTGAAGTGCGTATCCATGTTTGTGTGTGTCACTGTCCATGTGAATCCATTTACCCATTTGTGTGTGTGTGTGTGCAAACGCGTGTGCACGTTTGTGCTGTAAGTTTAAGTCTGTACGTGTGTGTTTATAAGAGTTGAACAGTACATGCAGCGTCCCGCCTGCAGTGACCGGCCCTGTAATCTGTTAAGCAGGGTACCATTCACTGATTGGCCTTGGTCACTACACATGCACACGCGCATCCAGGCACAAACATGAGAGCGCTGCAGTGCTCGTCTAATCTCCTCGGTGTCATTAGCAAAGGCAGCAATCTGCTGAAACGCTGCCATGCTTTCCCTACCTATCTGCTCTCACAGAGCAATCAATCCTCTTCCAACCCATCACATTACACACACACATGTAGAACAAACATTCGTTAATAAAACTCACTGCTATGCTACATTTTGCAAACACACGTGTAACAGAGAATCTCAGTGTGACTCGAGCGTACTGTGTCTCATGGCACCTGCATTGCACAACCTGATCCCGCAGGTTAACGCTCTACATCATCTGCCAAATCAGTCAACCCCTCCTCACCAGCCCAGCTCTAGTTCAATCATGTGAACATCTCCACTCGTGACTACTGCACTGCTTCCTGTCTGGCCATACTCGCTTGAGCCAATGTAACTAATACAGCATGCTAGCCTGCCTTGCCTTCAACTTCTCCAAATACTCCAGTTTCTACCTGCCCTCTTCGCCTCACTCCTGTCTCCCCAGTGGTGCAATTATCTTCCCTTTTCAGTCAATAGGGTCTCTGCCCATTTTCTATTGTAAACTCAAAAGTCTTCATTTATTATATTTGCTCAAAATGTCTCTCCTTCCTAACTATTCCCCATCTGTTTTTCCCAGGACTATGATTGCTTTAGATTTTTTTGATGACATAAATATTGACTTTTTTTCAACTGCACTGTACTCATTGTACTGTAATCCACTGGAGGAGAAAAACAGCTAAATATCTAAAATTTAATTGTACACAGAGGCAACTCCAAATTATTCTCCCATAAGTAGTCACTAAAATACAAGAATATTTTCATGTGGACACATTCTCATACTGGTGCCCAGAGTGTGTGAAGGCAAAAAAGCATTTACAAGGCTTTTCATACTTAAATCTGTCCCCAAGTGTCGTGCAACTTTGACAATGGGATGTCAAATTCAACACACTAGTGATTTATGCTCAGATACCTGTTCTCTTCACCAAATATTTGCCCCTATAATAGCACATTTTACAGCATATTTAGGCTGTATGTATGTACAGCAAAAGGCTTTGTCAAAATCAAGCTTTATGGAGCCACACAGGAAGCACACGTATATTCAAGATGTAATGCACCACTTCTTCAATTTCCAGTGACAAGCAGGTCTGCAATTACTAGCGGTTCAGCTCAGCCTCATGCGTTAGACGTGATCATAAAGAGCAAATACTCACTCATGGTATAGTTTAATTCATTAAAGCGCAAAATTTAAAAATCTGTCCATATATTGAACCCCATATTCAAATCCTTCAATATTCAAAGGATTACTGGTCAAATCATCCCGTGCCCCTAAAATGGGGCTCGCCTCGTACTTCTATCCTGGCCGATGGTAATTCAACAAGCACTGTTCTCAAGCTATAACTATGGTCTGAGCCTAAAGCACTGAAACTAAAGAAGCTTTGACATCTCTGTACACCTTAAGTGAGTAGGAGATTGTGTGAATGAGGCAATAAATGAGATGGGCTCAGTACCATTGAGAATGAGGGATACTTGTTGAAGAATGTACCAAAATTAAAAAGAGTAAATGTAATGTAAGAGGAGAGGAGAGGGTGACTCAAGGAGGTGGGTACAGAAACTCAAAGAGAAGAAGCAGAACCAGAATTTAAAAGAAGAAAACAACAAGAAAGAAAAGATGGCAGGAACAGCAATGAATAGACTGAGTCAGAGGCAGCTGGATCAACACTGTCTGCAAAATAACAAAATGACTGGCAGTGGGTGAGAGCTACTGGGAGTAACTCAGTACATCACTTTTTCCATTCTCAACCACTGATTAATGGCTTTATTGTTGGGTCACCACAACTTCAGGGCTGACGCATTACAAGATTTCTTGAACCAGTTCAACTTGTGTTGGATCATTATGTTCAGCTGACAACCTAAGTTGCCAAAATGTACCTTATTGATCTAGGCACTTTGGAAACCTGAAAACTGAAGCACTTTTACTAAGAATCTATGTGGGCCAACTTTTGATTGCTGGTGCAAATCTTGCAGTAGTTTCTTCAATATAGTGAATATTCAAATATTTTCAATTTCAATTCAAAATATTCATAAATTCTAATTCCAGTGAAGTAGCACCTGTAGTGTTGAACCTTCTATAATAACAAAAAATAGTTTCTTCTTTGGGATTTTTACTTTATTAGTTCGTACGGAATGACAGGAAAGACGGGAGAGATTTAATATGTAATAAAACCTAAGGGCACAATCGAACTCAGTGTAGCAGATACATGGTACGCAGCTTCTGAGTCACTATAATGGACTTACTGTAACTGACTCCAATTTACTAACAGCTAAGTCTAGCAATAATGAGCAAATCTGCATGTGTGTCACTGACCTGCAAAGCCTCTAAGAAGCGAAAGGAACCCAGCCGTCGTCCTCGAGGTACCAGACAGAATGTGGAGTTGTACAGCATCTCTCTGTAGTCATACCTGTAGGGTGATAGCAAAGACGAGACGACATCAGGAACTAATTAATTTAACACATAACACGTTTGTGCTCGTATGTACAGGATACTGATTATCACAGAGAATGTGAGCAGTCACACACCAGAACATTGACGTTAAATCAGTGAATTAGTTTATACGGTTTTGCCATACAAAGCCTACTGCCACAGTGACAACTTATAATAAAATCCTGTCTTTAGGAACACAGCCAATAACAGGCCCAAGTTTCCTGAAACAGTCGACAGAACAGAAACGTCACCTCTTTTTAACAATGGAATACCTGGAAAGCACAGGTACTTTCAGGAAAAATTCCATACTTCAATCTTGACTCCTCTCTCTTCCCTTCTCCCCACCCATCTTTAAACCCCTTGCCCTCTCACCTGCACATCTCCACATCTCTCGTTTCTTCCTCACTCCCTCCATCCAATCTAAGCCTCAGTCAGCACTTGCTTGGATTAAGGAGCTGCTTGGAATTCCTTTGGTGTCAATATTATATGTGTGCCTGTGTGAGAGTGTGCATTTGTGTGTTGCCTGGTTGCCACGCATTGGACTGGGTTGCATTACATAGGACTGAAAGTGCGCACATCTTATTTCTCAGTGTATTCTTTGTAAACAAGCATTCATGTAAATTTATTCTTGTATTTAAAACAATTTATGACCACATTTGCATGAAAATGCAAAAACGGATATAAAGGTGAGTGATAATTTGTGTGTCTGCGCCTGGAGCTATTTTCCCTTTCTTGCACTGTGTGTATATAGATTTATTATGCCTGTGCTCCTGTGCCTCTCTCCAAGTGTACTGCTGAGTGTCAGCGTTAACGTAATGCCTCAACAGATCCACTTCGACTCTACGGGTTACCACACAGACAAGATACATGTCAACTTTATGTCATGTACATGGGGAAAGGCACTGCACAGCAATATAGATGCAGTCCCCCCTTACATTATGATACAAAGTATGTCACTTTTCCTCGCTATGCCCTATGGGCATCAGTCTGTAACACATTATAAGCTAAGTGAAATGTATCCCAAAAAGTTGTCAAAAAGTCATTCTTGGAGCAATGAAGAGAAGGTTTATCTTAACCCCAAGATTTTTAGGAATACTGCAGACACACAAGACACCCAATTACATGTATGCTATAGAGGAATAGGCTATACATAAAGGGATAAGACACAGTTGATACCCAGGTCATAATTTCTGGGCCATCTTAAAAATTAAAATGCATTAAACCATTGCTGACACGCATGTATGAAATACAGAGCTGCCATCTTTACCACATATTTCATGTTCCATATTGAAATTAGCTGGGTTTGTTTTTTGATGAGCGCTTGCCAAATGTCAAGCAAAGGATTTTTTAATTAATCTGCTAACAAGTATTTCCATCTATACCTCCTTCATTCAGAAAAGACCACAGGATGCCAAGCCAGCTGGAAATCAAGTTCTCATTAGCTTTTACATTATATTAGTATGCATGATTAAACTGAGTAAAATAACATTGGCACTTTAAAACACCACCTGTTATAATCAAAGTGTTGTGCTGGCATAGTACTTCTCTTGTGGTTTGGTGGCTGGATCTAGTTTTTAACGCGTCAGAACCAGTTGTGTTCAAAATAAAACACTGCTACTCCTCACAGTTTGCGGATTGCTCTGGCATCCAGCTCAGTGGACGTTTGCCTGACTAATATTTTTGAGGGAAAATTGAGTTCACAAGATTTGGGCTGACCTCTGAGAGGCCTGACAAACCGTTTTCTGGTGGAGGTCATGGCTGTGTAACATCTAAAGAACCTCCTGGTGTACATACACTATCATTTCTGCACTCTTATTCTCTGCGTGGCCTAAAGAGCGCATGATGGGATTCCATCCACAGCAATACCCATTACAAACAAACCACCAAACACAAAGTCTGGGTCTTATTGAAGTATTTCTACTAAAGCACCTACACTTCTATCATATGGGAGTCACAAATGAGTGCAATATAAAATATCAACTGCAATGTTGAATCAACTTTGGTGATTGTGTAATATCTATCTGGATAATCCCACTTTAGACTACACGTACTACTTGCAATTAACAGCCACTACAGTGAGTTTAGAGGAGATTAACAGCCACAAAAACCATAAAAGCTACCGTTAAGCCGTCTATAATACACTATAATGTACATAGAAATCCATTATCACCGGAGCACATATTAGTAGGCTATAGTAAATAATACTGCAGGCAAGGTAGCATCACAATCTGATTCATCTGTCTGACTCCATCACAGATATGCTATCATTAAGCATGACAAACAAATAATCCAGCCGGAGGCACTTAATAACTGACCATTTTGCAGGCCTATAAAAACAAAAGTATAGGTCCATATCTGGGCCTGGCTGGGTGTAAATCTCCCAACCATCACATTTTCTGTCAGTGCAAACTCAGAAAAGACCAGATGTTCCTCTCTCTCTGCATACCTCCATTCTTCTCTGCTCTTCCAGATGGCTGCCTGTGGGGAGGAGCAGTCTCACAGTATGCTACCGCATGTCAGTGGAGACGAAGGATGAGTGTTCAAAAATATCCTCTTCATAAACCAACTCCTGTCTTGGGGTGCATTTTCTCTTTTACTTTTCCCAGATTTTCAAAGTGTTCATGCATGTAGGTGTTCAACAGATTGGTCTCATTGGGAGAAAAAAAAAAAAAATCAGGATAGATGTCAGTGAGGAGTTAAGTCATACCCTGCATCTCACAGCAACGCCAGCAATTAACTCTACATGATATGCGGTAAATCCGGCCTCAGCCCATATTTTCAGTGCTCTAGCATGCATATGGCTGCTGGCGAGCAGAGCAGTCTCACAGTAGTAGATTGGTCATCTCTGAATAATCACACCGTTGAAGTAATGAGCTTGAGTTAGTCTTTTTTGTCACCTCCCTATTATGCTGTAATAAAGCTTACAATTGCTGTTAAGGCTATTATTAAAACTACAGGAATAATAGGTTTAACAGGCTTTAAAAATGGCACAGAACCATCATACTCTCCTGTAGCATCAACATTCGACTTCAAAAATAGGGTATTATATGCAAATTATCATGAATATCATTTCACCATATAATGTAAAACAATGTTGGTATTGCACTAATTTGAAATTGATCGTACAGGAATTCCCCAAGTGTATCAACATCGGTTTAAATGTGTTGAGATCATGTAAATAGTCAAACCAAACTGCAAAACAACGTATCCTACTGTAGAGCTGTGCACAAAGCTTCAGCCTGAGAGAACGTATGTGGGTGACACAGACACATTCACTGAGGATTTAACCTCGACCAACTGTTCAATCAGAGCGACCACACTGTTGACATTTCCTGACCATCCAGTTGCTCTTGGTTAGAAACTACCATCTTTTAGAATTGAAAGTTCTTTTATGTGACCACTTTGTATGCGTCTCTGAGTGAGAGAGTGACGGAGAAAGAGACATGGAGACAAGTAAAAAAGAACTTTAACGTCTTCTGTGAGGTTTAATGGCTTTTGAGAGGTCCGGTTCCAGTGCTATAATAAAGTACTTCTCATAGACTGTGTTGTCTGCAAACACCGAATGGAAGGAATGGGTATAATGTAGGAGGAAAGAAAGGTGAGGCCCAAAAACCTTTCCAAAGATTATATAATAAATTGTTACTGCTCACAGACTAGCCCTTAATATCTTTGTAGCAAACTACTCCACAAAACTCTTTCCATGCACCCTCTGTAAGTAAAGGGTCTAAAGTAGAGGTTGGCAGGGCCAGACACTGCCAGTTGGACCATACTGTACATCAAATAAGAGGACACATTTTGGACATCTATTAGTGAAGTCCATTAGAGGGCTAGGCACTTACTCATAGAACTGGAGTTACTTACATCCAGGTAACATTTATTTTCTGGCATTTTTTAAAATAACGGCTTTGTTAACGTCAATTCTTTGAGAGATGGCCACAGTGGAAAAAATGGAGGCTGACTCACTGACTGTGACTTGTTTGCTATAAATTGCAACTGACTAGTTTAAAGTGACATCGGGAAAGTAACTAGTGACCGAATTCCCATTTAGGAGGAAACAATTCCCTTCATCTACAGGAGGAGAGATGAGTGAATGATATATATGAAGCGTACTAATGCAGCATCATCATTTCAACACCACAACTCAGAATCAATAATAAAAAACTCCTGGTACATGTATCAATTTTCTAGGTCTATCACTGGGAACAGGACAGGACCCGACTGTAAAATGGTAAACCGTCACCTTTCATTTAAATGCTGTGGGAGATCTACTATTACGCTATCTTTATACAAACCTATTCATTCATGGATATAATTAAATCTCACTTATTAATATTGCAGTAAAGGAACACAGTATGATTCACAGAAAGAGAAAAGAATAACAGGAAGTGAGCTGGGTCAAAGAAGATCAACCAGTCTCCTAGCAACAAGAATGGATGGTGTGAAAAAGAAATGTACGGCTCACACTGTCAAGTGCCTGAGGAGACTTAGAAGAACAGCCAAAGTGTTTGTTTCCCATAATCTGTGTAAGAGACCACACACATTTACAACATAACAAGTCATAGAAAGGACCACAATCACAGGAGGTACTGCTTCAGCTGCTCTATGACAAGTCAAAGTGCCCATGTGGGTTCCTTTCTGTGCTGGGACAGCGTGTCCACGAGGGACTATGGATCAATCTTCTTTAATTTATCCAATTATTTGTTTGTTCATCCACTACACATCATGCCACAGAAACAGATTATTTGATTTTTATGAATCTTGAGGACATAGTGCATCTCTTAGCCATGTCTGATGCAGTCTCAGTTAGGTGCTACGGGATAAAAGATGGTGGCATTTTTGCCACTGGCTCACAAAAGGACTGCTCCATTCATGGTGAACAAAATGATACCTATTGCCCTGACTGTGCAATCCTTATCCTTTTATCTGCTTTTTGTCATCATTTTGCAACACTTTGAACATCTTGTCCTGACCCCTGACATGCAAAATAAATGAAGAAATTAATAGAAATTAAGAAATTTATATATATATATATATATATATATATATATATATATATACATATATTCAAAAATGGCTTTTCCATATTTGTTTTATAGATTTTACAGATAAACCAAAGGAAGAGGAATTCTAACTAATGTCATTACAATAAGATCAAAGAACGTCAATGCAACTTAGCTAAATTGTGATCCAAACTCTACTGCAACATACTTACACCAGGATGAGGATACT
>NTHP01000247.1:621694-651459 GCA_003416845.1 Oplegnathus fasciatus
GGGGGGGGGGGGAGGAAAAAGGAGAGAGTTTGTTGTTTACATGTGCTGGCCGTTTACATCTCAGTGGGTCTTTGCACTTTTGGACCATAAGTGTGAGTGCGACCAGGAGTGTGTGTCCATATGACAGTTATGACCGAGGACACCGCCAGGGATAATGCAAAAGCCGAATATCCAAAGGGGGTCAGCTGAGGTCAGTGGAGGTGCTAGCACTGCCAAGCCAGCTTGGATTATTTTAACAGTTTAACAGTCTCCACCAAATGTCACACAATCCTGCAAAGCAAGTCAAAATGTAATTTTTGTGTGTGAATGGGACTCTGACATTAAGGAATCACTGAAACCATTTTAAAGAGCACTAAATGGGAAATGTTCGCAAACAAGACAAGCAAGACACCACTACCAAAAGATACTATTTTCTAATTTCCTCTAGCAGATTTCATTTTATATAGATACATGGAATTTCAGTTCTTATATCGTTGAAAAAAACAAAAAACATTAAAAAAGCAACAGCAACACCTCTTTCCATAGACACCATTACTGTGGATAATCTGCACTTTCAACAGTTTTCACAGGTACTATTTCTTCAGAAAGTAACGGTAGCTCCAGAACATTGTTTCCGGAAAAAAAGTATTTATATAGAAAATTTAAAAAATATTTTAAAAATAGAGAAAACAGAAATGTTCTTTTTTTTTTTCATTTAACTTTATTGTATTCAGGAGGAGGCAAAAAATCTTAGAGACGAATATCTCAAAACTTAAAATGAAAATGGACGGATAGATACCACTAGAGGTAAGTGAATATATTATTTTGTAATTTGGAACCAACCCTTTAAAAACACCACATGAAAAAGAGAGACATTTTAGTTTATCCAACCCACTGATGTCAACCAGCCTCAAACACACTGGGAAAAGAATGGTTTTAAGTGCAAAGCCAGTTTGAAGTAATGAGAGGAGCAGCTTCATTCTGCTGCTGAGAGAGTAAATTAGTGTCTCGCCAAGTTGAGCCGCCAAAAACTAAGTGTAAACACAGTCTTTTAGCTCTCAAGAGGGAAAAGATGATTACCTCACAATTACGAGACCACAGAGGAGAGAGAAGCCCCATTGCCTCAGTGACAGAAAGAGAGATTACAGGGTGGCGGCAGCACTAATGATGATAGGGAAAGGAAAAATATGGCAGTTTATCCCAGAGGATACACAAAATTGCAGCAACTAGCAGAAATTTGTGGCACTTGGCAATGCTCTTCAAAATGAAAGATGAAGAGGGAATGCATTATTTGTTGAATGTCTGCTGCTGAGTTAAACAATCTTTTTCCTCAAAGCATTGAGACATCAACATCCAGAGAGGCATTAAACCGGTTTCTATTTGTGTGTCTATTTTTTCCTGGCAGGAACTACTACTAGGCCTGTCAAATTATTTAACAGTCAACAAGTCGATCAGTGCAACAAACATGGTAACCAATATAATTGGCTAAATACAAACACTTTTGACATGTACAGTATGTGGTGGCATTTTACGGCCTGCGCTGCCATCTCTGTACCACAGCCATTCCCATAAAGGCTTAAACTGAATGGAGGGCCAGCTTTGTTATACGCCACTGCCTACCACCCCTCAGGTTTTAACCCATTTAATAAATCCTCACTCACTAATGTGATGACTGTGGGGGAGGGCAACCTAATCCTACACTGATACCATGATACACCACCACACGCAGACACCTACACATCTATTGGCTATCATTGACAACAAATGAACCCCTACTGAGTGTACAAGCTTAAGTCTTAAAAACCTTTCATACACGGATTACAGACAGGTCAAATATAGGCCTATGGAAGTAAGGAGATAGCACAAAACTACAGACAAGTTCTACTGTGCAGAGCTTAGCAGACTTTTAATTATTTTACAGATAATCACAACAATATCTAAAAATCAAATGTGGCAATTGTTTGTAAAGTTGTATAATTCAGCTACAAATGAACATACCAAAACTGTTACCCAACACAGGATGTAAAATGGGTAATGCTGTCAGTCAAAAAATATTTGAGGTCAAAGAGAGGGCAGCGGGAGGATGAGATGGGTTGACAAGGGTTGTAATTACTGTAAGTAACTTAAAGCACTGTCACAGTCATCACCTTTAATTCATCAGGACATGCACACCATGTTTAACATATTCGCACCATGCAAACAAACATGTTAAATTCCAACTGCTTTTGTACTGTCATGTTTCAAATGTTGAAAGGCTATAAATGTCTGTTATAGTTAACTATTTTCTCCCCTCCATCTATATACTGTAACCTATTCCTTCTGTTTTTACCAAGCTGCATCTGGAGGAGTTCTTAGACAATCTAAAGAAAAAAAAACCAATTTAGACCACAATTATTACTTTTAGGTGGGGTAGCCCACCAGATGAACAGGAAAATGCTGGCGCACATCATCACTGGCCTCTCAATGTTACACCCAAGGACAAGTTAACCTGATCTCAGTCAACAGTATCCTCTGAGGCAGCTGAATTCCTCAGTACACTCGCAGACACACTGGCCCAGAACAAAGCTTTACCATCTGTTAATGAATTCCACGGCCAGCAGTGCTTGCTGCTGCGGGCAGGTAATTAGTCTGAACAGCGGGAAAGATCAAAGACAACACTTCCTGTCTTGCCCTCTGGTTGTGACCTCACAAGCGGAAGTCACAGATTTCACTGGGTGAGAGAAGGAAAGAAGCTGTGTGAAGCTTACCCAACAGGCACAAGATCATAGACTGAGTCATTTCAGTTCGAATCACAGCAACTTACCCATTTGATAAAACAGAAAGTGGTCTACAAATGGAACAGTTGCTTTGAGCCTCTGTCAATATTTACTTGCTACCAATTCCAAATTTTTCCTCATTCAACTATTCTGTTGCTTTTCTTCTTGACATAATTTGGTGAGTTTATTATCATATCATTATTCCAAGTCTAAATGGCCACTTAATCTGTTAAGGATTGCGACAAAGAACAGGTCGAATAAGGCCACCATTTCACGGAACAGTTAAGACTATCACATACCCAGGGTTATCATCATGTGTGCTGAAGCTTCCCTGCCTCTCACAGAGCCAGTTGAAGCCCTTATCTGACAAAGTGGAGTCCAAAGAGGACAGCGGGAGATAGCATATCTGTGTGTGTGTGTGTGTGTGTGTGTGTGTGTGTGTTTGTGCGGCAGTTTTATCTGATGATCCAAGTCACTACCCAGCCAAGCTCCGCAACCTGGTGGCTGGAAATTTTTCGATGCTGCCAAGTGTGGTTACATTAACACAGCTCAACATGGTACCACACGGTGATGATGATACATTGCCAAACGTACCTTTCAGAAAATACAAGAACAATCAAACTCATGAGGCCCAACTCTTCAGGATAAGTCAGTCAGTTCCTCTCTCTAAATCTCTAAAACAGAAATACTAAGGCTATTTATTATTGTACTGTAATCCCCTCCTCCATTCCAAAAAAATAAATGAAATATTAAAAAAAATATTTTGTGGCACTGAGTCAAGAGTCAGAGATTTAGAGATTCTATGTCCGTGGGCCTGGCAGGTCCACTTTCCACACTGACTGAAGGATTAAAAGCCCATAGGATTTGGCTGGCCTTGGTTTTAGAGTGCCGCTTAATTCTGCATGTAGCTCTCACAACATATTTCATTGTACATGAGGGATAATTGAGAAAGCCCCTGTCATGCCGCGCAAGCAACTTATCTGAGTGTTTGAAAGGACTGTGAATGTGCCTCATGGGTCACGCAAACACTGGCTTGCTTGAGTCGGTTCCATAAAGTTACATCTTTGTCCCAAGATGCTCCGCCAGTGGCACTTTAGATGACTTTGGTAGAGAAACCAAATCAAATATTAATCTTAAATCCACTTTGTCATTTCTTAGCTTCTCCACGTTCTATGTCACTAAAGGCATCTTGAGATTTTTTCATACACAATTAATTAATCACATTATTCATATCAGAGGAGGGCACCAGAGCTTGCAGAAAACAGCCCACAGATGAGTGGTTTGAGGTGGATCAAAGAGCACTTTTCTGCACCATAGTACAACGGCAGCTTTAACACCTTAAGCAAACACATCAGAAAAAGCTGTCTGAGGTCCAGAAAACCCCCCTCCAATCAGGTCAAAGGGTCAAAACATCATAAAAATGGATTTTAGATCAATTTCCACGCTTCACGAAGTCACCCTGTTCATCTCCATCACCATAAAGTACTACTTGTCTTTCATTACCATTTATGTTTCACTTTTTCCAGCCCCCAACCCTCTCAGATCCAAGTTTGTTTGGCAGCACCCCCTACTTTCTGCCTTACTGTTTCATCCAGCCCAACTTAATCACATCTGTCAAGGAGGGAGGAAACGGTGATATGTGCCTCCACATGATGACAGAAAAGCTCTTCCTGGAATGGACCACACTCTGTGCCTGGCACGTGGACATCCCTTTCCTTATTCCACTCTCCCAGCATTCCAAGTGGAATACATCACCTGCACATGGCTGCCAAGGACAAGACATACATCACCCTGTCAGGACAGGAGAGGGAGGGAGCATGGCAAACAAATGGCACTGCCCTCTGTCCTGAACAGCTCGCCTCCAAAGAGAGTGAGAGCGCAGCTAAAACCCATTCGAGCAAATAAAGTATATTTGAATCTGAATCAGAGAGACGTGTGAAAGAGAGAGAAAAAACCACTGCAATCACTCAAGCACATGATCAAGTGCACAAGACTAAAATGACTACCAATGTTGCCACAAGGTGCCAGATTTCTACTCTTCTTCAATTAGGCTGTATCACCAAGTCACTGCCCAAGAGCTGAAGTCAAGGTAATGTAGAGCTAGCTACTTCACAGGCACTGGTAGTAATTAATGAGCGATGAGACGTGAACGTTGATGGTAATAACCTCTGTTCACCCTCGACCTCCCTCCCTATAAATCCTGGCAGTGAAAAATGAGATGGCAATCAATTGAGAGGTGAATAGACTGAATGCTTCTGGGAAACAGTTCACTTTCTGCAGGTTCCGGGATTTAGCAGACATATGTGCGTGCATACATACACACACACAGCACATAAACACACTTATAAGAACACAATTATGTGCATTTCATATGGCAGATCTGTAAATTATCATAAAACATACAACATGTACATATCTATACAGTTCCTTTGTTTTACTTAAAACTGATGAACATTTTGAAACCTCTAAAAACTTACATGTTTGTACTACGTAGTTGCAGTATAGTAAAGTTAGCCGAGATTAATCTTATGAAGCAATGATTATCATTCAGTGGGTCCCTGGCTGTTCAAAAATAGACCATCTTTACGGCTGGTTCAGATGACATTTATTCATTCATAGCATCTCTTCTTTACTAAAAGGACAGGAGGAAGTGACCGGACAGAAGGTGACGACATTCTGCACAGGTCATCAGCTTGACTCAAAGCAATGATGCTATGAGTAAACAGGATGAGCTTTAACTCAATAGGTCAGCCCCACGTGCCTCTGTCTTCACGCGGAAGTCAGTCATTTTTGCATGACATGCTGTTATGTAAAATAACAATGCCGGCATGTTGTAGCCTGGCTGCTCAGTTATCCACTTTCCTGCATTTGTTTCCATAGCTATCACTTACATGAGCTCTCTAAATATGAGCAGTTTGTAATCCCCAGGCTCTATAGGAAACTGTGCATCATCCATCTAGTTTAGCCCTTTACCCCCTTAATACAAGGCTATGGGCCATTAGACCTATAGGTCTAAATAAATCCCCTCGTAAACAGAAGATCCACTATTCACATCTTCTGGTTGATGTAACTCATGTATTTTGAAACAGAAAGCTTACAAAGCTTATTTTTGCTGTATTAAAAGAATCTTTCAAACATCCAACTGTCACATAACTACTTAAAATTCACGCGCAAACAAGCCATTCACCAAGAAGAAATATACTGAAACTACAAAGAACTATGGTGGAAAATTTGCAGAGGTAATGATAAAAGCAGATAAAGCTCAGTGTATCATACTGACATTTCCTGTTCTATTGTCTATCATCCTGAGGAAAGACGAACATCAGCAGACAAAGACATGAAACTTGTTCCCAATCACAGCATTCAGAAGAGCTCATCTCAACTCACTGTTGTCGGTGGCTGATTGTGCCAGCATTTTCCTCTGTGGGATTCAACCTGTTTACAGCCTCAGAGACAAGACATGGGGAAACGAACAGCCAGTGGAAAAAATGTCAGATCATGTTGCATTTATTCAGGTGTGAAATTAGCAACATAAGTTAAACTGACAACACAATGTATTGGAGATATGTACATGTATTGCAACATGTAGTCCAACAGCCAATTCAGTATTGTTTATGTGACAGGCTACAATACATTGTACTCTTGAGAAACAGCTCATTGGCAACAGATAGTTATATGTAGCTAATCTTGTCTCCATTGTAAAGATGAATGTAAGAGAGAACATAAAACTAATAAGTTATAGGTGGAACAGAGTAGCAGTAAGCACCAGCCAAGAAACCAAGCTCAAGCTGAGAGACTAATGCAACTTCAGGGAACGGTAAACAGCGTGAGGGACTTGAGTTTACTCAGCAAAAAGAGTTGCTGCTGGGCCTCTTGTACACAGAGTCACTGTGTTGGTAGGCCTCTCACTTGCTCCACGACCTGCACATTCACTTTCATACACAAACTGGCCCAGCACAACACATGTGAAACAGTATTCAAAATATTGACCATTCCAAAATGATTGTGTGGTCGTGTTAAGTGTCATTTCTAGGCCTGCGTCGACGAAGAGCAAACATATAATCTGCGCGGAGTGGTTTCGTGGTTTACCAGCCTCCTTCACTGCCTGCTGTATCATTCAGCCCTTTTCAACAGGGCCAACTGTCAATGGTTTACTGGCAGAGCTGAGTTCCTGCCTTCCAGAAAAAGGGATTTTTTCATAAACTGAAGTTACAGAATTAACTACTGCAGTCAGCCTAAACAACTGCGTAACAGAAACACAGACTGCGGACTGAATGGGTAAACTGTAAACAATGTGACCATCTTAATACAGCAAGCATCACTATTAGACTAATAATCTGCCAGTTTCTCAAATGACACCACATTTCAGTCAAGAGAAAACACTCCCTATCATCATGGGAATACTGCATCTCCTCAGGTACCTTTATTACACAGAAGCTCAGTGGTCTACTAGCCTACCTAAATTGATAATGTATTGTAAACCCAGCAGATACAAATTAACAATGGCACACAATGAAAGAAAAAACTGAATATCCCAACTATAAAGCTAAGCAGTTCGTTATTGTGCAATACCACAACTGAGAAATTCACAAACATCTCTCACAAGACTACTATTTTTTAATCTATCCAGCGGCAGCTAAACGGCCGTGACACAACAAGCCAACTGTTGCCTGCTGTGTCTGTGGCCAAACATGTAGATTTTGCGGTGTGTACAGTGAGCAAAACGAAACAGCAGCTGAGGCAGTCATTGAAAGAGCTTTCTGACTAGCTGAATTAGACATTTCACCATTTTAGTGCCATTTTATTTTATGTTTTGTTTTCAGTTTCTCTTGTTTTCTTTACCAAACAAATGCCAATGGGTTAAAAACTCCAATGCAACACAAACTTTTGTTAAACAGTGCCATTTGTAACTTTATGTCAGGCATACTGTATATCCAATAAAATAGAAGTCTGAGCATAGGACAAGATCATTTTGTAGTGGCTACAGAACGCTTGGCTGGTTTGATCTTTTTACTTCTGTGACATTTTTTGGAATACGAACACAGACTTCGCCCCAGTTATTCTCTCTCATACAGGCACAGAACGTATATGCATGTGGGCGGACAGTCGGCTTTAGTATTAGCGTTGTTTTCAAGCGCAACTTTTGTCTGAAGACATGATTTGACACAAAGCCTTTGATCAGTATGCCTTTGCCAGTAATAGTTTTTTTGAGGTGAGCTTTGTGTCAGGGCCCTAAAGGTAATTTATACTTCTTTGTCAGGGTGCTATAGAGGCTATGTGAATACTATCTGTACCTCTACTTGAGGTACCATTGGTACTGATGTCTACCTTCTCCAAAGTGTTCCTGCATAGTGGTGTTTTAAGAGAGGCTTATTAGGCTTACTTTTCAACACCATAGTACGATGGAGCTTTCAAAGTGTTGCAAACTAGGGAATATTCAGTCAGTCAGAAGAAAAAAAGTTAGGCTACAAAATACACAGTATAACTCTATACTAGGAGCGTGTTTAAAGAAAAAAACCTAACTGCTAATCTAACTAACTGCTCATCCAATGTCTTAGTAGTAAATAGTAGACCACAGTGTGAAAAAAGGCACTCCAAGTTAATGTGCAGGAACTTAAAGATCGACCATCCTCCCCCAACGATTATCATTTTCCCCCCCAGCTCTGTAAAGCCTGCATCAAGTTGGCTAGCAGCCCTCTGCCAGGGGCTTTGGCCAATACTGAGGATTAAAACCCTGCAAGTCTATAAATACACCTAGCCGACCAACGTCAGCACCCCGCCAGCTATTGCACTCACCTCTCACTGCTGGATGTCTGGCATGTGTTTTTCCTCTTTTCTACTTCTCCCTTGCTTTTACTTTCTCCCCCCGTCTTTCAGTTTCTCAGACTCTCACTGCTCTTTCTTTCTCTGTGTGTTCCTATTTTTCCTTCCAACTCACTCTCTCAGTTTGTCTCCCACTCTTCTGTGTCTCTCCGGCTCCCCTCATCTCTCACTCTATCGCTCTCGTACTCTCTCGCTTGGCAGGGCCTCTTAATTGGAAACAAGCTGTGAGAGGGCTTTCAGTTTGAGGTTAAAATTGCATCTGACCTGCCTCCTGCTGTATCTTTTCTTCTATCCTTTGGCTGTATTACAGGCTTGTACACAGTGGCTGAGTGCGGGTGTCTGAAGGACAGAGTGTGGTGAAGAGGGAAGCAAAAAGTTGACTCTACCCACTGGCTGGAAACAGCAGGGACATGACAGGTAAACAAGCAAATGGAGACATACAGTAGTTAACTTGCAAAACAAAAATATGTGGAATACAACATGACATTTTTAATCCTTGAACAACATGCCCTATCAATCCTGACATTTCAAGTAGGACATGTAAATACAAAAAAAAAAAAATAGTAATCGTAAAAAACTTCCTTTACTGTAGAGACCAAAGCCACAAGCAGACATAAGTAACAAAAGATCAAGACTGGAGATAAGATTTTATAAATATTAAGCAAAAGATATGCTAAAATTGTGACCAAAACAATGCAATCAGACACTGTATCATGCAATGCAGTGTCTAGATGTAACAGAATTATTCCTTCAAACACGGCTCACATGTACACAGTACACCAAAAAACCCATATGCATTCCAAGCTAACATCTGGAGAAAAAAAAAGTCTAAACTATTACACAAAAATGACATGGCCATTACATGGTAATTATGGTGAGAGGCTGCATTCAGTCTGTCACAACTTCCTTGTTGTCAGTGGAAGAGGATAAGAGGGATTTGTTGCACAAAGGGCCACAGCCAGGCACAGAAACTATTACTTCCACCCAGTTAGACCACAGACTGTACTGTCTGACCCATAGCGCTGTATAACAGGACAGTGCAACTCACTCACAATTATACACGTCAACCTGCACAGACAACTCAATATAACCCACAGATTGTGCAAATGGGCATTTCAGCAAAATCTGAAGATTTCTGATCTTTGCTTTATGCAAGTGAGATGATACTGTATAGAATAAGCATAAATGTAGTAATACTATAGCTTTTAAAATATTTGACACGTTTACAAATTGGCTCATGTCTTAACCCGAGTCTAAATCTGTCTGTCTGACAAACAGCTGCTTAATCCAGGGAGATATTTTTAAGAGCTCAGCCAATTTAATGTTTTCCCAATTTGCAGCATGCTACAACTAGCTTACTCCAACTAGTGGGTCGTTAACTGCACAGTACAAGTAAGAGGCACTTTTCGTTTGGAAAATTGACAGTTAACCCGAAAACAAATATTGATCTCCTTGGCAGCTGGCTTCCTTGACTATTGTCCCACCCACATCTTTGGCCCCTCTGAGTCTCAACCCCTTGGAAAGCCCTGCAGAGCTTGGTTTCAGGCCAGGGATATAGAGCAGGTCTGGGTACGATTACCAACTGCAAAATATTTCAGCTTTTGGGGACAGATGAATCAGTCCTGTCAGACATAATGTTAACCATTTGGATTTCCCCCTAAAAAGGCAAAACCCCACCCAACTTGCACTCTAAACAGACTCAATAAAAACCTTATTGTAATGATAGGATCTTCATGGTCCACTGTACTGGTGACTACAGCCCAGAAAGCAATTCTTTAATAAAGCCCAATACAGCAAGAGAACCAGGAAAAAATGCAATTTTTTAAAAAGCTACCCACAATATGCACAGATCGAGGCTACATGCACCCATACCACAGTGTCAACCTTCTGGAGGATTATTTACACTGATTACACTTGATATTATGGGACCCACCACATCTGGAGCATCCTTATATTATCCACAATAGAAAAAAGAATCTGAAGGGATAAAATATTATCATGTATCATTGCCATTAACGTTACACATAGGCAATCATGCCAGATGATCTATGAAAATACTAAATTTATTGCATAAGATCTTGTTATTTTGATAGACAGCAATAATTTCAGCCGGTCTCAACCTATAAACAGGTATGAAACCAAAGTCCAGTGGACTAGGTAAAATGTGAGAGTGGGCTTTTATTGCACACACACATTAAAAAGATAGTACACTGCAATAGATGAGTCCCAATAGCCTCAAAATGTGCTCTGTAAAATCACTGTACACTGCAGGATATTTTACCAGATCTGGTCCCATCAAACTTCTCATAAAAAATGTATAATATCTGGCTCGGAGACGCACTTTTCACTTTGCCTCTTTTATGTACACAAACCATAGAAAATCTGTCTTTGGGGTTTGAATTCAGACTTTGTAGTGAGTATCCACTCTAAATATCAGAACTATAGTTTACTACTATCGTAGGCTTTATCCTATCTGTCTATGCAACCTTATCTGTTCATGATTGACTGAATGGTGGAAAGTACAAAGACATGCATTTAAGAGTCACTGCCATTGCCCTTGACCGAGGGCTGTTGCGATTAGATCAAACAGATCAGAAGTCCATAATATCAACACTTCACACTTCAGTCTAAAACTGCAGAAATCTGACATTGGAATTGTGATCTGAAAAAGACTGCGGACAGTAACATCGAGATTATGTCCAGTTTGAGTAAGATAGTAAAATTTTCTATTTGAAAGTCTAATGCATGCTCCTCACTATTTAAGTGCAAGAACTCTTTGTAATCATATTACTTTAAGGGACATACACACTTTGTCAAATGTTAGGGCTCTACTAGCACTAGGAAAAAGTAAGGTTGGGATCAGTAAATTAATTTTATTTAATTTAACAGGAATTCTCCAGTGGACTAGGGATCAAGCCAAAGCCTGTTCACTGATAGTGATGTGGCTTACTAAGGATGTACTCACTGAGAACCACTGAACATACTGTAGCCATGCAATGAAGCTAAGCTGGCGAGGGCTAGAGCGATACCCAAAGCCTGTTTCTCCCCCAATGCTACTTAATGACAGGAGGATTAATTTTTACTTTGGGTTATGGCTCTGATGCCACCCATCGAAATCACTCCCTGGCAGCGCTTGGCAGCAAGCAGTGAGCTGGCAGAAAGAGGCAAAGAGAGCAGATAGCTCATGTCTTAAGAGTGATATGGAAAATGTTATTCTGCTGAGCCAACGAATGAACCTCATAAGCTGATACCTACCTACACAGGCACACACCAGCATGAGAATCCTCTGAGGATCAATGCTAAGCAAACACATTAGACATCATGATGTGAAAACACATCAGAACCAGTTTATGATTTGAGGACAGAAAGAAAACACCTCTCACTCATTTTCACTGTAATCCATGTTGCAGCCAGGTTTCATAGCAGACCCCTTAATATACTATGAAATCCTCTCTTACCCAAACTGAACAACTGACAACAACATGGTAAAGAGTTGACATAGGGGTCAATCACAGCAGGCCCCAAACAACATAGGGGTCACGCAGGACACAGGTTGGGGCCAGGGCATTCCTGGCTGATGCAGTTGGGTTTGTCTGGGAAATGACTGAGCAAACAGGGGCCAGAGTGGCTTCCCCTTACTGGCACCAGCGCTTTGTCCCCACTAATCCACTCCAAAGAGCCACAGTCAAACACCCAGCGCCATACAGTCACCAGTAACAACACAGCACAGTCTGGGGGACACAAAATATATCCCACTGGCCAAAGCAGGGAGACAGACGCCAGTTTGCTCATCAGATTTGGGCACAGAAAACAGTATGGCTTAACTGTAGGACAGAGTGATGATCACAGAGAAACTTTTTGAGGCAATGGAGCTGTGCAATATTGCCTTCTGCAGGGATGGGGACTAGTTACAGAGACAGTATCACTGAGCATTGTGTGTGTGTGTGTGTATATGTATATATATATATATATATATATATATATATATATATAGAGAGAGAGAGAGAGAGAGAGAGAGAGAGATAGAGAGCGCGTTAGAGCAAATTTGCCCATCTACATGCTCATAAAATTGTTATCTGTGTGCATCATGATAACTGGTAGCTGAGTCTGTGCATTTTTGTATTGTATTGACAATTTCTGTCAGAGAGGATCAGGACTCATAATACACTGACAGGCAGAAAGGTGGAAATGCCGAGGGCAAGGGAAGCAGATTTGTCCACTGCTGAATAGAAGGCTGTATAGACAGATCTATTGAATTACATTAATACAGTGGCTCTTGTGGCTGACATGAAAGCAAATCTACTTATCTGTGCTTCTTGATGTGTAATTTGGTAAATAAAGTCATACAATATGAGGACTATTTAAACGTGACAAATCACCTTTGTCCACAAAAGCGTTTCTACTGCTGTTGAGTAAAGCGAAAGAGCAAAATGAAAAGGAATTAAATCAGCCCTCAGACCATGTTGCATTTGGAAATATTCTCATCATACTGCCTCATCTCTGGGAAGTATAATAACAAATGATGTACATGACATCCCAAACTGAAGTCTCTTGCCTTAAGTTATACAGCACTAAACAAAAACAAAAAATTAAACAGTATGGCAATACATGATCTGAAAACTGAAAAATATTTACCAGTGTAATGAATGGGTGTTGTAGGAACATGGACCTGCTCAGACACCGGGCAATTTGAAAATTTGAAAATCTAAGATTCAATCCAAACATGTGTTCTGTCAAAACATTTATGACTCTTGACACTTACCTCGTCATTGTGGATAGAGATGGATAGAGTGGCTAAGAGTGTGAACTGAACCATGAAACATAATATAAAACCACCACACTGACAAAAGACAAGACAGAGTGGGAGACAAAAAAACCCTGACCCCTACAGCATCTGTATGGAGTGTATTGAGAAGGACTCTCTTGCTGTAAAGTTAACAACTGGATGGTACTTACTTGTCATACTCTGCATTGTCTTTGTCACAGCGTGCATCCTTGTGCTTCTGCCAGTCCTTCCCATGCTTACAGGTGGTGAGGAGGACCACATCCTCTGAGTTATGAACATGATACAAAGCGTTCCTAGTGTCTGAACCTATTCCAGTTAGGTACCTCTTCCCCTTAAAAACAAGCATGTATTTCCTATAAGGGGGAATGGTGTTATGTTTCAGGTAGCCCCTTTCCCCTCCTGTCCTAGGGTGGTCTTTAGAGAAAAGAGGGATAGAAACGTCAAAGTTGGGCCTAAAGTTCTCTGTGCTGATGCTGGCCTTGGCCAACATGGCGAGGCCGATGTCGAAGCCAAGGTCTTCAGTATAGTCCGGCCAGGTGCCAGAGTACAAGTTGAAGATGATGTGGTTTTTGCCCCCATTCCACAGAGGAAGGCTCTGGATCTTAGCTTTCAAGTTGTGCACATACTGGGGTGAAAGCTGGTCTCGGTCCAGAGTGTCCAAACTCAGGACAAACAGGCATGCCTGTCCTGGGTCAGGTGTATAGAACCTGGATCCTTCAATGGCGGACAAGATGTTCTGATAACTCTCTGACATCTTCTCCCCTTTCTGCTGGGGATAGACGTAAACTTTAAACCCATTCCTCTCACACATGGAGAAATCAAAGCAGGACTCCATTCTGCAGCGTTTTCCAGTGTAAACGCCTGAGTTAACGTCCCTCTTCTGCCTAGGAGATATGTGCTCATTGTGATCATCACTCCGGTCTTGCTCCCAAGAGCTGAAGGGCTGCAGGGACCCCGGGAAGCGACGCCACCGCGCCCCGGGATGATAACCAGTGAGGCTGCGGTCATCACGCCGGCTGGGACCCCGTCTGGATAACGGGACTTGTATCCCCCCAAAACAAAACAACAGAATGAGACACGCACCGGCGGAGAACAAGGTTAAGTACCGTTTTTTGGCCTGCATGTGTCCTACGATCTGGGATAAGATGTCTGGCGATAAATCCAAGAAGTTCCCAAGTTTTGGTTTCACCACCTCCTGCGGGAACGCTCCGCCATCTTCCCCCAGGCTGCAAGGGTTGTGCGCTCACGTCTCCCACCTTCTGCTTCAGATGCCTTTCACAAGTCCGGGAACTGATCCAAAGCATGTGGGCGATTTATAATGTTCATCCACCTCGCCTCCTCGTCAACAGTTGTATCGACTAACTGACATGAGTTTCACCTATACAACAGAGTGACCCGATCCACTTAAAAATGAGGATCTAACGTTAAAGTGGCAGCCCACTTTCCTTTGTATAACATTACCTTTACTTTGCTCAAAACGCTCATTTTACCACAGAAGGCTCGTGTTTAGCTAACTAGAACCAAACGGTAACTAATAACAACATTGCACAAAATAAGTACAAACTTGAGTAACGTTAAAGCAGCAGTGTGTGCCAGACTTGTTGCCTGGACAGTTAACTATTGTCCCTACTGGAAATTAGCAACCAAGCGGGCACTGGAGCCCCAAACATTAAACATATCCAGGTTGAAACGTTGCCACAATAGCTTCACTTAATGTACCGACAGATAAAAGTATCATTATAACTGTTTGCTAAACCTATACAGCGAATTTCTCCATCCGCTTTAGCTAGCTAGCAGGCTAACAAACTGGCTAGTTTCTGAAAACATTCCCAGTTAGCTTGTTAGCTAAGCGGTTGCATCAAAGTAGCTTTAACGCTGGTTGGAAGTACAGACAGCCAGGCAGTCCCTCTTCTCCCTCTTAAAACCATGTCTCTTCATTCGTCCACAACTTATTCTTCGCTCTCCCCACAAAACCGACAGGCTAATTTCTCCGTAAATTTCTCCAGTCGTGTAAAGTGTTCAAGTGGCGGCTCACACACACACACACACACATACACACACAAAAACAAGAGGTGCCGTGGAGACTGCAAGCCAAGCAGAGCCGCACGGCGGTCCCACCAGAACGACTGCTGATGATGATGTGACGTTCTTCCACGGCGCACGGTGCGTTGCCATTGGTCGGCGTCACATCCGAGGCGGGCGGGGCTTCCAGTGCACCCATTCACATCCAGGGAGAAGGGAGGAAGAAAAAGGCCCTGCACTGATTTACCACAGAGAATTACGAGCTGATATTTGTGGCTTGCCTATTGAATATCAGGCCTTGTGAGAAATTGATAAGTATTCTTGAATGCATATTTTTTATAGTTCATCAGAACCATCAGAAGTAAGCTTTTAATGTATAAAATAACTGCCACATTGCAGTGAAATACACACCAACCTCGCCTCAAGGTCCATTTAATAGCTGTTCTTTGGTCATATCACAAGATCTTCATAAGTAGATGGAGTTTGCCCAGTTGTCATGTAAATTGTAGATGTCAAACTTCCAGTTTTTTTATGCACTTTAAGGACTTCTCCTGCATGTTGACTTAAAAGTTGGACATACTAGTTAACTGTTGTTTCCTAGGTCAAGAATAAATAACTAAATAACTATTTGTCATGGAAAGTTACTTCAGTGTGAATTAAATCCCTCTTGGACTATTATAAGCATAATGTTCATGTTGATTTTGAGGTTAACAATGAATAATTGGGTAACTACAGGAATATCCCTACAGAGACACTAACAGGCTACAATTCTAATATACTGTTTTTTTTTTCATATAAGCCGAGTTTATAGTCAGAAATTCAGGATCTATGGCGATAACCTAAATCAAAACAGATATATCACTCCCATTTGCATTTTTTAACACAACTGGAGATGAAAAAAGTGTTGTGCATAACGATGTAGGATGTACAAACAAGCTATCATCATCCTATTCCGATGTTTGTTGTTTACTGTTTTTTTGTTTAAGTTCAAAGACTGATGAACCATTAGCAGTTGCAGNNTGAGGCCACGCTTCAAAGGGAGTTTGGGTTCAGGTCCCTGTATTTAACAAGTGATTCTGCAGCTGTGAGATTGGCTATGCCTGTTAAAAGACTAAAAAGCAGGACGTCTGCAAGATTTGTGTGTTGGTTTCTGAGACCTTCTGATGCTTTCTGATGGACATCTTCATCAGCATGCATTTGTCCTGCTGAAGTGCCCTTGAGCAAAACACTGTATCCCTGAGTCATACCAGTGGTGCTTTGTAGCCAAACATGACCTCTGACCCTTCTGTTAGGAGAGCTATGCAACAAGAGAAATTAATAATTTTCAGCCTAAATAGAAATAGAACATGATAGAAAACATTAGAATAGAATGGAGTTTGCCCTGAGAGGAATTGCACCAGTATGAGGACCAGGAGGACAATGGCACTACAGTGCATTAGCCAGGTCTTTTCTGGCATGTAGTAAGCCATGATGTGTTTTCACAGCTGCTGTGGTCTGAAAGACTAGAAGTGATTTTGCAGAAGCGGGGAAAGAGCAAGGAGGAATGTGAAGCTGCGTTCCTCAGGAGCTGTGGACCAGCTATCTGCACTGTCTCAGTTCCCCATGGACCACTGATCAAAGACAGGGAGGGATATGATGGCCACCTCCTCATTCTCTACCTCCTCCCTTTCTCTTTGTCTCTCCTCTTTCTGTCTCACTCACCCCACTCCTGCCTTTTGCCTCTCTTACTCTCTATCATCCCCTCTGCTGCTCTCTGGCATTCTTTCCATCTCTTCTCTCTTTCATCCCTTTAACTAATTTACGAGGGAGGGTGCCGCTGGTGACTGATGTGAAAAGGTGGACGTTCCTCGGCTTTTGCCACTGCAATGATCAGATGTGCTTTGTTTATATGTCACTGAATTTTAATTAAATCTCTTTAAAGTGGTCCATCCATGTGGAATTGTGACAGCCCCCTCACTTTACAGTCTGAAATGTATAATTGCACGTCCAGTAGGCTCATTTGTATGCCTCACTTCAAAACCAACGTGATGACAGAGTAAGGACAAATCAACAAAGAATGTAGACAACTGGATTCCTGAAACAATAAAAAACATAAAAAAGAAACATCTGTGGTTTTCTGCCTTTGTTTAGCTATTATCTGCAGCTTAATGAGAATGTGGAGATGCTGTCTCCCTGCTGTTGCATTGTGTTTGCTGAGCTGAGCACTGGCCAGATTTAGAGCAGCAGGGTGACTGAGCCAGAGCAGCACTCCCACTGTGTAATACATGCAACCATGCCAATATCTAATTTGGATGCACCCAGGTCAGCATAGTTTTCTCAGCCAGCCAGCGAGTCAGCCAGCCAAGCAACTAAACAGCCAAATGGAGATTTATCATTTCCTTCTGAGTACATTTTGAGGTAATTAATTCGCTGTTTGTTATTAACTATAATGCCGTGCAGATTTGTTATTACAAATGCCACTGACATATTCATATAAAAATATGACTGTGTGGTAAATACAAGAGCCATGCAGACATATGCATGACTACACGCATCCAGGCACACGCACAGTCATTCGTGGGTGTTTAAATTTTATGTATGAGTGTGCTTCTTTCATGTAGAGCACAGCCTTGGATGTGGTAATTTAATGTCCCCTCCTGACTGAGAGTGACAGCCTTGGTGAGGAGCCTCATCCATCTGTGTTGATGCTGAAATGCACAAATCACATCTGAGTGTAACAGGACGAACAGTGAAATGTGGGGCACATGTGACAAATGGAAGTGTCAGCGTCTCGATGCAGAGAGGGCCAGTCGGATCACCCTCAAGGATTTAAGAGGGCTACTTGATATACTGTATATCTGTCTCCTTTGCCTCCAGTGGGAACAAGTTGTGAAGATGGATATATTCTTCAGCCACAGTTTAGTGGCCCCAAAGATATTTTTTATTGAAGGAATAGTTCGATTTTGGGGGGAAATTTACGTATTCACTTTCTTGCTGAAAGTTACATGAGAAGATACAGCCAGCAGCCGGTTAGCGTAGTCTCACATCATCCCACCTTAAAATTGCAAGTTGTCGTTTTAACACTTTTAACACAGTTTTTTGTACGAATGAAACAAGATATAAACTAGATGTAATGTATTAATTAGTGAGCTTTAGAGGTGCGTGTATTTTCTACTCATTAACTACTCATTAAAATATGTTTTACTGATTTCAAAGAGAGTCAAAGAAAGAGCAGATATTGATTGCTGGCAGTCATCAATGCCATGGGAGTTCCAAATGAATAAATTCTCATGCTATAAGGTGAACTTCATGTTGATTATAATTGTGACTAATGGATATATTCAGGGATCAGAGAGTAAAAGCTTTCATAGTAGAGTTTAGAAATTCAGATGAGGCTTTGAGGTCAGAACAGGATGGCTCCAGATTCATCTATACCAAATGTATGCTCCAAGATTTAATATATGAATCAATCACTGAGATAGACTTTACAAATGGTCCAAAATCCCCGGCTGAAACTTTTAATTTACTGCTCGAATAATCCTTTGCCTCTTAAAGATAAACAAGCGTCTAAAGCTATGCTAGCAGCTCTGTGAAGCTGTACCCAGGCAAAGTGGTGCTTTGAGCTAAATGCTAATGCCAGCATGTCAACATGCTCACAATGGCAATGCTAACATGCTTGTGTTTAGCAGGTATAATGTTTACCATGTTCACCATCTGAGTTTAGCATGTTTACAAGCTAACATTTGCTAATTAGCACTAAATACAAAATATAGAGGCTGATGGGAATGTCATTAGTTGTGAAGGTATCTGGTCATAAACCAAAGTATAAGACAAATTAAAGTTTTGACCCGATTTTCAACAAAATAAGTAGGATTCATCCTCTGGGGACCATGAATGTCTGTACTGTTGGATGGCAATCCATCCAATAGTCGTTGAGATATTATAGTCTTGACCAAAATAGTGGACCGACCCACAGACAGACCGACATTGCCATAGCCAAAGCCATGCTAATGGCATGGTTAGAAAAAGATATCTCTGGGATCATCTGAAGATGTTATTATCTGTGTGAATGCTGTGCTTGCCTCTTGTGTGTTTGTGTGGTATGTCCTCTTCCAGGTCTCCATGGTGGAGTGGAAGTGGTGTGGATCAGGTCCTACCTATTCGGGCAATCCCTGAAGTTGCCCAATGCGCTCCTGGATCAATACTCTTCACTTTCCGTCATCAAATTGTATGCACTGTGATTCTATTGTTCATTTATTCGGTACACTCGACTATTGCATGTCTGTCTGTCCTGGGATAGGGATCCCTCCTCAGTTACCCTTCCTGGTGGTTTCTTCCATTTTTTCCCCCCGTTATAGGGTTTTTTGGGGGGAGTTTTTCCTCATCCGACTCAAGGGTCTAAGGACAGAGGGTGTCGTATGCTGTACAGATGGTAAAGCCCCTTGAGGCAAATTGTGATTTGTGATACTGGGCTATATAAATAAAAATGACTTGACTTGACTTGAGTTATTGCCTCATTATAACATATCTGAAAAAATGCCAATGAGGCCCCAATAAAAGATTGACACCACTGGATTTTGAAAGTCTGCTCCTGTTCCCAGCAATACTTTCTGTGATGTGCTACGGTCATAAGGACCTGTCACATAAATTTGAGTGGCAGCAACAAAAAGCTCCCATCCTATCCTGCTAAAATTTAGAGTGAATTACCATGTTCTATAAAAGACTAATATCCTGTTCCTGCTTGGTAATGAAAAGAATGCAGAGACATCCTTGCACAGAAAGTGATAAAAAATATTTGTTAAATTCCTTTCGCATTTGCATCCAGTAGTTTTGTTAAAATATTGATTATTTGCATTTACATGTCTCTAAATTCATCTGAGTGGATTTAAGAATCCCATTCAAAAGGGACAGTGATATCTATCAGTCTATCAAGCTATAATGTTGTTTATTGCAGAGAAAAACTACAGTTTTCATTCATGTGTTCATTCGTTATCCAAACTGTGTTAGAAACAGTCTACAGGAGGTTAATGTGTTGTGTTCATCAATGACATGATCATAACCACCACAATATATGTCTCGATTGTCATATTCCTCTTTCCTATTTTTCTTCCTCCTCTTCTTTCTCTTCTACTGTTTATATATAACAAAAAAGGATTGTGACTAAATGAGAAGGGAAGAGAAACATGTGTATATGTGTGTGTGAGCGCGTGCGCACAATATGCTCACCACCGTGTGTGCACGGCAACGCGTGTGTGTTGGAACATCTCAATCGCAGAGCAGAGATCAGGTTCAATTACACATGCAATAACTTTTAGGTCTCCATAGGCCTAGAAGCCATTTGTATGCTAATAAGTATGACAGCGGTAATGACTTGCAATAAAAATACATCTGCTGCTTGATCAAATCTGATATTAGAGCATTACTTCGATCAGCCATTGCTATTTGTCTTGAAACCACTCGTTAGCCTCGAAACTCCTTTTGGGAAGTGTTTTGGCATCGAGCATTGGTGATGAAATAACCTTTCTCCTGGCCTTTTCTTTCCTCTCTGCAGTGTGTGAAAGTGTTGTACGTGTTTAACTGTGTACTCTTAGGGGAATCTGAACAATATACTGTACAGCACTGTTCATCCGCAGACCCTTGATTCAGATAGGAACAAGTTCCCCTCAAAAACCCTTTTGCCGGAAAAGAGGGAGAAACCTCAAGAAGAGAAGCAGCAGTGGGATCAATGGGTGGACAGACATGCAATAGGTTCCATATGTGAAAACAAAGCGTAGTAGCACGGCTCTATGGGTTTGGCAATGTCGGTTGGTCGGTCCACCTCTTTGGTCCAGACTGAAATATCTCAACAACTATAGGGTGGATTGTCATGGAATTTTGTACAGATATTCATGTTCCCCAGAGGATGAATTGTAATAACTTTGGTGATCACTGTGTTGCCGAATTCAGCAAGGGACGAGGCTGTCCCTGTCTCTGCTGGTCCTGAAACACGTATTCCTGTAGTGCCTCCCAGAGGGGAGTGGGGCAAACAGTCTGTGGCCGAGGTGAGAGGTGCCCCCCTTCGCCAACACGCTCAGATGGTGTTGCGTCCCCCTTCAGCAGTAGGCGGCCCTCTCTGTTTATCCATGGCTTCTGATGTGGGAACGTTGCAATCTGTTAAAGGGTGATGACACTATTGACGTTAGTGTTGATAAAGTCCAGAACGGAGGATGCATAGGAATCAATGTCCATGTGGGAGTCCAGGTCGGCCTGAGTGGCAAACAAACTCCAGTCCGTGTGCTCAAACCGGTGCTGTAGTACAGAGTCGGCCCCCTCTGGACACACTATAACTGCTCTCACTGCAGGTTTACACAATTAGCAAATGTTGAATGGTGAACAGGGTAAACATTACTGTATACTTGCTTAACATCAGCATGCTAGCATTGTCATTGTGAGCATGTTGTTGTTAGCATTTAGGATGGTTTTAGGCTCTTTGTTAAAACAAAGGCTAAATAAAAAATATGAGTTTCTATACTTCAATATTAAAGTAATATTACTTTAGTTTGCCAAAGGAGTAGAATATTTTATAATGTGGCCAAAACAGTGTGGCAGAGCAGTGCACGTCTCTGAAGACTATCCTTTAAGTATGCTCTGAAAACCATCAGTGGTTGTAATATTTGTTCTTCTTGAGTTATATATCATACATTATAAAGATCAGCACTCTCACAGTTTTGCTTGTATTCATGCATACTGTTGAACGTAAAAGAGCTTAATTAAATTCATATAACAATATCAAAAGAAACACAACAAAGTTAATCACATAAACGTTATTAAGTACATGGCAGGTAATTTTATCTGTAATTAGATTTGATACATGGCTGTGAAATATTTGCTGACATGAGAGCGGAGAGACAGAAAGGGCAGGGAAGAGCGTATCCTGTCTTATTCCAATGAGAGAAGCCTGCTGTGTGCAGCTCTCACTTCAAGGGCCTGAAAAAGATCAATGAGGAAGAATAGCAGTGGGACTGGACTACAAATTGAGCAGCCTTTAATCACCTCACACAGTTCACAGCGGTGTGAAAGTTCCCGCCATGAAAAGGTTTAATCACTAGCCAAGCTGAATAGAGTCAACTTGCTGCTAATAAAGGGCACACAGGGCCTAAGGGGACACATGCACACATGTGCCTTTGCTAATGCAGCTAGGCACACGCACATACGCAAAAATGCCCTTGCATTCATGCATTCAGACCATCTTTTGCATACATGCGCACACGGGTCTTTAAAATTACCCACTTATGGCTGCTGAATCCTGATGATAAGAGTCACTCTGTCTTGAAAATGTTATCCAAAGTCCTTAATTTGGTGAGTTTGTTAGCACATTAAGCAGCTCACAGGTAAGAGGCAGCCATCATTTGTCAGCCAATTCAAGGGTTTCACTGACTAATGATAATTACCTGACCCAACAGTCAGTGGCCGCCAGCCTACTCAGGGAATAAGAACTGAGATCTGTAGATCCGTCAATGCTCTTAATGTGCAGGGACATGAGGGTCATTTGGTCACTCTTCAGTCGATGGCTTAATGAATATACAATATGTGTTTGGAATATTACTCAGTGGGATTGCACTGCCGTGTATATATAGTGTCCTTTACCTGCACATATATTTGATTCATCATAAACAATCTTGTATTTTACAATGAAGCAATTCTCAAATGACATTCTACAAAGACCAATCACAATAACAAGAAGAGAAAACCCTTAAGGCACCAGAAGGTTAATAAAGAAGGTGTGTAGTAAGAGACCTCATTAGTGAAAACCTTTCATGATGCTTCCCAGGAAGCCCATATAGCTGACCCAGGTGTGGCTGAGAATGTGACCTTGGTGTGATGGTAAACGGGTAATAAATCCAGCGGCCGCAGGGACACAGTGTGTAGTTTGTAGACAGCCAGGTCAATGAGGAGGCGAGCTATGAATCTAAATTGCACCTGTCTGTCTTTCTCCCTTGTCCCCACTATAAAATGCATTGAAATAATGGTGCTCCAGTGGCTCGGGGAGATAAGAAGCACGTTATTCAGGACGTTAAACGCAGCTCACCTTGCCATATGTCACACCCTCTGTCTTCCAGTTCCCTGTCAATCACCACTCTGCACTAATGATTTAAGTAAAAGCGTTATGAAGATAATCTATGAAAATACCCTGAAGCAGAGAATAATTTGCATATAAAAGATAAAATGCAATTAAAGTGACGCAGCCGTATTGTATCAAAAGACTTACAGTTGTTTTACCACATGAACGTTGAATGATGAGGACAGACAATCTACTGCGGCACACAGAGACATCAACTGGTTCAAGATTGAGAGGACACCTCGCTCTGCCACACAGAAAGGTGACAGGTCAAACAAACAGCTCTCTCCATATGACTGTTATTAACCTCTGGCTCACACTGTTTAAAGGAAGTGCCTGCCAGCGTGTTAGACTTATTGGCAATAAAAGTCCAATTCAATCAGAATCTGAAGGAAACATGAGGGCTCATGCTTATTCATCCATGTTGACCACATGTTGGTCATGCAGGTTGTCGGTTTTTTTCAGACACAGTGGGCGGTGGACTCCAGTATTTTCAAGCAAGGTTCATTATTTCTCCAAATTGATTTTTATAGTACTATGATTAATAATTAGTGTTTTGCTGTTAAAGCGACACGGAAGTCCCTTTAGAAGCCTCCAAGAAAAGATATTTTAGGAGGATATTTGTTGCCTGAAGGCTAAAGGATGTTCCCTGTGGATTTATCTCCGAGGTTTTCCACAGCAGGTTGGTTTAATTTCAGTTCAGGCTTATTCTCACTACCTGGTCCCTGCAAATCGCTGCATCCCCGTGGAGCCAGAAATCTGCACTCACAGACTCACACTGTAGTGGAGCAGCAGTGAGATAGAGAAACTGCGGGTGTAGTGGATCTCTGTCGCCATCTAGAGAAACATGTAGTACACATAACTGAGTTTTAGGACTTGAGTGCACCATGAAGGTATATTTCATAAACTCTGCCGACTCATTTTTTCTTTGTTGAATGGAATTTACACAGTGACTCAGGCTGATATAAATCTATAAGATGTAAATATCTTTGATTTGCATTAACAGGAAGCATCACTGTGAGCCATTTCCAAATATAACAATAACTATATTTACTTTTTTACCATACAAATACACACTGTCTTTATCATGTAAATATCATCACTCAAACACAAATCTATGCATGTTGTGTATACTGTACATACTGTCTTATCCACCTACCTCATGTATATAAAGCAACCTGTTACAGTAATCATATTTATTTCAGCACCCTTTGCACTCTGCACCATTGCACTATTGTCTTACTGTCTACAAATGTTATTGTTGTTATATACACAGTGTGTATATATATATATATATATATATATATATATATACACACACACACATACACACACACACACATATATACATATATGTGTGTGTACATAGTTTAATGTTTATGTTTACCTTGTCTAGCTTGTTTTTATCTGTATGTATGTCTATTTCTCTGTATGGACACTGAGAGTCAAATTCCTTGTATGTGTACACATACCTGGCCAATAAAGCTGATTCTGAAATACTTTCTATTAATTTAACAGGGACACTTAATGCTCTACATTAGTATTGCTCATAATAATAATAATAATAATAATAATAATAATAAAACTAATAATAATAATGACTGAATACTTTGTGTGTTTTGGTTGCAGTTGGCACCAAAAGTTTGTGTTAGTAAGGCAGATGAAACCAGTGCCTCCATATGAGCCACCAATGAATCACCAGTATGAGAATACGTGTTTTGAAAGGCAGTTTGGTGACGGTTTGGGACTTTGTGCGGATTAGTAAGTGTAGTAATCACAGCGTTACCTTTCGTAAAGCTTGCACGAAGAGGCCTCTCCATTTGTGACTGTTCTCGTCACTTGAAAAGTCGTATATCTGCTGGGGCTGCATTGCTGTAGCGGCTCCTGGCGTTGCCGTGATCCGGGCTGAACTGTCAGCATCGGCCCCGGATAGATTAGTCCTTGTGGGTGGGTCAGTCCAGGGCAGGCACGGTGGGGGGAAAAAAAGTCCAAATGTCTCGCTTGCAAACACGACGAGTGTCACTAAACCACACTGCAAGTCCGCAGTCGAGTCCGGTTAAACAGCGAAAAACGAGCTACAAAAGAAAATAAGCACATGTAGCTATAAAGTTAACTCGTTAGCTTGGAGGCTAGTGAGGCTAGCCTGCTGCTGCTGTAAACACGGGACAGCGGCTAACTGAAAAGCTAACGGCTAACAACAATGTTGCTAAGTGTTATACTTGCTACTTGGCGTTTGCTAAAAAGCTTATAACAGGCACATTAAGTTCAATATTAAGTCACGACATTGGAGCTCAGCTTGTTGCCAGCTAACTACAGCTACAAGTTATGTTTGGTTATTTGCTGCCTAAACACCTGTAACGTTAGCAGGCTAACCGACTAGCTAACTAGTGCTACAGGCTGCTGCTGGCCTTGATGCGCTCCGAGTTTTATGTTGTGGCACACGACCCGTTCAGCTCCAAACAAGGCACACTTTCTCCTGCGCTGCTTGCTTCGCATTTAGGCATCTTTTCCGGAGCGATCGGGCGCTCAATCCAACGTAAATCCCCCAAAACGGCGATCCGTCCGAGGCATGTCTGTGAGCAGGGCAGCTGGAAAGCAGTCGAGGTGTTTTTGGTTTGAGAAGTCGAAGATGTTCGTACCAACTCCGCTGCCTGTCTGTCTGCCGCTGCTCGCCGCGCCGCGCCGCGCGTCCGCTGTCAGGCACGCACGCTGCGTAATTTCACATTTTATTGGACAGAAAAAAAAAGAAAAAAAAACAAGGCTGGACTTCTGTCTCATTTCTAACTGTGCACAGAAGATTAATACTTTCAGGAACACACATGTAAAAATCTTTACTTATTGACTTTCCTGTTGTGCAAAACATGTTTACACAGACACAGAAGATGCGCATAAATCCACTTTATTTCCATCTCATTACACAAGCGTTAACAGTAAAAACATTAAGAACAATTGGTTTTAGCAACAGCATCAAATTTAGACATATTTTGTGCTTACACTGCGGCTGGTACAGTATGTTTGTTGCTGTGATTCTGCCTCCGTGTGGTCAAACTGAATAAATGCTTTACTCAGGAATTAATGGAACAGCTGCTAAAATCAAAAAGTACAAAACTTGCAGTATAACGATCAACTTTAAACACAATAAAGTTGTTATATTTACTTCTCCATGCACCTTGGATGAAAGTGAAGATGTGCCAAACATCCCTACTTTGCTTCCAATATTAAAAAGCACCTCAGATTAACATACCAAAGAATATGTAGCCGATAGTTAAAAGTCAAATGGCACAATCCACAAACATTGGAACAGTTTTCTATTCAAAAATATGTATTTATGGTAAAAATACTTTAACATTCGTTTGTCAATAAATGTGATGAAATAACAGCAAGAACGTCCGATTTTATAGGAATACTATCTGGACAGTTTTAGCAATATGTGAAGCGTTAGGAGCTACAACAAATATCAAATTCTAGCAGAATTATTATAAAATCACCACCCACACACCCACACCCACACACACACACACACATAAACAGCTTATAAAATATGACAGTCTTCTCAGTTTACATCAATGTAAATATAACATAAGACTAGAATATTTAGTCTTGATACTATTAAGTGTTTTTAATGTCAAATATATTTTGGCAGACAAAACTGTCCAACGCCCAAAAGTGTCAAATAAAGTAGCACAACCCGTCTTTCTTTATAAACTGTGCGTTCTGTAGCTTTAACTGTGCGTTAAATGAATCATTCCAAAATGAGATAAACTATTTTTTTTTTAAATGACACCCAAACTTCCCCATAATGATTGTTGGCATGAAACTAGCCAGCACAAGTAGGTAAATATTAAAAAAATTATCCTTTTTACATTTAATTATGACATTTTGTTTTTCAGGACAGAATCCTCCTTTTTTTGTCAAATGAACATTTGGGATTTATGTAGCATTTTGGACTGAAACCAGCAGGCTTTACAACTATCAAACGACAGAGACAAACTGCCCTCATACAGTCAGTGGCTGAAGAAAAAACACACAATGCATCAAAAAGCACAAGAAAAAAATCCATACCAGAATTACACTCTTAAAAATCCCTCATTTAAAATAAAACTTTCAAAACAGTATCGTGTATTCCAACATTTCTATTTTAAACTGATACTGAAACTGAACTGACTTCAAACTGATAACATTATTGAAGCCGAACCTTTTTCTTTCTATGTTTAACATTTTCACTCAAAGTAACTCATGATGCTCTTCCTTTTTAGACAGAAATGTAGTGTAGAAAAAGGAATTTTTACTTGAAATGTGGTGGAGTAAACATATTATGCAACCTGAAACAGCACTACTCAAGTAAAAACAGTCCTAAAAATGTAATTAAGTCAAAGATATGTCACGTTCTCCCCCTAAATTAAGGCTTGACCTGTGATAAAAAAAAAAGTCTCCACAATGACTGTGATGCTGAGGTAGTGACAGCTTGATACAACATTGTAGTTTCACTTGGCGACCTCAAGCTGGATTATTTTGGTTTTATCTTTTTCCTTCTGTGATCATCATGTTTCTCTACAGCGCGAAGCGGCTCTCCACCTCGTCTGCGATCATTTCGGCGATGGCGAGGGAGGAGGTGGCCGCCGGCGAGGGAGCGTTACGCACATGGAGCACCCGGCTGCCCACGTCCCCGACCCCGCCGTCAAACACAAAGTCGTCCACGAGGTTTCCGTCTCTGTCGAGAGCCTGAGCTCGAACTCCTGCAGGACCCCTGAAGAGGAAACAAACGGTTACAGAAAACAATATTGAATCACATCATTTATCCTCTTACTTGTGCTGCTAAACCTGCCACAGACTCATTTTACCTCCAGAGTTAAGTGCACCTGGTAACAAACACCTGACACATATACTGTAATGTGCATGTAATTTTTAGATCTTGCATTATTGCTCTACCTGAGCACGTCACTCAGTGAGAGTTCGGGGATGTACTTCTGCAGGATTTTAACCTGTGCACCAATGAAAACCCCTCTATACATTTCTCCAATCCCGTACGTCATGTTCCTCATTACCAGCTTCTGAAGGCCCCTGCAGAATAAAAAGACAAAGGTTAAATACGCAGTATCACCTACCATGCCACAATTACACCGTAATTAGATGATATTAGAATCTGAGTGAATACTACTGTATTACTGTGAAATTAGCAGATATGTTACAGCAGCGTTGCCCTTAAGACAAATTCTTGAGTTCTTTATAATAATCAACAGAACTTTTGAAAATACAGTTCCAGGACAATACACAAAGAAGAACATAAGAGCAGATTAAATTTCCTGTTGTACCTGAATGAGAGTGCATCTGCAAAGTCTCGGGCATTGAAGTCGTACACTTTGTAACCCTCCCTTTTGAAGGCCAGGACTGCGTTGGGGCCGAGCCAAACACTTCCATCCATCCGCGGGGTGAAGTGAACTCCAAGGAAGGGGAAACGAGGGTCAGGGACCTATACATATATTTCATAGAAACAAAATGAAGTAGCAATAATGACGTTTGTTTGGATTATTTTAATCAAATAACAGTATCAGGAGATCTGCTGATATGTAACATAGAAAAGTTACTAAAAAAAAAAAAGACATTAAAAAGGGAATATTTGCAGTTTCAAGCTTTCGGTTTTACTTTAAAACCATCATCAGGAGCAGACAGAGGTGAAACTACAACTAAAAAATACCAGATGTGCAAGCTGATTGCTCAGTTGCATCAGTTAGGCTGTCTGCAAAATTTAGCATTGATTCATATCAACACTCACTTCAGTTCTTAGTCACCTCTTCATGCTTTTGATGATGATTTTAAAGTAAAACCAAACTAAACTGGAAATACACCTCTTATAAGGACAGTATCATTCAATATTTTATAAATCCCCATAGGTGAAATTCTCTTTGCCCAAGTCTGCTGCAGGGTCTCAGGTTTGAGTTTCTAGTGGTTTATCTTCAGCTTAAATCCCCAAGTAGGGCTGAAAATATTGCAGATGCAACCCATTTTCCACAAATTATGTTCAGCTGTCAGGGATCTGCTTGTAAATCAATACACTGGGAGTGAGGGATTGAAACTTAAGAGGAAATCCAAACTGGAATCAACAGCGGCTGAACCAGTTTTCTCAAAGCATCTCCACCCGTACCAGCCAGTAATAAGAAATCCAGAGGCTGCAGCTTACTGATATCATATTACANNTATTTTTAAGTCGTGAATTCCTTCAAACTTTAAACAATCCAATAAAAGAAATGTTTAAACAATTCAAACAGACATCTTTTTCTGCCACATGGGGCCGCCAAAGTCTGAATTTGCAGAGCACGGCTTC
>NTHP01000247.1:653429-664846 GCA_003416845.1 Oplegnathus fasciatus
TCTTGCATCACCATCAATTTAGCCACGATCACACCTGACAATGATTACACAAGTAATTTGGCTTCTTCTGTGAAGGAACATGATTGTGTGACATTGACAGTGAAAGAGGCCTAGCTTGTTTTTTGTAAGGAAAATGACCTAAATCTCCTTATGATGGCTCTATTCTATGCTTTATAGAGCATAATGATGACTTTGTAGATATTTCATTCGTTTTATGGGTATTTTAATGGCCAATTCAACAAAAACAACTGAAACCTCTTAAATATGCCAAGTGTTCTAATAATTTTGGCCACCACTGTATGTCCTTGTATCTGTTTCGCATTGGTGCAAAATCATGAGTAACTCACCAAAACCCAATATCTATCACTTATGTTTAGAGAGCAGATAATTTATCTGCAGTCAAGCTCAAGTATAAACATGATATAATATTGTTTATGTTTGCTAAGTCAATTATTTTCGGAAAAAAAGACACACCAAACAACACAATAAAGTTATAGTTTGACACTTTGGGAAATACACTTATTCACTTTCTTGCTGAGAGTGAGATGAGAAGATTGATGCCACTCTCAGGTATGTGTGCAAAATCTGAAGCTACAGCCAGCACCTGGTTAGCTTAGCTTAGCATAAAGACTGGAAACAGGGGGAAACAGCTAGCCTGGCTCTGTCCAAAGGTAACAAAATTCACCTACTAGCACCTCACTCATTCGCTCAAGCTCACTAATTAACACATTATCGTCTCATTTGTTTAGTACCAACAAAAACCAACATGTAAAAATGACAAGTTGCGGTTTTACGGGGGGACTAGTGTTGGACTATTTCTTGGCCGGATGCAGTGACTTTGCTGAAATGCCGCACTATTCCTCTAAGGCCCAAAAAGTCAAATACATCACTGATAGCCATTCATCAAACGTTACAATTTCAAGGGTTATTACCTTAAAGGCCACTAACCAAAGTTGAAAAAACATGCAGGGCTCCCAAATTAGACTTGCAGGACATTTAATTCAATTTAACTTAAATCTTTCATTTTCTTTTTAAGACCCTTGCAAATTTCTTTCAGCATTGCAACGAGGTTAACATGGCTGACTTTCAGGTTTAAAGGTGTTTGCTGGTGTTCAATGGGTGAGCAGTGTAGAACTCTGCCCAGTTTTTTGAACAGTGCTGGCACACATCTTAACTGTTAACTCAATACCCTCAAATTAAAGCTAAAACTTGTTCTGTTTCAGATCCAATGTGCTGGAGTACCGAGCCAACTCAACACAGATTGTGTCACTTTCTAAATACTCATGACTGCACTGTGCTAGTGGTTTTAATTACCGAGACACGCAAAACATGCTGCTCTTTAGAACATGTTGTTGTCTTCCCTCAGCACAACGACAACTTTCAAAACTCAACCCACCGAGCTCTTTTTCTTTCTCCAGCAAGATGAAGCTGAGCGACGGGTGTCGCAGGATGAGCTCTCTGACGGTGGCCAGGCCCACGATGCCAGCTCCCACCACGGCCACGTCATACGTGCTGAAAGACAGACGACAGGCGAGGTTACAGACAGTTCAAATTTAAGATAGTTACTGATAACCGACCAGCTTTACGTGTTGCAAAACGTAGAAAGCAGAGCAGAATATTTAGGTCAGTGGTTCAATGTCCAACTGTACATGACTGTATGAGCACACAGACCTTTGAAACTGATCAGAAGGGACACCCATGACACAAGTGTTGTAGTTAACAGGCCATTTGTATCTACAAAGACAATATCCAGCTCTGTCACAAGCCTACACAAAGTAAATCCATGTATAAACCTAATTACCACAGTGTGTAAGCAGCAGCTCCAGGATATCAAACTTGTCCACAATCCACCACAGGATTTCACATAATGAAGCATTTGCATATAGCCGGAGGAACACAATGTTCAAGCCTGGGAAAACATTTTAAAACCCGTTCCCTCATAAGTACACAGGACATTGAGAACAGCAAACATCTTGTTTTCATTTTTGAAAATTAGAACCAGGCCAATTGCTGTAATGCACAACAAGGGGAGGAAACAAAAAATTCGACTGAAGAAAAAAAGCGTTTGGAAGCATCACAGCCCACCTATCTGCAGCTATAGGCTGATCACCATTGAGGAACACCTAAAGAAGTAAACTATTATTTCATTTATATAGCCCAATATCACAAATCACAATTTTCCTCAAGGGGCTTTACAATCTGTAAAGCATACGTCTAGGGCTGCAACTAATGATTGTTTTCATTATCGATTAATCTGTCGATCATTTTCTCGATTAATCGATTAGTTGTTTGGTCCATAAAATGTCAGAAAATGTTGAAAAATGTTGATCACTGTTTCCCACAGCCCAAGGTGACGTCCTCAAATATCTTGTTTTGTCCACAACCCAAAGATATTCAGTTTACTGTCATAGAGGACTAAAGAAACCAGAAAATATTCACATTTGAGAAGCTGAAATCAGAGAATTTGGACACTTTTTCTTAAAGAATGACTCAAAACGATTAATCGATAATAGAAATAGTTGGCGATTCATTTAATAGTTGACGACTAATTGATTAATCGACTAATCATTGCAGCTCTACATACACCACCCTCTGTCCTGAGACCCTCGATTGGGATATGGAAAAACTCCCCCCAAAAACCCTTTAACGGGGAAAAATGGAAAAAGCATGTGCTAAAAGTGCAAATGTTCTATGGAGAAACGTTGCTTCAAGGGTTTTAATCCTTAATTTGTATTCAAGTACGTAGAACAGGACTGCCTGAACTTGTAAAAACTCGTGCAGCTGTTCTTGCTTAAACCTGAAAAACATTTAATCCATCAGCTAATCTGTGATGAAATTGGGTTCTGATATCTTGCTGGCCTCTTTTAACAAAGTGGAGAAGTTACCTAATTGTTATGAATCGCTTTAAGTTACAACATCCATATTTCACAGTTTACAGACTGGTGAGGGGCCCCATTACATAAGCTGCGTGGCATGCCCCCTGACCCCAGAGTAGCCTGTAGGGTCTGTAGGTCTAATATGAAACGCATGCATGCCTTCCTAAAAGGTGCAGCTCTCATAAAACTGACTGCTGGACAGCGAGAAAGACAAATAGTTGTCCTTCTGCAAAGTCAGACTGCATGTGCTCTGAAAAGTTTAAAGGCATGCACATGTGGATGGAGCAGGCACAGCTGCGGAGGCACAATACAGACAGAAGTGCTTTGTGTGCGTAAACAATATGGTGGGGTTTGCATATCAGGTTATGCAGAGAGCACAAAATGTTGTGCAATGAGGCTCTTAGTGCATGAATGTCCTTGGCAGTGACTGGGATCAATTAAAAGTTTGTTATTCAAGCAGGCACCGACTTGTCTGCGCCTTTTCTTCACTTATCTGTCTGTCAGAGGGCAAAATTATAAAATGAACCAGAGGAACAAGCATTACTCTAACTCCTCACATGTACTGTCAGCAGTGTCCTGCTCTGCTCCCTGTAATGTCTGTTTTACCTGTGCAGCTTTCTGGTTGTAATGTCCTTCAGCAGTTTGGGCTGCGCCGCCCCAACAGCCTTGAAAGACGCTCCGCTCAGTGTCCGGATCATTGTCGCAGCGTTGAACAGCACCTCAGAGGAGCTTCTTCATTGTACAACAGTCAGAAACAGTTCCCTGAGCTTTGTTTTGTGCTTCCTCCTCCTCCTGCTGTCGCTGCTAGCTCCCCATCCTGCTGCTCTATCCGGAAAGCAGAGACGTGACCACGCCCCCCCGTGACGCCCCAGTCCAGCCAATGGGAACGCACGTTTTCCCTTACGTCACCAGGTCAAAGGGTACAGCTATGGACGCGTCCCAAATGTAAACAGTCTGATCTGTTGGAGGGCAGGTGAGATCAATTTATCTGATTCTTCTGTGTCGCAGTTTAATTCGTTTGTTTAACTGACTCAAGCTCAGTTCAAATGTAAGAACACACCAGACTCCATTCATTTTTTACTCATTTTTCAGCTGTGAGCTATGAGGCTTTTAACGAAGGCAGTGCGGTCTGCTGTGGGTCAGAGGGAGTGGAGCCGCAGACACTTCTGGGGCTGGCTCAATGCAGTCTTCAACAAGTGAGACGACATTATTAATGCATGATTAATAAGGGTACACGTGTGCAAGCTAATAGCTACACGGTATGTGCATGGAAAGAGTTGTTAATAATCTATAAACTGACAACACACCTCAGCTAACATAAACACACATGTATAAAACTGGTCACCTTATATCTTTTTTCTATGTTTATAATAATGTTTATAAATCTTATCCTCATGAAGGTTATAATGTTCAGTTTGTTCAGCTTTAAAAAGGTTTCCATTCATCTGTATGGTCATTTGGAGGCTGTGTAAGTGTACTGCAAGTGGTAGAAGAAGTATTTAGACCTTTTACTGAAGTAAAATTAGCAATATTACACTGTAAAAATACTTAAAAGTCCTGCTTTCAAAATGTTACTCAAGCTAAAGTATTAGCAACAAAAAGTACTTAAAGTATCAAAAGTAAAAGTACTCATTAGGTAACAGAATGGGTCCTGTATCATATACTATATTATCAGATTATTACTACTATAACATTTCTATTAATGTTACAGTTGGTCGAGGTGGAGCTAATTTTAACTACCATACTTTATATATGTTTCTATTTGGTAGTTCAACCCTTCACAATATGTCAGTTGAGATACTCATTATAGAGTTTCTGTGTACAATTTTAATCAGAAAAGTAACTAGTAAGTAAAATTGTCAGATCAATGTAGTGAAGTAAAAAGTACAATATTTCCCTGTGAAATGTGGTGGAGTAGAAGTAGAAAGTAGCTTAAAATGGAAATTCTGATGTACTTGTACTTCACTTAAGTTCAGTACTTGAGTAAATCTACTTAGTTACTTTCCACCACTGCATACTGTGTTATACTGAATAGTGTTTCTAATATTTTTGCACCCCAATTATATCAATTATATAAGACTAAGAGTGTTATTTTTATCTTTTTACTCTTCTATATGCACTTTATATGTTTTTATGGGACTCTTTAGATGTTTCATGTTTTTGTCTTGATATTTTTTTGTCAGTTTTTATAGCCTGAACTGGAAGAAACAATATTTCATTTCAACTGTATTTTTTATGCTTTAAATGACAAAATAACTTGAACTTGAACATCAAGACAAATTACCTCAATATTGACACTATAGTGATATTATGGGGATGCTTTACAGGCAAAAAAGCTAAATAACCATTAGTAATGTGGATATGACAGTCAAACATACAGTAGAGAGAATACATTAACCATTTGACTCTTGTACCACTGTTTGGTGCCTTTACAAACATTCAGGTTATATTACAGCATTATATAAGCATAGTTCTATATGATATAATCTCATATTCATAATATTGACATCTTGTTCAGCTCTGTGTTGCTGCATGTTGATTAAAGATGTTATTGTCAGAGAATTACAGGTTTTTGTGGCCTAAGCTGTCAAAAATATAGGGCTGAAACTAACAATTATTTAATTTATATATTTTTCATGAACACTTTAGTCTATAAAATCTCAAAAATTATGAACAGCGCCCATCACAAGTTGTCAGAATCCAATGTTCCCTGTTGTCTTTATTGTTGTTTATGTTATTTAGTTTGACCAACAGTCAAAAAACCCAAAATATTCATGTCGAAAAACAAGCAAATTCTCAATTTTTTTAAAGTTACAAAGCAAAGATGGTATTTTACTTGATAACCAAATAAACAAACTCAGGTTAAAACAGCTGACCTGGTGGGCAGGTTGCCATTTGGATGTTATTTTTCCTTCTGCCCTCTCAGCACCAAACGTGACCCATCACATTACACGTCATCAACTTGTTTGGTACTTTGAATGTTTGTTGATCTTCCCTCAGGGTGGACTATGAGAGGATCAAATCTGTTGGTCCAGACCGAGCTGCAGCAGAGTGGTTGCTGAGATGTGGTGCCAAAGTGAGGTTTCAAGGTTTCGAACGCTGGCATCACGACTACAACGGACTGCCAACTGGGCCTCTGGGCAGATACAAGATCCAGGGGATTGACGCCACTGAATCCTGCATCATGTACAAAGGCTTTGACCACCTGGGTCAGTGTGGAGAATATTATGTTCTCGTCCTTGTGAATTGTCCTGCTCTCATTTCCATTTCCCTCCATGTGGTCATGGATTTAACACGACTAAGTGAGGCTGTAACGCTCATTACACACCAGAAAACCAAATTAATGGACAGATGAAAGAAGTAAAAAGTAAAAGTAAAGGTTGATATGAGGGTGGAAAGTCCATGTTCTTAACTAAATCTAAAAGATTTATCCTCTGTACAGCCGTCTTTTTATATGACTTTTCAGACTTTTAGTGTGATATTGTCAGATCAACTTTAAGGAGTATGTCAGCTGTACTTTGTCAGCCTCAGGTCCACTTCCTCAGTCAGATGTAGCTACTTAGCTAGGCTAGCTAGGCTTGTGTATGCATTTAGCTAAATCCTAACATCAGTATGTTGACATGCTACATTTAACAAATTAAAATATCTACAGATAACTTGATAATAATCAATAATTAAGAGCCTGTTTGACAAAATATATGTAAGAGATTTGAGTANNCTTTCAGCATGTAATATTTACCCAATTAGCATGCTATCATTAGCAAGTTAACATGCTATCGTTAGCAAGTTAACATGGCCAATATTTAGCATGAAATAATTAGCATGCTATCATTAAAAAAATTAAAATATCTACAGTTCACTTGATAATAATCAATATTTTAGAGCCTGTTTGACAAAATAGAGATTTGAGTAGTAGTCTGACTTTTAGCATGAAATATTTAGCAAGTTAACATGCCAACATTTAGCGTATAACACATTAGCTTGTTAACGTGCATACAGTTGGTAGGCTTATAGTAACTTGTTAACATTTAGCATGTCAGTATGACATGCTAATGCTGGCATAACGTTAGCATTCTATGCTACTGATTAACTTAAAAGTACAGCTGGCTGGGCCAAATTCAGTCTTTAGTTTTTATGGTCGAGTATAATTTGACATTTTTTGACGCTAGTGCCGCTACAGTTGCTGAATTTCGATATGATACCATAACATACAGTTTTTTTTTGATACCTTACTTTGAGAAATATAACAATGTTTATCTACAATTTTTTTTTTAATCCCTTTTTAATTTAACAAAAGAAGGTAATCTTCTCAAATGTTAAATGATCTACAATAACTTGGCCTTTAAAAAAGTCTAAAATTGGCAAAATGTTGATTTGAATCAGGAACTATTTGACCAAAGAATAAGTAAACAAGAATATTAATACAACCAGACATTTGATGTCAGCTTTCAGTTTCGGTCAGTACTAAAACTCGGTCAGTACTAAAACAGTATTAAAGGTGGAGTCTCCGATTCTGGAGAGCCCTGATGATCCAAACTTCATTCAGAAAACAAGCATTTTAAAAGTTGTTTGCTTGTGGTCTTGCAGACAAACCTGACAAAGCATGAAATCAGACTTTTTACATATCGGCATCATGATGTAGTTATTTCGGCATCCTTTTATTCCGTTTATTAGTCAGGGCTGTGTATGAACACCAGACTTTTTTTCAGCGAGCACACAGAACGGACAGCTCACGGACTGTGAGGAGATATTCGCTGAATTTGACCAAAAGTGTATTGGATTAGAATTGCAGACTACACCTTTAAGTTTCCATACACATAGTGACATTTTTGACCTGCTGGTGGCGCTAGATGCAAAGTCAGGAGATCACCAAAGTCATTAGGATTCGTCCTCTGCGCACTATCAAAGTGGCTACCAAATTTAATGACACCCAATAGTTGTCAGCATACAGAATTTCACTCTGAGCTCAAGTGTTGGATTAACAGATTAATGAGAGTGTCATTAAAAGCCTGTTCAAATCAAAGATTAAAGCTATGTTCAGAAAGTGTAAATTTTGCATCGAGTTTGTTAACATGAGCTTGACCTCGACCGTTGACCTGAAAGTGATTCCCCTCTTTGTTAACAAGAAAGGAAAGGCGAGGGTGAAAGTGCATCTCTCCCAGACTGATTATCCAAAAGTGACGCAAGTGAGCGGGATGTTTTACACCGAGCAGGCACACATAAGAGCACCGTCTGTGACCCTGTTGGCTGCTGCTCTCCAAACACAGATTTATTTTGGTGTAAAGTCCTTCTTTGCCTATGTAAATGTAATCAGAAGGCAGTGTTCTCATGCTGTTTTTGTGTTTGTTTTTTCCAGATGGTTTGAAATATCTGGAGGAAATCAAGTTCAACAAGTGTATCTACATTGAGGACACCTGCCTGGAGAGGCTGAGCTCAATAGAGAATCTGCAGGAGAGTTTGTACATGATGGAGGTGGTGTCGTGTGGAAATGTGACCGATAAGGGCATCATCGCTCTGCACAAACTCAGGTGTTTATTACCTAAAAAGACTGTTTCTTCGTACAGAAATGTGATCTTTAAATGATGCTGATTCATTCTTGAATGTTTAACTATATTATGTATTAATTTCAGGAATCTGGAGTATCTGTTTCTCAGTGATCTTCCCGGGATCAATGACAAACATACGACAGTGGACAGACTACAGACAGCACTTCCACGTCTGGACATAGCACTGGACCTGGACTGATTGAGAAACAACTTCCTGTTTAAGATGATGTAAAATACGGACGCCTTTTTTTTAAAAAGGTTTTCAAAGTAAAAGACCCAGTCTTACAGGAGAACAGACTGGAGCGTGAGGGGCTTGTATCGTCCAACATGTAGATCCTTCCGCTAAAACGTTAAAAGTGTATTTACGTGTGAATCATTAACTCTTTTTGTAACTGAGAGAGTGGAGAACAGCAGCAAGGTCCGACTTTATGGAAATATTCAGCTTGAAGTATAATCAAGCTTTAAAGAAACAGTCCAGCAAAGAGAAAAGATAAAGCACTTTATATTGTTGACACCATTTTTCTTTTCTTGATAGAATTAACTATTCAGTAGTTTATTATATTTTCAACATTTAAGGTATTAAAGGTTACTCCACACGTGGGTGCACAGAGAAAATAATTTGTGAAATGCTGAGGACTTCAAGGATTCTTTAAAATCATTTCTCTTTAGATTAATTTGGCATTGTACAATATCTGAGGACAGACAGATGGCTGTGAACATCCTTAGCACCAAAGTTCCAGAGATAATGAGTACAATGTGGTATTGTTACTGCTATATGCTAGTAAATGTGGGAATGTTTACAACTGTATTCACTCCTGACGTCAATAAATATTTTCAGAAATGCTCATGAGTCGTTATATTTGACAAACAAAGTCAAAAGTTCGTGTCCTACATTATAACTTACTCGAGACAATCAATTTAACAACACAAAACTCTCTACCAAACACATGTCGCTCTCACAGAGTCCATCGTTATATAAAAAATACATTTGGCAAACCGGGCAAGGCAGTACGTCGTAGTTTTACCTTCGGTCTACTCAGCGAGCAGAGCAGCACATCGCTCCTTGTCATTACACGTCTATACAAAATACAACAAAATCAGCTTGAAACGTAGGCAACATACATAAACCAACATGTTGGGAGTCGACATGTTGGGAAATAGTGCATAGACTGACATCAATATCAAGAGACACCCGACTTGTGATAAACAGAAACTTTAAAAAGTGGTTGAATCCTCTCGTTAAAAACCAAAGGTGCTACCAGACTCTGCTTCATTTTCCTGAGTTTTTCAGAAAACGCTGCTTGTTGATGGTGTTGAGGGTTTAATTCAGCTCGTGAGCGGCAGCTTTAGATGTTCGGTAGGTGATAGTTGAACTTGCGCAGGTTGTTGTAGTATTTCTTGTTGTCCACAGCTGGAAAGATGCCGCTGCTGGTCAGCTGTGGCAAATACTGGATGGAGAAAACATAAAATAAGGTTTCAGGGACAGTTTTGAGAGCAATAAAGTATTTTTACATGGATACAATTATTTGATATGTAGTGATTAGAAACTGTTCTGGGTGTAAAATTTAACTAAATTCAGAGATGTGACATTTTCAGTGGATTCTTTTTAAAAAATGAGTCACTTTTTAGGGGAATGCAGCTCCAAAATATGCTTTACACGTAGTTTCATACATTCAGTGCATTATATGGTCATTCTCAGCAGTTTAGTTCATTCTACAACAACGCTTCTGTAACCAGACTGTTAACCCCTTTAGAAAAAAGAACAGGAAATAAGAAATATGGCAATGTAAACCCTGATATCTGTCTTATTTCATCAGCTTAAACATTTTGGGAAAAGTTGGGCCAGGTTCAGTAGGGATTGTACACATTTCAAATACACAACAGAAACAGGTATCAATAAGTAGCACTGCACTCCCACCTGCCTCAGTCCTTTTTATTTGATTTTTGTTGTTTGTTGTCCTCGAGTCATTGGGTGTGAGACAGTCACTCTTAAATATATCATTATTCATAGTGATAAAAGTATCCCCTTTTTCTGACTTCTGTTACTAAAAGGTTTCAAGATAATCTGCCAATAAAATAAACCAAAATTCCTGAATCAAACATTTAAGAGTTTGACCTTAGTGGGTCAATGTATTGAGGCTGCTGGTTCTTGATATTTAACGTTTTTTCTCACAAAATGCACATGTACATTCATTGTTTATCCCAGAATGTCTTTCAAAGAAAACACAGATGTTTAGAAGATATGCAGTATTTAAAACCACTGACATTATCCCTAAATATGGCAGCGTATTGGGACAGAAGGCTACTTACCCCGGGAGGCAGGTGTTTGCGAGGTAAACGTGTCCTCTTGTTGCTGGAGCGGTCCTGCTCTCGAGAGGTCTTCTCGCTCTTCTCTCGCAGGCTGTCGAAGTACGGGTGTTGGAGGAGCTGCTCACAGGTCAGCCGCTCGGACGGGTCCATCCTCAGACAACCCTAAACCAGCAAAACCAGCAAAACCAGCTTTGACCAACAGTCAGAGTTACACACAGAAAATTACACATAGTTTCTGATTTGTCACATGAATGAAAGTTTTTCAAAGTCATTTCAAGATCTTTGCCTTAAAGCAGGATTTTTCATTACTCGTCTTACTTTTCATTACTTTCTCTGACATATATCTTCAAACAATAAAAGAAATGTAGTAAAACATGCACATTTCACTGGATTAAAAGATGAAGAAGAAGATGACATCTTTACCTTCATGAGACTCAGAGCTTGATGTGACAGATTTGGATATTTCTGCTCCAAAGGTTCCTACAGAAAGAAAAAAATACAAAGATTCAGTTTGTTTCTGATTTTACTGCTTTGAAAATATATTTCACTTTTTCTTGTCTTTCATTAAGTTACGGCCGGCAAAACTCACTTAATACCAAATTTACAGAAAGAATCATAACAGTTTCTGAGTACAGCTAGTGTGGATCAAAAAGCAACCACATCCACTTGTGTGATGCAGGTAGAT
>NTHP01000247.1:664855-703413 GCA_003416845.1 Oplegnathus fasciatus
AGCACAGGTAGATGGAGCACAGGTAGATGCAGCACAGGTAGATGGAGTGGGTGGTGTGTCTCACCATCTCTTGCGGCTCTGGGATGGAAACTCCACAGAAGAACTGGTTGTTGCTGAAGACCTGCTGGTGTCGAGGGATCAGATCTCCTGCAGAGGACAAGAAAGATGAACAGAACACACAATGTTTAGTAAATCAAACTCACATTGTCTATTTTGATTGGTTTTATTATTTGTCCAAAGATATTTTTACATTTTCATCACAACTCTCTTTTATGTATTAATGTTAAACTCCACAGAGCATTTGTGTTCCCAGGTTCCCCCTCAGAACCGCAGCAGGTTGATCTCACCGAGAGTCTTCCTGATCAGGTACAGCTGGTCCATGTCAGACTTCCCGGGCCACAGAGGGATCCCCGACAGCAGCTCGGCGAACACACAACCAATCGCCCAAACGTCCACCGGAGGGCCGTACTGAGTGTCCCCTACCAGCAGCTCGGGGGCCCGGTACCAACGAGTGGCCACGTAGTCCGTGTAGTAGTCACATGGACCAGCTGATGGCACACAACACAGAAACACATGATATAAGGTGTGTAAACAATGAGCTATCAGGCCATGGTGATGGTTAATTAGTCTAATATACTGGTTTAATGTGATCTAATATTTGTGTCGGTGTATTGGCCTCTTATATTTCTAAAGAAGGTTTCTCCCTGAACAACTGTAAAAAAAAAACCACTGTAAAACCTTTTGTGCACTTTCTGTATTCAGTATTCATCTTTCTCAGTATTTGTTCAGTACTACAGATACTTTGAGAGCCCCTGATGTTCTAAATCAATGGCTCCCAAACTTTTTGGCTTAAAACAAAAACAATCGCAACTTACAAGTCTCGCTATCAAATGACTCTGAGCTTTAAGCAGCAATTTTCCCCACAGATTGTTAGATTTGAATAATTTCTCTGGCTTGGAGAGGTTAGTTTCTCACAATGTCTTAGAAAAAAAGCAAAGTTTAGAAAAAAGGCAACATCTGTGCTAAAATATATGTTTTTTCTTCTTTTCTATGTTTTTAATCATCTCGTGACCCCTCAGATTTAACTTGGGAGGTCCTGACCCCAGACTGGAAACAACTGCTCTCTAAATTACACCCTAAATTATTTTTTAAATTTTCATCTGATATAAAGTTGTTACGAGACTTTGATTATCGTACACTTTTCTATTCTTTTTTGAAGCCTGAAGAGAGCTCCTTCTGATATACAAATGATAATTTATTACCTTTTTTAAATTAAAAAATGCATTTAATAAATCAATATATCACTCTGAGACATTTCCTCTGACTCCATCTGCACACAGCCAACCCAGTGTTTGATCCCGACTGACGCATTTCTAACCAGAAGAAAGGAGCAACTATTTCTGATTTTGTATTTGATTTTGAAAAAGTACAAATTTTAAGGCATTGATTAAGTGCTGCTTTAGTACCAATACATCAAAACTTCCTTTCAGTAAAACCTTTGCAGCTGCACACCTGAAACAAGTGGTGGAGGAAGTATTCAGATCCTTTACTTAAGTAAAAGTACTAATACCACACTGTAAAAATACTCTAAGTATAATCAGGAAAATGTACTTAAAGTATTAAAAGTAAAATTACTCAATGCAAAAAAATGTCCGCTCTGACTGTTTTACTATTATATATTCTCTCATTAGATTATTATTACTCATGCATTAATGTAAAAGCGGGATTTTACTGTTGGAGTTGGTTGAGGTGGAGCTCATTTTAAACTGTTTTGTATCAGACTGCAGCTAATGATTATTTTCATTCTGATTCATTTTCAATAATCTGCTGATTATTTTCTCCATTAATCAATTGATGAGTGAGAAATGCCATCACTATTACCCAGAGCCCAAAGTGACACCTTCACAAATGCTTGTTAAGTCCAACAAACAGTGTATTATTACAAATTTATTTAAATTATTTAAGTAATTAAAAGGAAAAACAGCAAATTCTCAGACTTGAGGTGCTGGAACCATGAAATGTTTTTGCACGAAAAATGACTTGAACGATTATCAATCGACTAATTGATTAATTGACAAATGATTTCTGTTGGGTAGTTTAATTAATAACAAAGCATCATATTTTATCAGCTCTTTGTATGTTTTATATGCAAAAATCTTAATCTTAATTTGTAAAGTAACTAAAGCTGTCAGATAAACGTAGTGGAGTAGAAGCAGAAAGTAGCATGAACAGAAAAGACTCAAGTACAAGTACCTCAAATTTGTACTTAAGTACAGTACAGTATAGTACATGTAATGTCTGGGGCCTTAAAGCACTACAAAGCCAATACCACTGAATGCAACATGTTCGGACAGCAGTGTCCACCAGGTGGTGCTGTCAGGTTTGTATCAGCTGCTGATCAATGTCTTAAAACTTACTGAGAATCCTGGCAAACCCAAAGTCACAGAGTTTGATGACTTGGTGTTTGGTGATGAGAATATTTTCCGGCTTGACGTCTCGGTGAATGCACTGCAGGGACAGAAGCAGCCGAATCAAACCACCAAACTGAAAGATCAATAACGTGTTCAGACGCTGACAATAAAGCAGCTGTGTGAGAAACAGTAAAAGGAGAGAGAGACGCTGCTTTCTGGACTTCATGCCACCCTGTTAAACGGGGCCCTTGTAGCATTTGTTGTGTCTCGGTGATACATTAACTGCTGGTCAGCCAAGGGGAAGGAATTCTTGTTAAAAAAAGAGCCATAAAGCAGACGGCTCGGTGGGAGCTGGAGGAGGGAGGAGACCGGAGGAATTCAAACACAAGCTGAAGGGAACGTTTGATGACTGAAAAATAAACTGAAGAGACGACATGAAGAGACGGGTAGGAGTGGAAATATAAATATAAAAAAAACAGAGTACGAGTCAGTCACTTACATTTTGTTTGTGACAGAAGTTGACAGCTTGAAGCGTCTGCCAGGTGATACTTTTCACAAGGTGCTCTGGAACACTGTGAGACAAGAAGATGAGTTGATTAATCGATTAACTGATCAGCAGAAGATGATCAATTTGAATTCAAGCCAAAACATTCATACTAACTTTGGAAACAGTAGCTTCACAAAAACAATTCTTAGTACACGATCTTTTCCAAGTAACAACTGATTATTCTCCTCGACGACTGAGCGAACGCCGTCTGTTGATGAAGGCCATAAAATGTGGCTGAAAGCTCCAGAAAATTCCCATTTAGTGGATCTTGTGCAAAGATTTTTTGTTTTATCAATCTAAGATTTAAATTTGGTTCAAGTGATTGTTTTAGTCGTTTAGAGAAAAATGCCAAACATCAGTTGATCTACTAAAGCATCGATTGATCGCTTTTCTTTGTTTAATAATATCTATACAGAGGATATATGCTTTGTTTTTCTATTGGTCAGACGAGGTCAGAAACTTTGGAATTTGTCATTGTTTTGATATTTTGTAAGATAAATTATGAATTAACTGATATAATAAATGTCTCCTCTAATCATCTTTTCAGTTAGATGAATCCAAATCTCGTCACTGATCCCTCAAACCTGAACAAACTTCAGGTTAAACTTAACGATTATTTCAAGTTTAGCAGTTGTTCGGTCTTGGAAGTTGTTCGATCTTGTTTTTATCGATTGAGCAGCATCTCAAAAGTCAGATCGTTTCTCTCTCGGCCTGATCTCGACAAGGTCATCCATGCTTTTATTTCTTCTCGGTTACATTATTGTAACTCATTGTATTCTGGGTTAAGCCCAAAAAACTATCTCACGCCTTCAGCTGGAACAAAACACAGCTGCTCGGCTTTTAACAAAAACTAGAAGACAAGATCACATCAGCCTGTTTCAGCCTCTCTTCACTGGTTACCAGTAAGTTTTAGAATTGATTTTAAGATTTTACTGATCACCTTTAAAGCCCTTCATGGTGCAGCTCCCAGTTATAGTGCTGAATTGTTCCCCTGTGAGCCAGAGAGCAGCCTCAGATCCTCAGACAGGGCTCTGCTGGCTGTTTTAAGTCCCGGATCAAGACTCCCTGCCTGAAGATCTGAGGCTGCAGAATCAGTGACATCTTTTAAATCACTTCTCAAAACTTATCTTTGTAAAAAAGCCTTTTATTAATACTACCACCACTCTGTTTTATTTCCAACATGCGTTATGTTATTATTTATTATTATTATTATTGTTGTTGTTGTTGTTGTTCTTATCTTTATTGTTGGGTATTTTATTCCTTTTTATTTTGTATTATTTTAATTGTCTCATTTTATTTGCCTGAGTCCTGAAATGTTTCAATCCTGTTTCGACCATGTAAAGCACTTTGTAATTAGTTTTGAAAAGTGCTGTGTAAATAAAGTTTATTATTATACTATTATTATTAAGTAACTGAAACATTTAACAACAGTCTACAGCCATGATAGCACCTCTGACGATGGCGCGAGAGGAAAAGTCAGAGGATCACCAGAGTTACCACAGTTCATCCAGAGGAGAACATGAACGTCTGCACCAGATTTCATGACAATCCATCCAATAGTTGTTGAGATATTTTAACTGGACCAACTAACAGAGCTAAAAATTAAACTAACACCTGTAGAAGTTTGTTTAGGTTCGAGGAATCTGGGACAAATATTAATTGATTAATCTAGCTGAACAGATGAATCTAATCTCTGGATAGATAACTTTGTTTTTTGGATTATTGGAAAGCAAAAACTCTCCTCCTTTTTCGGTCTATTTTTGCTGTCATGTCTAGTTTTCCTGAGTCCGGCTCTGTTTTTCCGACATCTCTTTTCCCTCGGGGCTGCTGTGGAGGACAGCGAGCAGTCCTGCCGTTGTTCGCCCGGATGTCCAACACTGAGGCTTTGTTGGTTCAGGGACCGTCATCTATCAGTGTTGCTGGGGAAATGACTAAATCGAGCCTTGTGACGGGCAATTAATAACAAACTCCGCCCCTTCTCCCATCTTTGTTTTCTCTTCTTTTGAACCCTCCGTGTCCAGGAGGCTACAGGCCAGGACCAGAGGGGGAAACCAGACAGCGAAAACACCCCCCCCCNCCCCTCCCGCAAGCAAAGCATTCTGGGAGAGCATCACTGTAAACATTCCACAGCGAGCAGGTCAGCTTCCTGGGAGACAGAGTACGGTGTGGTGTACATGTAATGTAGAGATAATAGAAAGTACACAGCACTTTGTTTAATCAGAAGCCACCTTACTCAGGTTTATGCTCAGTACAGTACACTGAGCTGTGTGTTCATTTCACATAATTCAGAATAACATAAAGTCTTAAATAGATATATATGCTTTTTATTGCATTACAAGTTTCTAAAGCTTTTACAGCTTGGAATGGACTTCATTATAATATCATTATCCTGATATTAGTAAGAATATTGTTTCCAATATCAATATCAAGTTATTTCACCCTTTAGATTGTGTGTTTTATGCTGTTATACTTTGTTTTATTTAGTATTTTGTGTTTCTGCATGTTACTTTGTGTCTGTGTGTTTGTTCTGTGGAGAAGATTTGAACAAGTGTGTTACGTGCAGGTTGTTTTACGTCAGAATAAAACCAAAACCAACGTATTTTGAGATGTGTGTGCAAAATCCCATTTACATTTTGAACACTTTTGGAAACAGCTGTTGACAAAACAAATCTGACCACCACGTCCATCTAGCAGCTGTTCTGGAGCTTTCGATTGCATCACATGGTCGTCAGCAGACAGAGTTTTTAAGCGTGTGCATTTCCACGGCAACTTGGCAAACTCCATCTGCTGGTGACGATCATGTGATACGATCAGAAGTTCCAAAACAGCTGCTAAATGGACCTTATGGTGAGATTGTTTTGTCTAAAAGCTAAAACACAAACTTGAATGACTCCCTTACAGCGTGTTTGGAATAAATGTTTATCTTGTCGTGATCTGATTCTACTGAACGTCAGTCAACAATCTGGATTATTGCTCCATTTAGTTTGATTCAAGATGAATTACTGAACTATTGACGGAAACTAAAGATGTAGGCGGCGAGATCTGGAACCATGCTGAGCCCTGTCTGCACATGCCATCAAACTTTTTGGTTCTACCCTCCAAATGCTGAGCTGCTCTCTGTTTTGCACAAAAAAACCTGCTTTAGCTGTTGCATAGTTGCCTGAAAGTGCTGGAACTTTACTAAAATAAAAGTGCTCTTGACAAGTTAAAATGTGTCAAAATCAGCGATAAATTTTGACTTAAATTTAGAAATAAAAAGTCTTTATCTCGTAATTTTGACAAACTTTGACATACTATGTCATAATTTTGACGTACTAGCTCATAAATTGGCTTTTTCATCTCATAATTTTTATTTAATAAGCCAAAATTTGACTTACTATCTCCTAATTTTGACTTTTTGTCTCCTAATTTTGACATATCATTAGCATTTTTGCAAATACCATCAAACTTTTTGGTTCTACCCTCGAAATATTGAGCTGCTCTCTGTTTATGCACAAAAAAACCTGCTTTAGCTGTTGCATAGTTGCCTGAAAGTGACTTAAATTTAGAGATAAAAAGTCTTTATCTCGTAATTTTGACAAACTTTGACATACTACGTCATAATTTTGACGTACTAGCTCATAAATTGGCTTTTTCGTCTCATAATTTTTATTTAATACGCCAAAATTTGACTTACTGTCTCCTAATTTTGACTTTTTGTCTCCTAATTTTGACTTAGTAAATCAAACTTTTGATTTTTTGTCTCCTAATTTTGACATATCATTAGCATTTTTGCACATGCCATCAAACTTTTTGGTTCTACCCTCCAAATATCGAGCTGCTCTCTGTTTATGCACAAAAAAACCTTCTTTAGCTGTTGCATAGTTTCCTGAAAGCGTTGGATCTTGACCATGTTGTTCAGTGATTTTGACTTATATTGTGTAAAGAATATTAATGTTTATTCTTCTATCGCTTCTTCTTCGCTCTCTCTCCACGTTTCCTGTCTCTGCCTTCAACTATCTTAATGGATGGATATCTTTAATATTTTGGATATCCTGAAGTCACTAAACTAAAGCTATCTAACTGAGTGCACATATTCTTTTATTTCCAGTAAACAGTCTAGAGACACACCCACCCTCTGGGATGGCGGTCCAGCTCGTTGAGGACTGTGTGGTCGCAGTACTCAAACACGAGGTGAAGCTTCCGTTTACGCCGAAACACCTCGATCAGATTCACCAGGTTGGCGTGTTTCAGTTGCTGCAGAGACACAAAACAGAGAAAAAGACGTCTCAGCAACATCCACACAAATACAGTGCAACTAAAACTAGTAAATGTACCATCTGTGGTTTGCTCTTATCAAACAGACTAAACTGTTAACAGATGGTAATAAACATGCTGTTGCCCATGACAACCTGTTTATGAGCTCCTGGTGTCCAGCAGGCCACTGACACTCCCACCCACCGCATGACTAATTAAACCACTATCGATTGTACCAGCACATCTTTGATCATTATAACTGAACATGAAACAAAGCAGGTTTCAGCCTTTGGTTTAAACAAACTTGGCAATAAAATGAAAAAGAAACAGGAGAGACTTCATGTTTTAGTTCTTTTTGTCTGAGAAGGGAACTGTCATTGATGTTTTTGTTGCTTATTTCCTCGTTGATAAAGTCAGCCAGGCAACACTAACTGACAAGAATATGTAAACTGGCATTTTATAGTCAAACATATAAAAACACACTTTGACAAACCTGAAAAATGATGCTAACCTGGTGCCAAAACCTTTTCAATTGTTAAAGGCTGCCCAGTTTCTCATTTCCTGTTATCAAAATAAATGTCACATTGTAATTAAAGCACTTCATTCAGTCCTGACCCTGCAGGGTTTTTCTTTCATTTGATTACGACCCTCTAAAAACCTCTTTTGAGCGCTGCTTCTTTGAATGAGTTTCTCTGTGCAGCAGCTAAAAAATGCTTCCCTTCTGTCTGCAGAATTCATCGCCTGCTGTCCCTCCTGCTGGCTGCACAGCAGAGAAGGAAGACTTAATGTTTCACGGCACTAAAAACAGGATTTGCATCTTTTGCATCGTATTATCTGGTTTGACTGTGTATCGTTACATTGCATTTCCAGGGTAGAAAATAAAGTAGTGGTGAATAAAAATGAAAGTAGACTGAACTCTGATGAAAACACAAAGAAGTCTTCTTTACTTTCTACCATCCATATTATAAATAGAAGAGAGTAAACTGTATTTTACACGTAAAGATGTGGTTAAAAGGTTAAAGGTTAGCTTCTTTAATTAATACAGACATACAGACATTACAGTTGATATTTTCACTAGTTATTTGCATGAATTTGAAGTATCATAAGAAACTGGTATGGAAGCCAGGAAACGGAAAAAAACAAATAAAAAGTTAGTCATGATAAAAAATAAAAATGCTATTGGTGAGTCAAAATTTGGACAAAAATTCTGAGATAAAAAGTCAAAACGAGGGGACAAACAGTAAAATGTATGAGTTTTTATCTCATGTTTCTGATAATCTTGACTTGTACATCATAATTTTGACCTTTTCTCTCATAATTTTGACTTAACAAGCCACATTTTTACAAACTAAGTCATCATTTTGATGTACCATCTCATTATTTAGACTTTTTCCTCTCATAATTTCAACTTCTTCATCTCATAATTTTGATTTACTACAACCAAAATGTTTATTTTCTATCTCAAAATTGTGACTTATAAAGCCAAAAGTTTGACTTTTTATCTCATAACTGTGCATTTTTTATTTTTAATATTTGACTAAACTGACTAAACTTTTCCTGGCAGAAATGGGCTTCCATAGACTGGTAAACCTGGACTGCTGCTACGTCAGTTTAATGTCAGTGAAGGTCAAAAACATGGATGTGAAGGAGAAGAAACAGTATTAAAGATAATGATAATGTTCTGTTACCTTGAGCATCCTGATCTCCCTCAGTGCAATCTTCTTGATGATGGGGTCGTCCTCCGACTCCACAAACTTCTTGATGGCGACGATCTGCCCCGTGTCTTTGTTTCTGCACTTGAAGACGACGCCGTAGGAGCCCTCTCCGATCTTTCCGATCTTCTCGTACTTCTCCATCCTCAGGCTGGACCGGCAGACATCCGAAGCTGAAAACACTGATCCAGCGAGGGTCCGAGGAGGCAGGACTGACTCTGCAGCCTGTAACGAGGCGAGAAGAGACACAGGAGGGGTTCTCAGCAGGGACACAGAGAAGAAGAGTGAAGGTAATTTAACCACCTGGTGCTCCTATAAATAGAACTCGATTAAAGCTGGAATAAATTCATACTAAGGATGAAAGCTCGATCAAAACAGGATGGCAGGAGGGCTGGATCTTCTGGAAAAGATACAATAATGCTTTTCTAAAACTTAAAACATTTCATGTTACGATATCAGAACTTTTATTGCATCACTGACTCTGAGTTATTATGAAAAACAGAGCTGAAGGCTCAGAAACATGTCCTGCATAATTATCTGAATACAGTACTGGAATATAACTAAGTACATTTACTCAAGTACTGTACTTAAGTACAATTTTAAGGGTAATTTACTTGAGTATTTCCATTTTATGCCACTTTATACTTCTACTTAACTACATTTTGGAAGCCAATATTGTACTTCTTACTCCACTACATTTATTTCATAGCTTTAGTTACTTTGCAGATTCAAATTATCAATGCAAATTATAAATGAACTCATAGATTATGACGTATTATTATAGATCAAGCTACCCAGCAGCATATAAAGTCTTTCAAATCAGCTCCACCTTTACCAGCTGCAACATTAAAGTGATGAACACATTAATGCATCAATAATTATAATCCAGTGATATAATATATATTATTCTGAAATAGGCCATTCTGCATAACGAGTACTTTCACTTTTGGTACTTTAAGTGTATTTAGATGCTAATACTTTTGTTCTTCTACTGAAGTAAGATTTTAAATGCAGGACTTTTAATGAAGTAAAACATCTGAATACTTCTTCCACCTCTGTCTGAATATACTGAAAAGCATATTAAAGAATTTATCTTCTAATTTAATCATATTTGGGGATTTAAGTGTTAAAATAAGCTCTTAAACTGCCTCCAAAAGACAGATTTAACTGCTCAGAGGCAACATTACACCTGTCTCCCAGCAGTTAGATTGCGTAACGAAAACATTTGCAATGCAAAGTATATTAGGTCATTTCCCTGCGGGGATACAGAGCGAAAACAAATAACAGAGAGAGAGTGAAGAGCCGGGGGGATAAAATCAAAGTGCTGCACTTATAAACAGACAAACAAGGAAACATTAAATAATAACAACGAGGATGAACGAACAGCTCAGGATGCATGTTTATAACTGATGTTGGAGGCTTTTATGTGATGGAGAAAAGAGTTTATATAATTCTGAAAGTTCCTCATGAGACCAGCTGATCATAAAAGTATGCACATTTTAATATTTCTATGACACATATTTCAGCAAAAACACTTCCTGTCGGTCAGTAATTTAAATGTCTGAACTTACTTTGAGTGAAAATGTTCGCAGGTGTTCGTCCGCCACAGGTTCAGAGTCAGAGAGGAGCTGCAGCCGCTTCCAGACACGACGAGCAGGACGAGCCCGACTGACCCTGCAGAGCCCACAAGCGTCGGTTTTAAAGCGTCAAGTCAGAGAGATTACACCCGGACATCCGGCCATACCTTTCAAAGTAAATCACATCACTTCCTTGCACTTATTCATTGTGCCTCCTGAGTCAAGCTAATTTTCTATCAAATGTTTCTGTTGTTCTGCAGCGGTGGAGGAAGTACTCTCTTTTACAGTATCACAGTGTAGAAATACTCTGTTACAAGTAAAGGTCATGCATTAAAATAAAAGTACTCATTATGCAGAATGGTCCATTTCAGAATCATATATATTATTTGTTTCTAATTACTGATGCATGAATGTGTTCATCATTTTAATGTTGCAGCTGGTAAAGGTGGGGCCAATGTTAATTATTTTATATACTGCTGGATAGCTTGTGAATTTACCCCCGAGGATCAATAAAGTCTTATCTTATCCTGTGATATTACATGGTAATTTATTTGTTGCTTATATTTTGTATTATTAATCTGAACCTGCAAAGTAACAAGTAACGTATAGTGCAATACTCCCGTCTGAATTGTAGTCGAGTAGAAGCATAAAGTAGCAGAAAATGAAAATACTCAAGTACCTCAAAATTGTACTTAAGTAAATGTATTTAGTTACGTTCCACCACTGTTGTTCTGTACAATCCATAAGTTATTAATCTAAATAAAATATGTTTACTTCAGTACACAACACCCCAACTACTGATAATAAAATAATATTATGTATTCATATAGTGCCTTTCTTAGCCCCTTTACAAGTACTCCCTTTTAGTGCTTGAGGCCAGAAGACAAACAAACATGATACTGAACTTTACAGAGGCATAAACATGGTAATGTGTAAATTGATAAATGTTTTTATGATTCAACACTAATAGAGTCACAGGACTTTGTGCTTTTCAGTAGTGTGTCAAGACTGAGTGAAGATTCAGTTGGATGCCACCACAAATTAGACAACTGCTTGTTAAGGAGTTATGATACTTAAATAAAACTTAAAAGTACACGATTAAAAACCCAGAATACAGATGTAGAGACCAAAACAAAGGACAACAGGCAATAAAAAGAAAGTAATAAAAACAAACCTTTTGATCTATTTCTGTGAATCAGCTGAGGCCTCCACTAGAGCAAAACTGGCCGTTTTTATTTTGAAGGTGAAATCATCTGACTTCCGGTTTTATCCTTTGACTCTCACTTTTAGCAGCTTCACACATTTCTCCCCTTTCCAGCCCCGTTCCCATAGGAACAGCTGACTCCACCTTCACCTCCATAAAAAACAGGAAAGCAGACTCCTGTGGGGTTTTTTGTAGATTTTAACACCTGACGGACACAGAGTCAGAGATGTGCCTCCTCCACACAGGTAAACGACTCACAGACACACCTGTCCTTAGAAGACCTGAATCCTCACACACCTGACATCACTTTACATTAGTAATAAATGACTTTGTGCTGCACTGTCGACTAAGTTTTATCTATTTCTTTCACTTTAGGGTTCATTTTATGTTTTTGGTGTCCATCAAAACAACCACATCCACATCTGTCTGACATCATTCCACATGTGACGGCCTCAGTCCTGTCGTACTGAGACCAATTAGTGCAGGTTGGTGAAGTCAGAGGAATGACAGACTAAAGAGGGAATTAATGGAAACTAACACTCACCCGTCTCCCCCCTGTTCCTCCCATCAGACTCATCATCAGTGAGGAGTAACTCTGTGCATCATCGGCTCTGTTACATAAATCCAATCTCACAACAACACAAAAATAAACCAGAGTCCCTTCATGCTTTCTTGTTAACAACAGCTTTTTTTATTACAAAAACAGCATACATTAAACATTTTGCGAAGGGAATGCAAAGATGTTAACAAAACCTAGCATTGTCCCTCATTTTGTCATTTTATTTTAAATAAAAAAATGTACAAAAGTGCTTACATGGTGCAAATAATGAGAAGTAAAAGGTCTATAAAAGAGGAAGGTAAAGAAAAAAAATTTACATTATATCCAACTTCTAAAAATGCAGCAGAGCAGGAGAGATGCGACTATATTACATAGCAGTAAAAATAACCCAAAGCTGCTCAGGAGCTGTTCACTAGGTAGTTAATCCTCACTGTCGCTGCCTGTTAACATGGTCTGTAAATCAAACATACCCTATTACTTAACATGAGGTTAATAAATATTGCTTAAATAACCCACAATGCTCCTGGGTTTCTGTTTAAACTGATCTATTAGTTGACTACAGAGCTTGTAAAATCTCCTCTCAAGCCTAGTAACGTTTGCCACTGGCAGTGATTATGAGTGACATGTTACAGACAATAACACAATAAATCTCCCATTGTTTGCTAATACAATCACAAATTCTTGTGAATTTTAATGGCACTTTTGTCAATAATACCTCTAGATAACTTGTAACTCAGTCCACAGTACAGAAGAGTGAGAAAAATACTAAGTAACGATGTTCATTTGAGCTTTTATTGTTTCTCCAGCTGCTGCTCGCAACTGTTTCCTGGTCGTTATGCCACAGTGAGCGTGTTGCTGGTGTAAGGCTACTGAGGAGGCTCCTCTTTTACTGACCTGTCGATAACGTGATCAGTAACAAAAACGGTTTGAAACCAGACGTTTCCCCTGACACGGAGCCTCAGGTGAAAGTCTGGAGTTTTCTCCCAAAACTGAGGCATCTTATCCACTTTTCCTTTCTCTGGGAGAGGCTCAGTAACTGTTCTCATGACCTGCTAAAATGTAGAGGTTGCTCAGGGCCGTGGGGTTGTCTGTGGGTCGGCTCTCCAAAACCACCACCCTGCAGAAGAAACGCAGACAGTTTGAACATGACACAGAAATACTAAAAGATGGTGGTTGTGGTACCTGGTGGGACATGAAACCAAACATGTAACCAAAACTTTAAAGCCAGGGTTGGCAATTTATCTTGGAAGCATTTTTTTGTTATATTTGTAGAAATTATCTTTATATCGCGACAGCAACCAATAAACAAATGCTCTGACAAAAAAATCCAATATTTGTGGCTGTCACAGGACTGTAATAATCATTTCATTCAGACCGAATGGCCTACCTGCCTGTCTACCTACATACCTGCCTACCTGCACGCACTCTGACCCTGCACTCGTTGAGCATGACCAGAGTCTTCCACACGGCTAGGCCGCTAAAGCTAGCAAACTAGTCGCACAAGAATGGCAGAGAAAGAAAAGAAAGACAGAAGAAGAAAAGGCTGCGACCAAAACGAGGTTGGATAAAGCAAGAGGTCAAACCAGAGTCAACATCGGTATGGATTTTCAACGATGGCGAGAAGAACCGAGGGAGTTGAAGGGCCTGAAAAGTGACGCTGTGAGTACTGACAGCAGCCATGTTGGTTGTTCATTATGATGATGTTCGGTGTTTTCAAACATGTGAAGGAGACATGAGGTAGTTGGACATGGTTAGTGACGACAACGATGCGCTGCGCTCCTCTATCCAACGCTCTCTCGTGGACTCGTCCTCCAGCGGTAGTCAGGCGGTGCATGTTCGTGTGTTTTGAGGGGAGTAGCTTTGGAGGGAGGCCTGAAGGAGGGGGGGGCGGTTGGATAGTTTCAAAATCTAGCTTACTCTTGCTGGTTTCTCCAACGTTGCCAACCCTGGCTTTAATGTCAATCTGACAACTCTAGAACTGAATTCAGCCAGAAACAAGGAAGCTTAAGTGTTCTCCGCAAGTTTTCCGCATTTACATTAAGAAATATTACAACATTTGTGGAAATAGACCTGTTCATTTTCATGCTGAGAGTTAGATGAGGAGATCGATACCACTCTAGTTAGCGTAGCTTAGCATAAAGACTGGAAACAGGTGGAAACAGCTAGCCTTGTTCTGTCCAAAGTTAACAAAATCCACCTGCCAGCCCCTCTAAAGGTCACTAATGATGAATGATGCCATGATTGCCATCTAACTCGGCAAGACAGAGAAAAAGTGTATTTCCTAAAATATCAAACGATTCCTTTAATAGTGGCCATTTTCAAACCATACTGTAGTTTTTTAGATGGTAAATGGATCGCTTTTATACAGAGCTTTTCTACCTGAATGGATGGATGTAAGTGAACTGAAAACAATGGCTGTCTGGAAAGGAGAAAACAGTGGAGTGATGTGAACTGTACATGTTTTCTAGTTTTGATCCTTTAAAGATTTAACTGATGTCAAATAAAACTACAAATCTCTCTTCAGAATGAGAGAAACGTCAGGCTACTGACCTCTGTCGCCAACAATGTATAACTTATTTTTATTAAGTAGAGTAAGAAATGCTGCTAATTTAACTACATTAACAACCAATGGCAAAGCTCAAAGCATCATGTTAATGATATGAATGCACACGGAGGACAGTTCATGCTAAACGGCTCGTTAACTGCCCTGATCCAGCTGTCACAGTCAGATCAGGACGGCGGCGGGTGCATCTTCAGATGCCACCCGTCTCGTGGCGGTGACAGCTGAGCAGGGAAGCTACAGTCCATACTGTCCGTTCCATCAGATGAAATTACAGAGGCACGGAGAGACACTCAAACCAGGCTGGCAGTGCCCGGGCGGCGGTGAATAAAACATGGGGGGCTGGGCAGAGAGAGGCCTCGCTCCGGTGCCACGGGCAAGGGCGGCTGCAGCAGGACTCGCTGCTGGGAGAGCCTCCTTCACTCTGTGTGTGTGTGTGTGTCTGTGAGGTGGGGAGCTAAATCACATCCTGATGCAGCCGAAACCAACCATCATGATGTGAAATGATTAGTCGATCGATTAGTCGAAAACTAAAAGCCAACTATTTTGATAGTCAACAAATTGTTTTAGCGATTTTTCAAACATTATGTGATTCTTTGGGTTTTAGACTGTTGGTCGGACAAAACAAGCTGTTTGAAGTTCAAGGAAATTGCGAGGAGCATTTTTTTCACATTTCACAGACTAAAAGACTAATCGATTAATAAAGAAAGATCAATAATTGACAGATTAATCGATAATGAAAATAATATAAAAAATAATAATGCATCCATGATGTCTTTTACAGGTGACTTCGTTACAGTGCTGAAACGAGTCGATTATTCAACAATACTTTGGAGCTGACTGAATAATTAATCAGCAAGTATTTTGATAATCGATCATTTTCATAGCAAAAATACAAAACATTCCCCTGTTCCAGCTTCTCCAATGTGAAGATTTGCTGCTTTTCTTCATCTTATGTGATCATAAACTGAAGAACTCTGAGTTTTGTTCAGACAAAACAAGAAATGTGATGACATCTCCTTTGACTTTAGGAAATTATAATATTTTTTCACTATTTTCTGACAAATCATAGACAAAACGATTATTGGATTAATCTAAAACATAAATGGCAGATTAATCAATAATGAAAACAATGGTTAGTCACTGCTCAAGTAATTTAACAAGCAAACACTTCCAGCTTCTCAGATGTGACGATTCGCTGCTTTTCTCTGTTTTATATGATTTGGATTAGAATATAGGCAATGTCAAGACATCACATTTGGCTCTCACGAACGTATATATAATAATCTTTCAAAGCCCCACTTTGTCATGTTGCGAGGAGGCTCAAGCAGCGACAGTTTTGTTGTATTTTATCAAACAGGTTTGCGACTGTTAGTGAGGCGGCGAACGTTTTGCTCGGCCTTCACGTCTCGGCCTCCAGAGCTACTGAAGCAACAAGCATGAAACAGAGTGAGAAAAAGAGAGGGAGAGCGAAGAGAGAGGGCATTCAAGGATAATGTCAGGGGTGCATTCAGGGTCAGGAGGGTTTAGAGGAATCAGAAAGTCAAATCTAAGAACAGATGAAGAGAATTAGCTCGAGCTAAAATGAAAATAGAGTTTAGAGGAGAGAGGCAACATGGCTGCAGGTCAGGTGGAGACAGAGACCAGCACAGTGTGAGATCTACCAGCGGCAGCAGGAGATGAGAGCTGTGGGCTCACAACACAGCAGGTGAGCAGGTCTGTTTGGTGGTTTCCAGGTAATAAGACCTGAGGGAGGACGGCCATAATCTCAAGTGCCTGGTATTATGGAGCTCAAGGGGATGATAAATTATAGTATTGATTAAAGGGCAGATAAACAAGGTAAGTGAGGAGGTAGAGTGAGACCCTATTTGTAATCCTGTTTGTTTCCTATAAGGTGAGGTGTCTTATAAGTCTTTTGAGATTTTTGTGGTAGGTGCTCCTCCACTCGGTGCGTTCGATCATCTGCACTGACGTAACTAAAGATGGAAATATGTCTGCACCCACCTGTCAGATCCGAGGAGGCGGAAGACTCTGCTTGGATCACAAATCTCCTGGGTCACCTGCGAATGAAAAAACACAACTGACTTAACCTGACAACTGGTTTTTTGTGCACCTGAAGTACTGGTGGTGCCGAAGGGCTTTGAAACGCATCAGTAATGAGCATTGTTACGCACGTTAGGAAAGTTTCATCAGAGCACATTACGCTCCACAAGATCATACATATAAATGTTTAGCATGGGTGGCTCCTGTCTTCAGCTGGGCAAACTCTGTATGTTTCTATTAATCTTGTACGTTGTGTTCACTCTGCACTTTTTAAATTGGCCTTTCTGCACAGCCTCAACGTATGACCTCTGTGCTCACACTGAACATAAACATATCCATTGACAATTCCAGTAAAGCTTATTCAAACAAGACAACCACGTTCTCAACAATCTTAACAAAAAGAGGAAAAAGCAGGATTACTTTGTACAAAGAAAAAAATATGGAGCTGCAGAGAGCTGGGAAGATGCAGGTCTGTGTGCTCTGCAGTGAACTTCAGTTCTCTTTATAGCACAGTCTGAGTCAAGCCTACAGAGGCAACAACACGTAAATTACTAAAACAAGCTCACTTCAGTTTCTGACAGATCTTCTGACAGCAGCCATGCTGGATATCAAATCGTGGAATTAGTCAAACTGCTGACCAATTTCTGACATTCAAGAAATCCATCTTATCATCCGTCCCCCCCTTAAACTGCACGTCAAAACAACAAGCGATGTGGCTGAAATTCTGATTCTAAAACGAGTTGGGGGCGACCGATTCGGGATTAGAATTGGGCCTACGCTCAATCCGCACGGTGTCTGCCCAGCATAAGAGTGATATGCTACCAACTAGGCTATAGAGAGGAGTGAAGGGTTTGTTCTTTCCTTGCGTACATAATTTTAAGGCCCAGTCTGTGTTTTTGACTATAGAAATCACATATATAAAATTTCGGTTTAAACTCAACAATAAAAAACAGCATTTTGATTAACTGATCATAATTTAAATTATCGGACTGCTGTGTTTACAAACACTACTAATAAAAACCTTTAATAGCATCAAAAAAACATGAATTGTAGACATGAACAAAACATGATTATTATTATTTAGCTGTTGTTTATTGTCAGTCTGTGTATTGTTAGACCTGTCAATCAATCTCACAGTCAGAGAGTTCCAGTCCTGTGTTTGAATTTTGGTGGTAGGGCGACTGTTTACATTTGGATCACTTATTGTGCCTTTAACAACAAGATGTCTATGTGTTTTAACAGACTGTAGGTGACTGTCTCTAGGGACTCTGCGTTACTGTGTACAATCCCGGAGCTTACCTGTTCCAGTCACAAGATGTAGCCTGACACTTCGCAGTGTAAAAGACAAGGGCCCCTTCAAAACACTCTCTCACGTGTTGACATGTCATGAAAACTTGTTGACAGATGCGAGATAGTCGGCGTGTGACACCTGCTAGGTGTAAGTCCTTGGCCTTGGGAGAGATCTGATCTGTTTAAGTCTAAACGAGAACAAGGTCTCGGGTGTTCAGAGAAGCACCCACCGAAGCAAGCACGGATCAATAGGCCGGCCCCCCTTGAATGCCTTCGCTTTTGAGAGGAATCATAACGAGACAAAGGCTGAATTATTTAGTGCTGCTCCCTGTTGTGTGACGGGTTTCGTTTATGATTGAGCATGAATTTTGCATGGCCGCTGACATTTCAAAAATCCTTGCTATGGGAGAACTGTCAAGCTGGGCCGGGCACAGACTCGGCAAACAGACCTTCTGTTTCATCCGAGTGCTGCGGGACCACGTCTGACACGACGAGCTTTCAAAAGGGCGGCCCCTATCGCCATATCACTTTTCATAAAAACAGAATGCTTCACCTCCCCGCGATCTCTTGAACTTTTATTCTGCTGCTGAGCGTGACTCGTGATCAGGTTAACATGGAATCCCTCCGTGAAAGGGGGACAAATTCATTACCTCGGCCTGACACAAAGACACTTTGTCTGGCTCCACCTGAGGTCTAATCTCCTGGGATCACCTACAGCATGTAGCCACGTATATAAACGGCCAGCACTCAGGGTCTTTGTTGACAAGAGCCAGAGGTGTTTGTTCATGTGTAGAACAAACAAGTCTGTATTCAAGGACGTGACAAAAAACGCATTCAGAGTTTCTACTCCAATGGGAACCCATGAAAATTGATACTGATATTTTGGTATCAATATTGATTTTAAAGTAGCGAAAAGCTTTAAAATGTTAAATTAGTTTAATGGTAAGTTTCCTGAATCATCTCTTCATAAAGACTGAAACCTATACAAGCTTTGAAGTGAAGATAAAATACTTAAAAACACAGAAAGTTCTTTCAACAAGTAGCATCAACATGAGACACTTATTTCAAAATAACTACTGGAATAAGTACTTCTATTCTGAGGCTGCACCCAGCTGTCGTGGTGATGGGATATTTTACCTCATTAGACTTGAAGCTCTTTCCCTGCATGCCGTGTTTCCAGAAGGCCAGGACGCTGTCCTGAAGGCACACTGTCAGAAGAGAAAGGTAAGAGGCCACGTGTCAGCATGTGCACCACGGTCAAGGTATCCACTGAAACGCTGCCAACTTGATTAAGAGGAACAATACAACTTTGGGTTTACAAAAAGCCCTTTTGTAAATGGAAAATGCAACTTTGCTGGATATAAAACCAGCTTTTTACTGTACACCTGTCAGCTCATCACGTTGGGAGTTTTGTCTTAGTATTTCCCTTTAAGGTAAGGAATATTTGTTTAAATGTTGTGAGGTCTCACACAGCATTATGTGTATCTTTATTTCTTTACACAGACCATAAAGTCCAACACCTGTCTCAAAGCTTACCAACAGATCCGATGCAGAAGTCAAAACTGAGCTCAGACGCCAGCTTCTTGTTGGACTTCAGCCTGCCCTGGAGATTAACAATCTTCAAATTTTCTGGGGAGAAAAATAATAAAAGGCTGTAAGAATGACACGGCAGATCATAGATACTTAAATCTGGACTGTACAGAAGATGTTTGTACAGATTTTGGTTGAAGCTGATGAAAATAGTTTGTACTTACGGTCCAAACACACCAACACTGTGTCTCTCTCCAGCTGGGTGACATGGATTGCATCCACCTGCTTATTACCTGTCGGAGGGAAAGGTACAACAGTGACAATCCTGTCATTTCATACTTATTCTTATTTGTTTGGTATAAAATGAGCTCCTGATACTCCCCTCTTCATTACTGTGGTAGTTATCTTATAATTAAACACTGTAGTTTAGTAAACCTACTTTTTTTATCAGCCTGTTCTATTCACTTCTACTTGAGAAATTTCTTTTTTTCTTTGTGCTGTTTATAGAGGAAGCAATCGCTCAGTATTTTGGTCTCTTGGGTGCGAGTAAACAGACAGCTGAGTCATCATATGTTGTGCCTGGTTGTTCAATCTGCATAAAAGCCCTTCAAGAGGATGCTGTATTCCACATGATACCAATGACAGATCCACAAAGACGTGAGGCTGCATTGTATTCTGTGGAGGATACTGTCAATAGATAAATTGGTTCCTCTACCATATCTCCACAAAACACAATGTGTCTCTGTATTGATTTCTTAGTATTCGTCTCTACATCCGAGTGCGTGTTTGACATACTTGTTCCCATCTCCGTGAACCAGGAGGAGCAGGAGTTGAGGTTTATGGTCTCAAAGCGGACCACCTGGCCCGGCTCTGTGCCCTGGCTGATGGCCACACACACCAGAGGATACTCCTGCTCCGGGACCACCAGCATCTCAAACACCTTCAGTGGGCTGGGGAGAGGGAAGTCAAAGTGCTGCCGCAGGAAGAGAGAGCCAACAGGGGTTAGTGTCAATGGTGTTCTGACGTTAAATGACACTGAGAATTTATTTTGTGGAGTAAAGTTAGTGACACTTTGCTACAGGTGCAAGGAGCTAGCTAGTTTGGTAGTGTTGTGCATAAAAAAAATCCCTGGGAACATGTACAACTTGAGTTTTAGAGCACAGGAGCAATGGACATTTCTATTTTATTATTGTTATCCTGATCCTTCTTTCCTTGCACACAGCTAGATTTGAAAACTGAACTACAGATGTGCTCCTGAAAGAAAACAAATACAGTAAAACCATGCAGTAAAAACATGTAGTATTACTAGGGAAATGTGTGGAGGAACAGTAATGTTTGAGATGTGGAAAGAAAATAGCCAACTGACCTTGATGAGCATAAACCTCTGCATGGGCTCATACCACTGCAACAGGACAATCCCAGACTGCAGCGCCCCACACAAATACTTGTGGCCTGTATATGGGTTTCTCACTGTAAAATAGAAAAGACTGTCAAGAGGTGTAGCTAGATTGAGCTATGTAGGTCCTTTACAACAGTTTATATCAGGAGTATGTGGTTTAAAAACTCACAGTAATGAATAATCTGAAAAGTCATGAGGGCTTACAGAACAAAACACTGCAGCAAAGTAAAGGGGGACATGCCTGGTACGGAGATGTTCCTCATGTACTGACACAGTTTAATATGATTGAAGGGTAAGTAAATAAAACAGAGTTGTTGGGAGGGAAAGGCCACTCACCAATGCAGCACTTGTGACAGCCCTTTGTGTCGGGGATCTTAGTTGTCAAGGCAAACCTCCTGAGGAGAGAAAACAGTCAAGCTGTTGTGACCACAGTCTTAAAAGAGCCGATGACGTCTAGAATCAGGGAAGTCGGCCAGCGGTTCTCCTTTTTCTCTCTACCAACGCAGTCGTTTGTCATGATGGTAGATGGCAAAGAGCAACGACAAAAAGACTGCACAGCATGAGCGTAGCAACATGCTTAAAAGTTAGAAAAGCAGAGTTGTGACCTTATCGCGAAAGTGACAGGAGTGTGGTTGGAGAATGTTATATATGAGACAAGACTCGACCTGGCTTGTCGGTCTCACCTGGGTAAAATTTTGTCTGGGAAGCGGTGAGTCTGGAACTGAGCAGCCAGGCCGGGCTTCTTCAGCTGCTCAAACAGCCCGATGAGATTGTGGGAGTACAGCTGGAAGGTTTTCCCTGCAGCAGAATACAGAATATTTGATCATCAGCTTCATGAGTAAAAACAGTAGGTAAAACAGGAATTAAAATGTACTCATCTTAAATATGACAGACAAGAATTGAGTAAACTTTTTTTCACACAATAAATATTCTAAACATAATTTCCACCACAAACTCTGAGATCCCGTGAAGCAGCTTTCACATGTAGAAAGGTTAGATGTGAACAGGGGTAAAAACAGAAGTGTGACGATGATGAGAAGCATGATTACCTTCTGATGAAGCCAGTTAGTAGAATATCAAATCAAGCCAGGCGAGAGGAGGATGGACAGTGTCCAAGGGAAGAGGAGAAGAGAAAAGAGGTTAAAGTATACCAAGGGCCAAACTGCTGAAGGTAAAACCGAAAGTAGACCTCGCACTTTGTAATCCCATCCTCTACTCTTAAACCGAGAAAAGGCTTCGGCGACTGGGACAGCCAAACAAAGACAGTTTGGTTTCAAATGATAGACAACAAATAGCATGTCTGTTTTAATATATGAAACAAACTTGCCTTGCTTTTGCAGCTGGTATACACTGTAACCTACAAAGATCAATATATCTGAGTGATTTTTCAGCAGAAGAACAGGCTGTGATGTGTCACTCATAAGTCACTAAGCTACAAGGACACAGCTCTTATAGAGGTTCTCTGATGGCAAACAAAAGAAACAGTTATTTTAGGGCTGCAGATATGGAGTGACTGTCGTGCCCTCAGGGGCAGCCAGATAACACAGGACAAAGCAGCAGCAGGTTATGACAGTGGTCAGTGAAGCAGGAGGCTGTGATAAGTCCATCACTTACCAGATAAAGACATCAGGTTGTTGTTGATCACGTACAGCCATGTACACTTCCTCGGGAACAGCTAAATAGGGAGTTAAACGAAGATGGGACAATCACCAAATAGTTGGACATTTGTTCTCAAAGGAGGGAGTGAGAGGGGGTGCAAGAACATAAACTGACTGTTCACTCCCCTCCTCTGTCCAATCATAGCTTTATGTAGTTACAGCTGAGGCACTTTGCATGTAGTAAGAGCAGCACTCCGTATCCAAAGAGTTTGGAGGATGGTGTCTTTTTTTCTCACCTTTTTAAAACCAAAAGATCAAATGTGTAAAGAATGCATCAGACAGTGAGTTTGTCTGCTCTTACATAAGCTGCAATCATTAGCATGTCTTGCTAACTAGCTTACTACCTGCAGTAGTAACCGAGCGTTACTTCCAAGGCCAAGAAGCACATCATTGACTACATTATTTTGTGGGGTTACAGATTATGCTTTAAAAAACCCCTGCTAACGACTAACACATTCACTGTCTGGTATTTTCCCACGGTGTGTCTTGGACGCCATCAATGTTAAGAGGAGCGCTAGCAGCACTTTCCTGCTCTCTTTATTTCTGGGGAAGCTTACACTTCAGCAACCCCAGCACTGTTACCTGAGATAGGGTTACGTTTGCTAAACACACTGCTTAGTCCCCATCCTAAAAGCCTTTTTTCTGTATGTAAGCTAAGCAGCCTGACGAGCTGATGATACTCTCACACTCCTTATCAAGCTTAAAATACTAGGACTAACTAGCTCTACACAGCAATACAAGAACAATTCTATTTCTTTAATTAGTTACATGTCTTCTACACTGATCATCAACTGATGATCCTGCTGACTTTTTGCCTCGCACATGCAGCTTTAGCCTTTTAGCACGATATAATGTGTGTAACATTAGCCATCAAGTGTACATCTAAGATCCTTTTCACCACATTCTAGAAATGAGAAGTCTGCTTTTGTCTACCTCAGTCTGAAATCAAGGACCTATTATTTCAAAAAATTACTGAAAATGTTGAGTTGCCACTGTTGTCACTGTAAACTGCAGGAATTGAACGATTGAAAAGCATAGCAACAGTAACTATGGGAAGGTGGGGCTTAGATATATACATATACACAGTATATATATATCCCATACACAGGTTAATGAGGAGAAACGGTAAGTAATTCTTATAACAACTACTGGTTCTAATAATTGTTTTTAGATTGATTTCAGGTGCTGTTACCTGCTCCATTGTGGCTTCATGCAGCTCATTAAGATTCAGCGTATAGATGCCATCCTCCGTCCCAAAGATTAGGTACTGATCTAGAAGAAAAAAATTAAATAAAATAAGCATTGGCTTTAATAAAACATGTCAGTTCTGTGTGTTTGTGTACCGCGCTTGTTGCGTGGAGCTGTACCTTTGGTGTCTGGATGAATCCATGATGTGGCACAGTTGATCTTCAGTGGACAGCCATCAAACACTTTAGAGAAACAGGCTCCCATCTGAAATGAAAAGCAACATGGCTCAGAAACAGGCAGCCTCTGGCTCAGTGAAGCGCTGAAATGTCAGCCAGGGTTTAATGAGCTGGAGCTGGAGCTGGAGCTGGAGCTGAGCTGAGGCAACCACAAAGCAGAAAGCTCTGTGGACCCCAAATATCTACAGAATGTACAGCGGCAGCTCAGACAGGAGTTTAATAACAGCGCCCATGAAACCAGGCCAGCAGGGAAGAGTGAAGACTGTGAGGGACAATGCAGATGATTCACTCACCAGTACTTTGGGAGTGGGAGGAAGACCGTTGATAGCTGGTTTCTGTTTGTTTGAGGAACAGAGGAAACATAAAAACATAGAATAACGTAGATGCGGAACACACAGACAAAGCAGCAACAATTATTTTCAATTCAGCAGCTTAATTTAGCTCCAGACTCAACAATGAGCTGAAAACAATATGGACTGTTTTCTATTGTGTATGTCAAAGTCAATTAAATGTTCAACATGAGTGGATGCCAAATTTCCCCCTTTAACTGTTAGTGTTTGGATCTGACAAGGGAAAAACATCATATTTGAGGTTTCAGTGCAACGTCAGCCAGCTAGTTGGAGACACTCCACATATTAAATATAGGCTCTTAGACTACAGATAACATTTTCATCCTAAAACCCAACGAAACCAAAGATGAAGAAGTATGGCTGTCATGATTGAAATACATATTGCAAAGTAACATGTTGTGGAATATCTTCAGACTCACAGGGAATTCCTTTTTCTCCTTCCGGTGCTGTCGGTTGGGTGGTGCCTTGGGACTGCCTCCATTCACACTGTCATCTGAATCATTATCTGTCATGAGAGAGATGCAAATTACATTTGTAGCATAAATATTAATCATACTGTCAGACACACAGAATCTAAATCCAAAGATTAGACACATTTACATCAGCTTACCTTTACATTCAGATTTAATGAGAGCTTGTAAAAGTAAAATAAGTGCTCATTTAGAAACCAACTTGATTTAAGAAGATAGACACCAATGAAAGGCATATGAACAGGTTATTGCATGTAAATGTAGGTAAATTCAGACAGCTGGGAAAGAAACTTTGAGACTCACCAGGATCAGAGGCGTGAGACAAAAGGCCAGGGCTGCTGACGCTGGCAGAGAGGAAATCTGGAGATGAGTTCTCCACCTTGTTGCCCTGCTCTGGTGTGCTCTGTCTGCGAGCCCCCTGGCTCGGCCCGTTCTCAGAGTTAGGGAACCTCCGAACCGTCAGAGACCTCTCATCATTAAGGCCAAGCTCCTCTGACGAGCTGTTTAATCGTGGCTGAGAGGGGATGGGGGTAAAGGGAAGGAGTGAAAACAGTTTGGTGTTAATTCAAAGCACTCTGCAGTACACACACTTCTAACATGGATTCTAACTGGAAAAATACAGTAAAAACTATTTTATCATTTTGGGTCTCACCTTTGGGGGCAAAGGAGGAGGAACCCCTGGCTTGAGGGTTGACCTGAAAAGGAATTATTAGGTATTATTATTTTTAGAAATATGTAAACTACAGCAATGAATGTTTTTGTGTCCAAGATGAAATCTTGATGGATTGAAATCACTCACAGCTCCACTTCTTCAAAGGCATCTTCAAGGTGGGCGATGTGTCCCCTACAGGGAACAAACCCAGTAATCAGTGCGGAAAATAAGACTCATCAGAGCTCAGGAGGGGTGTTAATGGTGCCAATGTTTATGCAAAGTCCCTCCTTAGAGATAAAGAGAGTATGACTCTAAGGAGAAGAATGGGGGTGTATTTGTTTTATTACTAAACTCTAGTGAGCAGCATGAGATGGAAATACATTTCTAGATCTGTATTAAAGGTGTTTTTTGTCTTGCTAGACAAGACCTTATACTTCAAACAAACATCTCTGAGGTCTGTCATCACTTGCTATGTTGACTAGGACATTAATTTGAGAAATCAACACTGGAACCAAAACAAGGTCTGCAGACGACCTTCAGAAGTTTAGAAGCCGTCTCTTTATTCATCCAACCATAAAACTAGACTAAGCCAAGTGATGCAACTTTTACTAAGTTCTTTGGACAGTGCTAAAAGTATTTAGAGACCCATCAGTGGCACAGGTTTTAAAACAGCAGTGGACATTATTGTACAGCCCTGTCCGTGCAGGTCTGAGCAAATAAGTTATTTTAATTGAATGCTACAGGTTGCCGTTTAAGTATTTTCCTCTCTTCCTTGCTCTTTCTACATCACGTTGTTCCAACTGCCTGTCTGTCTCAGACTCATGTATGCAGCGGTATGCACAGATTGGATCTACAGCTATTATCACACCACACATGGTGGATGGAGAGGTGGTGATTTGAGGAAATGGTGGGCGCTAGAACCTCACTGCGAAAAGGGTGGGGACCAAGCGAGGGGTGGAGTGGATGGCGTAGGGTACTACAGCACACATAGTGTTAGTGTTACCGTTGGAACAATTCGTCCTCAACGCTTTTGAGGAGGCTCCTTGGAGGGACAAGACGAGAGAGAGAGAGCGACAGCCAAAAGAGGACAGAGAGAGGTAGAAGGAGAAAAACAGTGAAAAGCACATGGACAAGTGAGAAGGAGCTTACAGGCCAAAGCAACATTTCAAACAGCAGATGGGGAGAGTGAGTTCATGCACAGACACAGGTTAGCTCAGTGAACAAGCATGTGAGAGACAGTGAGGAGCATCCATAAGAAAATGTATTTACACTTAGTGTCAACAATGGATATCAGATTACAAAAGATAAGGACTGACTGTTGTTAAGCTTTAAGCAATCTTTTCATCCTAAGAAGTCTTGCTTTTTTACTCAACACTACCACTACTAGTAATATTGTGCATCTTTGCATTTTGTGTTTTTAATATTAACAGACTCCAAAACAAGTAAAACAAATACGGATACAAAACTTTAACCACGCGTTTGTTTCCTTTCTCTGGATGAATCTCAAGAGATGCATCCATCTAATAAATCAGCCAGGTCAAGAGAGAGAGTGAAGGGGGGGGGGGGTTAAATAGGAGCAGTTCCCGTGACAACAGTTTCCATGGATTACCTGGTTGTTATTCCTCCCTCTGCAAAGGGACTCCAGGGGGATGGGAAGTCATTATCTTTACTCACATCCTGTGGAAAGCCACACATGAACAAAAATAGAATTTAAAAAAACCTGCATTTCTAAATTTGCGGATATACTTTCTTTTCTTTAATACATGCACTTAAAAATGAATTGAGTACAAACAAAAACAGAAAGAAGTACTTGAATACTAGCACTGATTAAACTGAATATGATTATCACCATTTCAGAATGAGCCTCAGTTTCCTTCCGGAGTGGTGGTTCAAACTGGAGCTTGTCGACTGTAAATGAAAGAAATTGTGTTCAGTTTTTTTTCTTTATCTTGCACACACCTTTGGCACTAGAGGGCATCAGTGCTCAACACTTCAAGACACACAAAGCCTTGGGAGTAGTAAGCACCCTTGTGCATTAGGAGGAGAGGGAGCTTTGGAGTCCATTCTCAACAAAAAAAATCACGTGTGAGAATGAACCAAAAGCAGATCAACTGCTTCCATTACAATGTACCTGCCAACACACCACAGAGGTCCCTCATAGATTTATTATGCGATGTGAATGTTTGGTCTGGAGCCTGGAGACTAGTCAGTCACCAAAGACAAACACAGATCACACTTGACACTAACCAGATCTGTTCACTTTGGGGAAATATTAGTGAGAGAGCAAGAATTACAAATAAATCATGGAACAGATTCCTCTTAGTTTAGGTTTGAGGTCACATTCTTTCAAACAGTTGATCCCATAGAGGAGGCTGGTTTAGTGTCCAGTGTAAACATGGTAAGATCCTGCGGTGATTATGAAGGCGAAAGAAATCAACCAACCTGCCAATAAATACGCCCACATAATCAGCTTCTCATTAACAAAGAAACTTTGTATTCAAGAATTTAGACCACAGAGGGGTTTTTTTTCCAGTGCGTTTTCCTGCCTGAGGTGTGCTGATAATGTGGAGGTGCTGCAGCATTTAAAACACAGATAACAGTGAGGAGGTGAGTCACTGAGAGACGTATGAAACCAACACAGCAAACATTTGAGAAAGTGAAGTGGGGGAATCAGGTGAGACGTACGAGTCGAACTTCCTTGTTAGGATCTGATTAGTCAGTCAGCCTGACAGGAACGGAGATGTCACAATGTCCAAATTATTCAACCTTATTCAAGCTAAAGAAACAGTAGGTAGCCACCACATGCAGAGGAACTCACCTTATTAGTGCCACTTAAATCTCAAACACAATGTTCTGTTATGTGCTATAACATTATTCTATTTTTCAGGAAGTCTTAGGAGTGAGCTAGGGAACAAACACACACTGTCTCACTACACTGTCACTAACCTGCGTCCCCCCTGTGTCCCTCAGTGAAGCTAGGACTTGAGCATGGCCCTCCTTGGTCTGTCCCATTGTTTGCTTCATGTAGGAGGGAAAGTCAGATGTAATTGTGAGAAATATAAATAAAACTAAACAGGAAGTGCATCTGGTACAAAAGATCACAGCACGGACAAGCACAAAACACAATGAAGCACAGCACGTATCGCTACAAATAAATATGACAACACCCAACGAAGACACATGTATCTCACCACTGGACTGTTACTACATCGACCCAAAATGACGAAATGAGAAAACAGTCACACTTCTGACACGACAGGCGCATCACAGCGTTCAACTTTTATCTACAACAACTGACAACAACACAGACACACAACAACTTCCCTGAAGGGTCGCAATATAATACATATACACAATCTGTCAAACTGGATTCTCTGCCAAATTCAGAACCAACAATTGTTGACTGAAAACCAAATTCCTCAAGAAACCTTTATGATCCCTTCAGACAAGCTATTTCACATTGTTCATTGAGTAAAAAAACATGAGTTGAGTTAAGTTGATACTTAAAAATAACACACTACACAGAAGCATCATGGACTCTATACTACATCCACTTTCTCTTCCGTGAATCCCCGGGCTATTTTTAGACACACGACCACATGCTGTGGTCTGGAAAAGTGCCAGCCACTGCTTCAGGATTAGTGGGATGACCCTCAGACAAGCCGCCGGACCTCTGTCAACCTACACAGCCAGGCTGACCAATGACAGGGACAGATTCATGGCAGGGGGTTGGCCTCAGTCTTGGTGATGGGTTTGGGCTTTTTGTTCACTTACAGTCTATCTCTGAGCGCGTCCTCTCAGCTCTGGCTTGTTTGTTGGTGGAGCGGATGGTGTGCCTGACTGCAGAGAGGGGCTGGAACAAAGAGTGAAAGAGACAGCGATTTAAAGATAAGGAAATAGGTTTTGACAGTGGGAGCAGCACTTGACAAGATTTATCTTTTGAAATAATCTCTAGAAACAAATTCTGCAACTTGCAAGTTGAGTAAAAGCAGAACTGAGAGCTACTTTTTGTATTGCGTCTATGCATCATCACATTATTATGCATCCCAGAGGCTGTTTGTTTGCAACAAGCTCAATTGCTTGCAGTCAATAGCCTTCAGGGTTTTTTCATTCATCGTGGCCAAGACAGAGCTACTGCTGTCAGGGAGAGAAAGGCACAATGGTCTTTTAAAAAGGCACTGGTACCACCTCTTTGGCTGCCACATAGATGTGATGTTGATTCCCAGCTGGAATAATAATGTCGATGGAGAGAATCGAGAAGAGGGGGAAGGGAAGTTTTAGGGGAACATGAAAACACACTTCAGCGAACCTCACCTTTTATGTCTTAATGCCAAATTGCTGACAAAACATGCTGTGCTAATATTTACATTCACGGCTGAGAGGCTGTCACGAAAGTTTGCAAGAAAGTTTGTTCTACTACAAGATTTGGTAGCATGAAATTTGACAGGGATTGTTTCTTCAGTCTTTTTTTTTTTTTTATCATTTCCTGCAACCAGGCAGTCAAAAACATCAACAAATGGAGCATATTTTTCATATTTCCAGGTAACATTCCAGTCAGTGTTTCTTATCTTCTTATCTTATCTTTGATCACTTCTTTGTAGGATGTGTAGACTTTCAATTTCCGTCTTAATTTCTCAAAGCAAAGGTGAATTTCCCACAGTCTTTTCCACAGTGCTATTTTTATATAAGTATATGCGATGGAGTCGGGCATTACCTCGAGGTCATCGTCGTCCACCTCGCTGTAATGCTGGTGGTTGTCTGGGTTGTTCATCTTATCTAGGAGGTCAACAGCGAGCCTCCTTGTCAGACCCGTCTGGGCCACATACACATGCTGTAAGAAACAAGACAGGATTGCAATACAAGGTCCATGCAGACAGAGACATTAAACTCCCTGCAGAAATGGATATAAAAGTCCTAGTTTCACTGTTACAGAGTAATTAAACCGTATGCATTAATCATCAGATTCCTGGACCATTAGGATGAGACACCTTTCCTCAGAGACATGCACTGTGTTAATGATGATAGAAACGATCTTTTAAGAAGCAGCAGAACTGCCTGCTTCTTAAAAGATTCTTGGTGCATGCACACAGGTTGGAGCCTAATTCTTCTTCCTCTGGACTGAGGCTTTGTTGACATTATTAAAGAATGTAATTGCTAATAATTTCTCTTTAATAAATACAGTGTAACTGGATTTTAAACAACCGTTTAAGTCCAGAGTCTGACTCCTAACCCAGACAGCTAGAAATTCAGCCAAATCACACAGAAGCTCATTGGGCCAACTGAGATCCTCTATCATCTATATGTATAATCACCTAAAAATATAGTAAATGCAATTCTAATTGCATCTAAAGGAAGAAACTGTAAAAGACAGAATACCAACATGACTTTTGAGACTTAGTTAACATGTACATTTTCCATGTGAATAGTTTTAGGCAGAAAAACTGCCAAACACTCTTCGCTGCAAACATTTAAATCCTACCATACAATGACTGTGATATGTCCGAGTGAGCAACAAGATTTATTACCGATAGGAGTTTTTCTGCAGTGGGCCTCTTCTTTGGGTTCTTTGTCAGAGACACTTTGACAAAGTTATGGAAGGCAGTGGACCTAGGAAACCAGATGATTTTGTTTTAATGCAATGATCAGCAAGATTATCCTCTAAGACCAAAGTATGAAGTATCAGAATGTAATCCCAGAGTAGCATAGCGAATATTCTGGAGCACTCACCATTTGTTTTTGTCTTTTAGCTTCGGAGGCTGGAAGCTGCTCTTTGACATCAAAAACAAGGCCCTAAGGAAAAACAAAAACACATGAACTAAGAGTGATTTAGACAGACTTAAAGAGGGAAATATATATCTAAGTAAGGTGACCCAAAGTAAGGAATGAAAAGGCCTGCAACCACTTCCAGTAACAGCCTAAATGTACTTTGAATTAGAGAGGACGACGATCCAAGCAATTAAAAGATGTGATGGAACATCAGAGGAACACAAAAGCAGAAAGAAGCCCAAGAATCATCTGAGGAAGCTCTGACTGACATACCTCATTGGGTGTAGGTCAAACATCGGAGGCTGTAGCTCTGCCAGCTCTATGGACGTGATGCCAACAGCCCAGATATCACACAGCTGGTTGTAGCCACCGTTCTTCTCCACTGCTGCTACCTCTGGAGCCATCCTACACAAATTCAGGGCAAGAATTTAGTGACGACTCTCCAAAAATAAGGATGAAAGGTTGGTTGGGGGCCAATACTGATAATAGTAATGAGAATGGAAATGATCTTTGGTCAGGAAACAGGTCTGAAAGAAGCCTTGAACTTCCTCAAATAAATCAAATTGTGGTTCTTCTAAGACAATTTGTCCTCCTTGCTCCAAAACACTTTAGCTGCTGTGGGAATTTGAACTTGTATCTTTCAAGTGAAGCATCTATCTAAACACTGTAACACCTCATCACCACAAACTAGATTCTGTTAGATAAAATATGGTGATACAGACAGTTGACTAGAAAATCTTTTAGTATCTGACTGAATATCTCAAGGAAACTGAATCGAACACAACTGGATTTTTGGTTTTGTTTCCAGTTTCCAGTTGCGTTCGATTCAATTTCCTTGAGATAATTATGACCTGGATGAATGAGAATATTCACAGGCTTATCTGACTGAACGTATTTAATCAATGCTTCAACTACAGACGGAAAAAACAGTTCTTGAACCTCTTCAACAAAGCCTGTCAAAGGCCCAATGGCTCATTTGAGGGTGACACACTCACCAATAAGGTGTTCCAATGAAAGACTTTCTTTTGGCAATGGTGGCTGTTATTTTGGCCGCAACTCCAAAGTCAGCTGTAACAAGGATTGACAGGGCTTTTCAGATTATGTAATCCACATACGACTGAAAGCTACAGGGGAGTTCAAGCCCTTGAGAATTAAGACGCTAAAGAGCAACTTACCTAACTTCACATCTCCGTTGTCTGTAAGAAGTATGTTGGCACCCTGTTAAAGAATCCCATGGACATTTATTTTACTTCGAGAGAATGCATTCAAGAGACCATGATAATATTTTAGTATCATGACACCAAGGCTTAAAACTCTGCTGAGCTGATGTGCTGCCAAACTGGTTCATAACAAAGTGCCAAACACGTGTTAAACTTTCTCTGTAAAATCTGGTCCAGTTGAACCATTACTGGTCTGGCTGACAGTAAAGTTGCACCAGTATCACAGCCTTTTGACAGTTCCACTGTCAGTGTTTCTGTTGGCTGTGAGTGACAGTCTCTCTGGTGGCATCCTGCTGTGAGAGTAGAGGAAACAGGAAGTGCTCGCTGTGTAGAGCTGAGTAAAGATAATAGGTCTAACCCTGACCTTCTGTGATAACACATGAGACTGAGGCTCCAGCCTGTGCGTGCACCAGGCAAGATCAACTTCAGCTAAACCTCAAAACTGACACCATTGGTCACATGCTTTCGAGTGAGCACATCCCCGGCTTCACTTTTCCTGTGACTTCAGTTCACACCTCTGCAGCGCTCCTGCGTCAGAGAGAAGTCAGACCTCTGGACTGCTTCAGGGCCAGCAGCTGCATCAAATGTGACATTAATTGTTTTAAGGCTGTGCTACTGCTGCCTCTTTTTATCAGTCTCACTCCTCTCTTTTCCTTTGTCTGCTCCCTTTCTCTCATGTGTTGAGATTTGTTGCTTAAAGATTTTGTTGTTAATCTGTCTGTGCTGGCATGAGGATAAGTGTCTGTGTGGCACATAAGACCTGGATAAAATTAGAGCTAAAATAAAATAAAAAGATATGATACCTTGATGTCACGGTGCATCTTGCCCTTGGTGTGCAGATATCCCAAACCCTGTAAAGGAAATGAATGTGTTCAGTAAGGAGCTCAATTGCAATTCTAAATTTTGTAATATTAACTCAAAAAAATATTTAAAAGTGCAATTACCTGTAAGGTCTCTCTGCAGACGTACGCTATCTGGAGCTCTGAGAGAGGTCCCGTCACTATAACAACACAATTTCATTCCATGTTTGCAGGGTAAGGATTGAGGCAGAGATGGATTTTACAATGTATGAACAGTATTTAAAACCATTTTATGACTGCATCTGACTAGGTATGAATAAGAGAAAAGCTCACCATGATAAATGTCCTGCAGAGATCCTCCACCACAGTACTCCATACATATCCAAAGCTTCTCTCGACTGATGAAACCAGAGAAAATTATTAAGTTAGGAACTGCTGCTTTGCCAGTTAGCTACACACACTTAATATACAGCTAAGTAGCCAAATATTTTGACAAGTAGCAAAACATAATTAAGCAGCACAAGCATTCTGCAAACGGTTCTTGTTGAACAAGTTAAGCTGTACAAATCAGCAATCCTTCCTGAAACAACTTTAATAAACAAGGTTAAGTACTTCTGCAGAAAGGTGAAAAACAAACAAAGGTTAGTGCTTCTTACGTGAACTGGGTGTACGATACGAGAGGGAGCAGAAAAATTATGTCAACCCTCTGACAAAAAGCTAAAAATAACGACTGTGTGATTGTGATCACTTGGCCAGCAGAGGCGATGATACTGTACTCTGCCCCAGATTCTGAATCACAACTGTGCTACTTTTCACACATTTTAGCTGGACATGGAAACAGGTCTGAAAGGGAACTTCCACAAATAAAATTGTGGTTCTTCTAATACAATCAATAGTTTTATGATAATTAATGCATGGTGGGTTGCTCATTAACATTTTACAGTAATCATTTGTGCTCTCTGCGGCGAGACTGTACAAGACATGCCTGCTGTGATAAGACATGAATCTCTCTGGACTAACAGCCATATAAAACAGATCAGAGGCTCATATTCCAGTTAAACCTGCTGGAAGTCTGAAGCAGCGGTGGGCGGACCGGCCCAACTTCCTCTCAGATACCAGCCACAAAACATAGGCTCCATTAAAACATGAGAGCTGCATCCTGGCACTGAAGCGCCTCGTCAGCACCAGTCAGCCCAGTTGAAGAGCTTGAGTCACGCTTTCACACACAGGTGTGACTAAGTAATTAAATACGTCATGTGAGTTTCAGGCAGCGGCTCATTAAATCCTTTTGACAGTAACATATGAATTCCACAAATGTTATACCTTAGACTGGCTGTGAGAGGGGAGACAATACAGAGTATAAAATGACAAAGCTGGAGTATTTTAAGCTGGCTCTTACCAGAGGTAGCTCCCAAAGTAGGCCACAATATTGTGGTGCATGCATTCCTTCACCATGAAGATTTCCTGCTGTATGATGGAAAAGTCATCCCCTGGAAACAGAGGGAGAAATCACACCGACACATGGACAAAAAATTATATTTTCATTTTCTGTACAGGGATTTTTTTTTTATTTTAAAATGAGACATTTTCCATTTGGAAAAAAACACCTCACTAAACGGTTACGGGTATGAAATGAACAATCGGGGTTAACAATTCATCTACAAAACCTACACAATAAAATGCATGTTTCTGACACTAGAACAAACCTTTAAATTAAAAAAGTTGACAAAAACAACCACACAAAGCACCTCAAATGATATAAAGGTTGTGCAGGCCTTAAACTTTAGGTTTTAGAAAGCATTTAAATCTTTCCTTTTCGTTCGCCAAACTCAAAACCACAGAACAAAGTCTTCCCATATTTCCCTCTGACTATATGATTCAATATCTCATGTCTGTGTAAATACAGCAGATTATAGAACAGCCAATAACAATAGAAGGAACACCTTGTACTTTTAAAGTTTATGTGTTATAGGCTAATACCCAGGCTGCTTTCCAGTTCAGCAAAGCACTCTAACACATCCGACCAGTAGGAAGTAAGAAGACAAAAATATGTAAGCCCAGCTGCTCCCAATTGTGCAAAGACACGGCCCTGGAATACATTAACAGGAGGTTAAAATCTACCAGACTCTGCCAGCTTCGGCGCTCTATCAACAGACTGTCATTAAAGGCATCAGTCCAGACTAAGCTCATTTAATGGATACAATCTCTGCCAAAAAAAACTGCACATTACTTGCGGTGGAAATTACTGTCAACAAACCATTTTTGTGCATATGGTCAAGTGTGTCAGGTGTTCTGCTCACCTATGTTGCATGCAAACAAGGGTGTTTTGATGGTTGAGTTCTGGTATAAAAATCAGTTGTCTCACTACATTAAAGTATCTGACAAATTTTGGCAACTACCACCAGCTGTGGCCTTAAGGCAAAAAGAAGTTCCTGACCTGCACTTCACTACAACACATGCAGACACCATACCAGGTGGCTCGTGGCCTAGCCTGATTAAAGTCATACAGTGGCATTTGAACTCATTGACAAATGGAGATACATCCTGGACCACAGAGGCTGTTTTTGAGCACACAAACAGTTTGTACCCGACGAGGCAGCTACTGTACAGCAGTCCTGTTTTCAGTCTGTCTGGCAGGAGTTAGGCCCTCTCACGTGAGTGTCTGAATTAAAGTCTGGTTGGAATGCAAACACGTGCATAACTATCCCGCCGATAAACAACAAACCAGTGAATTTCCACCAGCTTTCAACTTGCCCTCACCTACTAATTTGAATATTTAGAGACATCAGAAGACTTGAGATAAATGTAAGACGTCTAAACTACATAAAAGAGCAACAACTACGTACCTGCATCCCTGGTGACTGTAAAGTGTTCAGTATATTACAAACATCACATTTCTTTTCATTAAACACACACATCAGAAGTGTTGTCCCATTGTTTCACTAACAAAACTTGTTTAATTGTGAAGGGGAGATGAAGGCCTCAAGGGATAAAGCTGGTAATATCCTATTGTCAACAAATCATATGAAAAGACCAAAATCAGTAATGAATTGATCCTACTAACAAGTAGTGTCTGTTTAACCAAAGCCTGATTAACCGTTTTAACTCCTCTGAGCTCCTTTGTCCAAAAACTATTAACACATCAATGAGCCACACATTGACCAAAATCAACCACGTGTTAGTCTGTTAGTCTCTGAATACTTTCTGACTTCCCTACTCTGCCTGTTGCACTCCACCCCAAACCCATTGGTTCCTTCTGAGGACATAAATCTGTAAATATGTAGTTTTGTTTAAAAAAAAAAAAAAAAAGAGTCAGCAATTCCCTTAAACAGCAAGACACTACAGTTTTTTTGTAAATATTACTCAAACAGTAGTAAACAGTGCAGTTGGTGGGGACTATTTTCAGCTGCGGATTAATACACCTTTGATGCTCTCGTGACTAGTTGAGTATTTACAGCCACTATATGTGGGATCGAATCAAAAATAAACTACAGTTACCATCTTCATTGTAATGAAGCAACATGTCACCCATTGGTCTTTTCATGGGATTTGTTGACAATAACAAAAATACAGAATATGACTAACCTTGTCCATTAATCAAGGGGGAGGAGACATGTCACAAAAACATTTTTTTGCTCTTACACAGCTGAGATGTTGTGGTTCAAAAGGAAGTGCAAGTCACCAGTCGGCGAATGTATTATGAACATGTACTATACGTATATGGCAAATTGTGAGTGGTGTGTACATCCAACTACTTTTACATGCAGATTGGGATCCTGCTATCAGTATCCACAGTCCTGTCTCTCCATGCTTGAGACTTGGATTCAGAGATTTATTCCTACAAGCTAATTATGTCTATTTCTTTTTATTATTGTTGTTACAGATGCTTGACTAGTCTGTAACAAGAATAAATTAAGTTTGCTCAAGAATGTCAATAGAGGCTATGGTGAAGTGTCAATATTATTCAGTCTGAACCCCTCCCTTCTATCTGTAAAATGAGAGTTGTGTTTTTCACCCTTGTTTATTGTTTTTGTGTGGCATAATGTGAATGTCTCACAGAAGCTAGTTTTAAGCTTTAAAGATGACGAACGTGGAAATAATTTTGCACAGTCTTCTTTGTTTGCCACATTATAAAATGCTAAGAGAAAGTCACACTTTTGGGGACACATTCGTCAGATTATAATTGCACATTACTGCATCTGTAATTGCAGTTTTATTTAATTTTAGTGTCATTTTACATTAAGAGAAGAACTACTGTTGATGACAAACATTTTCAAATATATCTGTTGACAGAGAGCAAATGGTGCGAGTAACCACAAAAATTTGAGCAAGGGTAATTTCAGTGACTTGACTCTGAGCTTAGTCAAAAACAAAAACAAAAAAAACATAAGAAGACAGCCTTCTCTTCTTGGTGAGTTGAGGCCTAAGAGTGTAGCCACTTCCTCTCAGACTGAGCGCTTCCCTCTGCTCTCTGAATATGCAAGTTTCAATTCAGCGTGTTGGACTTATTCAATGTTGAATCTCGCACAAATACGATCTGATGGATGTTGTGTCAGTTTGTCCATCTTTAAAGAAGTTCATCTTTAAACTAAAAATGAATCCATCAGAGGAGATTTCAAAAAGTTACCTAACAGCTTATAAAAAATAAATGTAACTGCGTGCAGAGATAAGAGACATTGTTCTACACCCAAACGGCTTGCAGCAGTATTTCTAAGGGAAACTGCCAGGAGGCTGGTGACAACTTCTCAGGGACAGTAACGACAAACCAAAAAAAACTATTATAAGAAGAAAAGAGTTGTAGTTAGATGTAGTAATAGTGTTTAAAATAATTTGCTACTTAAAGTTTGTACACTGCAAGAGAAAAAGAAAAACTATATAAAAAAAATATCTCCATCTTCCCTCAATGGTCAGTGAGTGAAGACCAGCACTAGTTTGGTCTTCAACAGTCATTTACCATCCAATTTATTAGATTAACCTGCTGTGTACTCCACAGCCCCTGCAGCCACAGGGCTTCACCACTCCTATCTCCTTCCTCTCTCTCTGTGTCCTTTACTTCACAGCAGCGTCACTCCTCCTGGTCAAACCTGTTTGATTCTGCGGTCCACCCAAAGCTGTTTACCTGAAGCACAGAAAGGAGTGACTCGTGCAAA
>NTHP01000247.1:703500-719872 GCA_003416845.1 Oplegnathus fasciatus
AAAAAAAAAAAGATAAAGCAAATATGAACAGAGCAAATATGAATGTGTTTAAAGATGCGTACGGGAAAACCTGCCCAGGGCTATTAAACTGACATACATGAACAGGAACATAGGACAATTTTTGACTAGACAATTCTCCCGTTAAACTGTAACACTGCACTTAAACCTTTGCTGTACACTAGGCCCATTTTTACTTTTTATCTGTGAATTATTCTGTTCTCTCCATTTATCTTTTACCATTTAAGTTTGCATAAATGATATTTACTAAGAATGTGGATCAGTGAGGGTGTCAGAGCTCAAACGCTAAACAGAAAATTAATTGTTTGAGTCACTTTTCAATCAAAAAAGCCAAAAATGCTCGTGGAGTTTCCCCAGTCTGAGGATATGCCGCCTCTCTCTGTTTTTTATCATTCTCAATTTAAAATCTTTGAGTTTTGGACTGTCTGGACAAAACAAAACATTTAAAGCAAATATGAACAGAGCAAATATGAATGTGTTTAAAGATGCGTACGGGAAAACCTGCCCAGGGCTATTAAACTGACATACATGAACAGGAACATAGGACAATTTTTGACTAGACAATTCTCCCGTTAAACTGTAACACTGCACTTAAACCTTTGCTGTACACTAGGCCCATTTTTACTTTTTATCTGTGAATTATTCTGTTCTCTCCATTTATCTTTTACCATTTAAGTTTGCATAAATGATATTTACTAAGAATGTGGATCAGTGAGGGTGTCANTTTTTTATCATTCTCAATTTAAAATCTTTGAGTTTTGGACTGTCTGGACAAAACAAAACATTTAAACACATCACCTTGGGCTCCAGGGGAACTGTGAAGGGCATTTTTCATTATTTTCTGACATTTTATAAACAAAACAACTAATCAAATTAATCATTTGCAGCCCTAGAGTATGAATTTACCATTTCTATTCTCAAAAGTCATGACAGCAAACCCTTCTTCTGGCTTTTCATCCAACTTACAGCTAAAGCCCCCTGATCCTCTGCTTCACACACTAATCCCCCCTCCTCCTATATTCCAGCAGAATATGTCTATGCTTTAAATAGGAGCTCAAGACATCTACAGATTTATCAGGAAGTTAAAAAAAATACATCTTCGGAGCGATCATTTTGAAATTACAGCTCAAATACAGAACAAAATAACACCTGGGGAAAACAACACGTGTAAACTTCAAACAAAAACATACCACTAGTCCCATATCCTCTCACTCCCAGTCTAACAGTGGCATGATGAATGAAAGAGAAAACAAACAGAAGTGAATCTCTGCCCTCACTGACTGGTAATCAGCTGAGCTCAGTCCGGTTGCCGGTGCTACAAGCCCTCATCGTAATCCCACTAATCTGGATCGTACTAACTCTGTCACTAGGTCATCACCAGCACAGACCCCAGAGCCGGGCACAGTCTCCTTCTTCACATAAAAGATCTCTCATCACATCGCTCATGATCTGGTTTGAATAAATCTTTCTTTTGGAAATGATGTACATTTTCCAGACTTTGCTCAATATCCAACATATTACACAGAGTGCAGGGCCGTAGCTATCTATAAACCAAAGATCATCATTTCACAAAACAAATATCAAAATATGTAGAACAACACTGGGTCTATGGGCTCATAAATATTTGCAGTCATGAGTTTTGGCTCTGTATAACAATATTTTTCAGTCTTCTTAGTACTTTTTGGTGCATACCATTCAAAACCCTGGAAAATACCAGACTTATTTTCCAGACTTACTTTTCAGCTCAGACAAAAAACTCACTGTGATGAGAAAAACCAAGATAATGAGAGGATCCCTCTTACCTGGTTCCAACTTTATGATCTTCACAGCAGCGAGCTCCCCAGTTTGAATGTTTCGAGCCTGAAAGACACAACGGCACAAATATCACAATGCTGTTACTATTAATGCTTTAATCGTAATTTGTGTTCGAACAGTCAGTGACAAAACTACTAGTTTGATTAGTCGATCTACAGAATAATAATCGTCTGTCATTTTTCCATCAAAAAAAAGTTAAAAGTGCCCTGGTTTCAGCTACTCTACTGGGAGGTTTTATCACCTTTGTCTGTCTTTTTTGATAGTAAATTGAATATTTTTAGGTTTTAGACTGTTGGTTGGGCAAAAAAAGACATTTGATGACATCTCTGTGGGCTTTAGGGTATCATAATAATCATAATTTTCACTATTTTATAGACATTTTAAAGATTAGTTGAGGAAAATAATCAGCAAGGACTGTTTGGGACTATTGGTCGGACAAAACAAGCAATTTGCTGATGTTACCTTAAGCTTTTGGAACTTGTGATTGCTCATTTTTCACTCTCATTTTTACCTAAATGATTAATTGAAAACACAGATAAATCAATATAGAAAGTAACAGTCAGTTCCAGCCTTACATAACATGATACTGTATTCTGGTGCGACATCAGTTACAGTTTTGGCCTACATAAGCATTAAACCCATTAATGTCATTCGGATGATCCTCTCGCCTCTGTGAGAAGTCGAGTGAAAACATTCAACTGTGGGATACAAATGGCAGCAACTCCATCAGATAAATTCAACATCATTACATTCTCAAGCCAGACCTCTGCTATGTTTAAAATCAAACCTAAAGTCTGCTTAGACAAGCATCATCACGAGACATCATTGGGTCAATCCCTGGCCATTGTTAGTCAGCAGGGAGAAGCTGGACACTGTCTGTCCACGACTATGACAGTAAACCTTTAAATATCCCCGCTGTAGATGACTTGAGATTGAGTCAATCTTAGAGTTGCATAATTTTGTTCTTTCTTGATATTCTTTTTGTTCATTCTGTATGTTTGTGCAGCGCTATCTTCACAGTTAGATATTTTATTATGCCCACAGCTACATCTCAAAGGCATTATATTTAAAAACATATCCATCCATCATTTCTATCTTGAAGTAGGTTGCACTGACTTCCAAATCCAGGTCAAGACGGGATGCTCCCTAATCCGTGGGAGTGAAGTGATGGGACGAGCAGCTAAATCAACCATAAACCGTAAAACCCTCCATCATAGCCACCTTTCAACACAGGGAATGTGCTGGTGACTCACACACATAAACAGTATACCACACAAAGATTAAACTTGTTCTGCAGCCGATACCACACATGCACACACACAAAAACATAACAGAAAACTATTCTACAAAAACACATTTCACGTGGGAAAGTCATTCTGCTGTGTATGTACTCGTCATTTGTTCAACTTTTAATTGTGCAAGTCTGTGACTCTGTGGCTTTAAAGTAGCTTTAAGTGCTGACCAAATACTTGCTAACAACCTGTGTCTATCTTTGCATTTCCTGAAGTAGCTACAGCCAACCTGAGAACTAAACTGAGAAAGGGGAAGTTCTGAACTGACCGCTCAAATATGTGAGACGACACAGCTTTAACAACCCTAAACAACCTGTGACTGAAGGAAGGAGAAGTCTAGCATGTAACAGACCTCTAAAGAGACAAGATCTGACACAGGATCAATCAGCATGTCAGACTGAGGGAAAAACAGGTGTCTACATAGATCTAAGGTTCAGCTAACTGGAGTGTAGACACTGACTACACATCCAACTTTTAACAACAAGTAAGTTCTTGCACACTATAAAAAGCTTACTGAGGTGTGTAGGATCAAAAAATCTTTCAAACTTTCAACTGAAACATGGTTAATAAAGTGGAGACAAGGGGCCGACAGTGTGCAGGATTTCTTGGTTCCTTCTTTGACACAAACACTGACAGAGGCAGAGCTGGTATCAGTACTCCACTTACCTACATTACTGGCATTTTGCAGATACAATTTAAGACATTTCTTCCGCTAATGCAAACTCAAGAAATTAGAGATTCTGGTACATATTGGTTAAAATACTGCAAGTAGCAAGCAAAAAAAGCTATTACAAAGAATAGGGGGAAGGTAGCACCAGTGACAAAAAGGACCAGCGGCTGATAATTGTTGAAGAAGTTGCCTGCTCAGGGACAACAGATGAAAATTAGCCTTTCTGGCTAACTCTGGCATATTTTCATGTCATTAATGTCATTAATATGCACTGTCCCTGTTGGGACTGGAAAAACTGACGCATATCTTGAGACTGCGGGAAGTACAAGTGGAAGACAAATGGGAAAAATGGAAATTATACAAGGCTCAAAATGGCGCCATTTGTATGGAGCTGTAAATAAATCCATCTACAAGACCGTATAAATGATGGAAAACCAGTTTTTGTTTTTCATTTGTTTATTTGTCTATTTTTTGTTGTTACTGTAATTGTTTAAAGCTGCAGGCTCGGTCTAATTCTTTCTTTTTAGCTTGCTTTTCTTCATTGGTCTTCTGTTTACTTGTCCGTGTTGTGTAAGCTGTTGTTGGAAAAGGAAGGACGGGCAGTTTTCTCATTGCTTGGTTGTTCGGTAGTTGTTTGTCCGCCATTGCGTCCGCTCACTGAAGATACGGAGCTTGACCGAGCTGGCTCTGATTGGTTGTTTTGATTCGGGCGCGGTGGATTCTTGCAAATGGCCTTAGGGGCAGTAGGTGGAGCCAGAGGAGCCTGATTTTTTTCACAGATTATCTGTCTCATGTACTATTGTCAGGACATGGTGACAGTTTCAGCAAATATGACAAAAAGTTATTTTTGTACAAGTTACCCACTTCTGCTTTAAGACAACCAAATTGGTACTTTTTGTTGGCTTTGAGGAGAGAAGTCCATTTGATCACTGTGGGCCTTCGAATCTGACCCCATGTGATCCCATCCTCAAAACATCTAAAAATAAGTAACAGCACATGTTCAGGAATAGTGTGACTCACTGCATGAGGAGTTCCACAAGAGTCAAAATGGAGCAGAACTGTAAGGTATTTATAGACACTATTGTCTATTTAAAAATCTCTATTTAGAGCAGTGCTGTTGGCACTTAGAGAATGTAGGGCTTCATTCACAACACTTTGATCTGACTGACATACAGACTCTGCCAAAGATGGCACAGTGGAGGCAGCCAGGCCTCTGACTGAAGGCCAGTCTACACAGTATCTTTGTTCAAATCAACCAACCAAGATCTGAACTGCTTGTACAACATTTGCATTCAGATGCTGCAAAAGAAACTGACCACTCATAAACTTGAATGAAGTCCCAAGTAAACTGAAATGTTGAATTTATTTGACTGCACTCCAGTGATGAATAAGTCTCTAAAAATGACACAATAACAACATCTTTGGGTCAGATGTGCACAAATTAATGCCAGTCTTCTCTAAGGTAAATATTTGGGAGCTGCAGTGGACATCTGCTTTTCATTGAATCCACCAGCAGCTCTCACACAATCCCGGCCCTACGGCAACGCTTGCGGGACAATACTCAGTCCTTTTTCACTATAGGCCACTATACGCCTCCTGCAAACGTTGCTGAGTGCTGTTGTGCAGCAGATTGTAGGTTTGTAATGAATGTAATCGGTCGTTCACCATGTGTTAAGGTCGAGTATGTGTGACACCAGTCAGCTCCAGTTTCTTTAAAATGCGGTGGGAAAAAGAAACCACACCAGAGAATTAATTGTAAAAGTTCCACCCATAAAAAAACAGAGCAGCAAGCATCCCACTTGCCCAAATGCTGACAGTGGTCATACTGGATGATGATATTGGACAGTTCTGCAAAACCTCAGATTAATCATTCCCTGCACGGCTAAAACTCATAGTTTAAACACAGCTGTGCTTTGAGCTAAATGCTAACATCAGCATTAACATTTTCTAATTAGCACTAAACACAAAGTACAGCTGAGGCTGATGGGAATGTTATTAGTTTTGCAGGAATTTGGACAAAAACCAAAGCTTGAACAAAAACATTTTTGACCTGGTGATGGTGCCAGATGAAAAGTCAGGGAAACACTTCATTTCATTCAGAAGAGGACGCAAATGTAAGTCATAATCTAATAGTTGTTCAGGTATTTCAGTCTGGACCAAAGCAGTGGACTGACGGACCGACCAATATTGCCATCATGGCTGAGAAAAGCAAAACAAAAATTGATCATTGCTCTGAGATGCTAATTCTGGCACACCCGTCCTTGATTTCAACATCTTCACCCTACACTGCCCGCAACAGTGACAGCAATCATGAGTTATGTCTCGTTCATTTGAAAGAGAGGTTAGTATTTGAGGTATAGTGGTAGAAATACTGTATAGTGTATAAAGTAAAGCTGAAGTTCAGGCATCTTGAGCCAGCGTTAAGTGATTAAAGCAGCTCTATGGAACTTTTTTATTTTGTGTTGATGTTGGCGGTCCCTGTGGACAAAGGCGGTAATGTTTCACCTAACGTTAGGTTACATGTTCCCTCCGTTTCACTCCCCACTGCAAGGAGACTACTTCTCCGGGAGGAGAGCGGGCGGCAGCTCCAGGGACGGACCTTCAGTTAGCAGCTGAAGCAACTCGAATTCAGCCAGAGCAAACCCCAGCGCCGTGTCGTCTGATATCACGGAAAAAATCGGACCCGGTGGCAGGCATTAAGAATAACTATTAGAAACTAATAGCCAATCTTCTCGCTGTTGGTCTCGTTTGCTCATGTAGGTCATATAGAGGCATCAGTATTAAACTGAGACTGTTTCATAACCAGTTAAAAACTCCATAGAGCTGGTTTAACACTTTGATTAACAGGATCTTCTTTTTATTCGCGGGGTAAAAACATTGAGGACAAAATAATGACTTTGATGTCTTATGATAAAGTCATTGGTTGTTGTGAAGATGGAACCAGCGTTTCAATGAACGTCCCCTAACCACACTGCCATTCAATAGCCACCTATTATGGGATGTCTGATGACCGTCTGACCGTCACACTGAAACGTCTGCTGTTTCCACAAGAGAAATGTACTACTGTATTTATCATGATGGGAAATATAAAAGCTCAATCCAAACATCCAAATGATGACACAGCAGTTTACACATAATCACTCATCTCCTCCCTACAGAGCTTGTAAAGGCAGTTCTCTCAGCACCAGGACAGACTTTCATTGTACCAGTGTTTGTATTCAAATCAGGCGGCATTAGCAGCTGCCAAGTAGATAGCGATCCATTCAGAGATGTAACTAAAAATATAACATCTTGAGACTGTCTGTACAGGAGCGGAACGACCAGTGATTCTAAGAAATACGTTGAAAAATAATGACGTGTTCTATCTGAGGAAAAGAAACTCTCCCCGACACTTATTCTCAGTTTGTGCGCTTCATTATTCGGTATGAAACTGTCATTTCTTGTCACCACATAGAAGGCATTGTTTAAAACGGAGTGAAAAGTTTCCCTCTAACAAACAGAGAAATGTGAGAATTTGTATCAAACAGTATCAAAAAGCCGTGAGAGGGCAGAGCTCTGAATAACTTCTCTGCTCAAATCAGGTCATCAACACTACTTGCAAGACAAACTCAGCGTATAGCATTCAAAGGCATGTTTGAATATGATCACACACGGTGATGTTATATCTACACATGGTAGGCACTATATTGAACATCACATACGCTGTCAAAGGAGAATATGTGTATGTCTCTGTGTGCTGATCCATCTGCTGATACAAGTCCACTTACCGTCTGCCTGTTTCAGATGCAGCGGCCTTTAAAACTCTTAAGTGTCCCCTCAAAATTACATTTTTGGTTCAATGTATCATGTGATCACAATAGCAATGTTGTACTCACACAGGCGCAAAGCAACATGCAGGAGAGCGTCAACAGCAAGACCTGGTCTTATATATACTGTTTGAGTCTCTACCACTTTTACAACATGAAGGCCAGTTTCTACTCAGCCTGTAAGACAGTTGTGTAATGTCTTCTGAGGCTCTGGAGGCAGCATTGCGAAGTTTGAGAAAATAACCCTGATGTCATCATCAGGGGAGACTGTCCTCCCCAAGAAAACATTGCGTTCAAGTGACCCCCCAGCGGCCGTACAGATTCTGACTTTTTTCTCTGTCTGGAGCAAATGAGGAAGTCAGATGACGTTATTATAGAGCCACAAAGAGGAAGGTGGTCGGGGTGGATGGATGGGTCAACACGATGTCAGACTTTAACATGGGAGACTGCTGTTTCTGTCCTGTTTCCTACCAACAGTCAATGTTGATTTCTTTTAACCATTATTCCCTAACCTTAACCAAGTAGTTACTTTAAATCAAACCACAATGTTTCCCTAACACACCTTTAACCATAACGGTGTCAGATCAGAAATGTATTTTATTTTGGTAACAGTGATTCGTAATAGAATTGGAAGGCGCTGACAAATGATGTTGTCCTGTCGATTGGGCCGTCTGATGAGAAAACGTATTTTGTTGTTTAATATGGAGGACTTGTTGCAACAGAGTTATCGCAGCTTGGGCTTAGAGACTACAAATTTATAACAGAAAGCCTTTGTTAGAAACTGCAGGTGTGGAGTTTGAAAAACTCATTACCAGGTAGGAAGGGTCTCACAAAAGATATCAGGCGCCTCGTTAGCTTGGGGCTAAGGTGCTGATCATGAATCACAACATCCCTGGTTTACGTCCGGCCACGGATCTTTCTTGCTTGTAATTTCCCAGCTCTCTCTTCCTTCATTTCGAGTCACCTCTCTACCATTGAGTTCTGATTTTAAGGCATAAAAAAGCAATAGTTGCATTATGGGAAATGTAGGATTTTATGTATCTTTCTTATGTACGTGCAACACTAAATTGCTGGTGTACCCCTTTAAAGTTTAATCTGAACAAAAATGTCAGTGAAGTGTATTAATAAGTAAAGCATATAACTTGATGACTTGGTGCTGGATGAGTATGAAAATGTCATGCAAATATCATCCAGGTAGCTCCAAATACCATAATCATGGATCTGATCATTATAATATGCCATGTGATAATTAATTGGCTTTGTATCCATGACAATTTAATATAAACAACCAGAATCCAACCTTTACTAATCTTTCAAGCCCAAACCTCAAAATGATATGTCATCCTTTTACTATATTACTATGAATCTGCCGTTATTTAAATGCAAGCACACACTCTTACATGTGGCTTAGCAAAAACATCCTTTTAACACGCTTTTAAAACCTGCTTTTGAAATACACGCCGTAAAATGTTTTAGCTCATTTGTAATGTGACAATCACTGTCAATATTTTTTAGTAATAGTAATTTTATAGACGTGAACACTCAAAGCTTGCAAATTTAGGTTTATCATGATGAAAAACGGACCTTCATAATTTGGCTTCTTGCTGTCATTGCGCTGAGTTTTTGTTCCTTGTACAACTTGCACACTCTTCTAAGTGTGAAGAATCACAGACATAATTATCTTTGAAGATACGAATGAATCGCACCTTATTATCCAAACAAACCATCACAATGAATTCAATCAAGACATCTTAGGTTCTAATTATGAATGAATAGCGTGGTACTTCACTTCTAAAAACACAGCTATCTCTGGTATGCAGGGTTACACAACTGCCACTGTGAGGATGTCAAAAGGTCCCTCAGCATGGTCCATTTTCCCATAAGACCTTTGCTGTTTAATAGTGCTTCACTGATGAAATTAGGGGGCCAGCCAAAAGGCCACCATAATAACGTCTACAAAACAAATCACTTTGCTTCAGGCTCTAACCTCATTAGAACAATGCGTCGTGGTTGCTTGGAAGATGTGTCTGAGCCATGGCTAGTGAGGCAGGCAGGCAGAGATAAGCCTCACTGACAGTAGTGATAATGGGAGAGCAGGAATGATTGCCCAGAAAATAATCACGCCCAAAGTATTCTAGGCGCATGATACCCTGTTCTCATTTATTTGGCTATATCGATGCCACAACTTCCCCTTCAGGCCTCAAGGTTATCAAGGAGATGATATGCAAGGGTCAAAATGTTTGACTAGACTCGAGCAAGGTGCGCTTATATGTTTCATTTTTATTAAATGAGTAGAAATGTCGCACAAACACAAACCCGCTGACTTTGTCTTGTTAACATTTTGTTTGGATGTATAGCTGCACATATCTGTGAGTCATATTTTGACATTGTCGCTCACAAATTGAGTGAATGTATTAGTTCTGCTTGGAAAACCAGGAACAGTTCAATAACTCTGTCTCATCTCCTCTGACAGATCCCTGAAAGTCGGGCTACCAGACCGAGAACAAACTCATTTCCAGTGGCTCAACACCACTGCAGTGATCTCAGTAATTATTATGGAAGTCGAACTAAAAGTTGAATTCCCCTCACTTTTTGTGAAAGGAAACTGTAAACTGTAATAATGCTGGTGGTTTAATTTGGCAGCTGACATCTGAGATCTGGCGTTGCTGGGAAACATGCCGCCAACTTCCATGGCGCGCTACTGACACACAGAGAACATCTTACTGTATAGACTACGAAAGCTGATAAAAGCTGTTTTTCCCCCGTTTTCAACAATGTACAATAGTACTATGTACCATTAGCAATTTAAGACGTCTGTCCTTTACAGCATGCAACATTTAGGAGGACTCATCTTGCTGTTTAAGCTGGAGTGCAGAACTTTTGTCTCTCCTTCTGGCAAAAAACACGTGCTGATGACGTTACAAAAATACAGAGAAATTTCCACCGTACCAAGACAATAATCCATTATTTAGGTAGAGTAAATGTAATAGCTACATAGTCTACTCTGAGAGCAGTAACGCGACATCCGTGTCTGCTCTCAGTCCCTTCTCTTCTGTCAGCGCTCTCCAATGAGGTTATCCGTGTTTGTCCTCGCCATCGATTGCTTTCTTTTTTTGACTGTAATCCTTCCTCTGAACGCCAAGTTTCTTTTTTATCAGGAGCATCAGAAACTTTTCTCGGACGCTTCTTAGGTTTTTTTTGCCATACTCCTAGTTGCTGTAGCCTACTCCATCGCTACGGCTGCTCCCCCCTTCAGCCAATATCATTGACCTGTAAAGCCGGGGAGCCCCCGCAGACCCACCGCTGTAGACGTACGCATGTGTGAGTTCCTGACCCTTCAGCTCTGGCAAACCAATCATTGCTGGTTGACGTAAAATGCATCACTACCGGTGGGGCAGCGCGGGAATGTCGCCACAGACACCAGATTAAAAAACTCTGGTATACTGCAAAATAGAGAGATTTACCTGGTGGTGATCGACTTAATCAGCATTGTGTGAACTCGTTTGGCGAGGACTTGAATGTAACCGACGTTCATTTATATGTAAAAGTCCCGCAGTACAGTTTTAAGTTTGTATTTCACTTGGAAAGTGGACGATAGTCAGCCTAGCTCACCAACATCAGCAGTGACTCACACTTTCGTGTAGTTATTCACGCTCAGTTTGATGGTTGTCACACATTATACAAAGGACGGGGTCCAGCTAGTGTTAGCCATCTCTCTTTCTTGAATCCAGTTGTGGTGACCACAGTGTCAAAACTCAAAGCAACAGATAGTCCCGTAATCTCAGCACTCCATGGGCTGGTGTTTACCTCGGAAGTCGGAGCTGGGAATGACGTCACACTAAAGTTGACTGCGCTCCAGTACAACAAGTCGGAAAACCTTTATTTCACAGGGTGGGGGAAGTGGGGTCTGCTCTAGCCAGTTAGCCATTGTTAGCAATACCAGTTTATAACAACGCATTACGCGATATTTTGCGCATACAAACACAGTAGCAACATGTCCACAGACAGTGCTGTGTGTAATGAGACACAAATAAGACAGACGTGCTAATAAACAGTATATTACTACAGCTTTCATGTATGTTGATGCACAGAGCAGCCATCTTGGATTTTGAGGTCGGGGTTGGAGAGGTTCTCCCGACTTTCCGAGTCGGAAATCCGACTTTAAGGGGCATTCCAGTTGAAATTTCCGACTGGGAACTCAGAAATTCCGACTTCCCAAATCAAATGAAACACACCATAAGCCCACACCACAGAATGCACTGGCAAGCTGGTATTTTCCTGAGGTAAATTTAATTTTATTTTCCAGTGCTGCAAGAGGGACGTTTGTTGAGTATTCTGTTTCCTACATAGAACAATTAACTGCTGTCTCGATGTCATTTAATGGAATATCTCTACAAACAGGCATGGCATCTGTAATCTAATCCGCAGCAGAGAGAAGTGGGCCGTTTGTGATCATAAATCACACAATGGAGTGGAAAATCTGACTCTGACTCTGCTAATGCTGTATTGTTTTTCAGCCTCTGGTGTTATTCAAATGACTCTGACAGAAGCTAGGGGACAGAAGCTATTTCACTAATCAATATTTCTTTTCTTCCTAAGGCTCAGCTGTAGTTTTGTAGAATATTTCAAATCAGAACTCTCTGATGTTAGCTTCAAAGGTGAACCATGTCCAAGGTCAGTTTTCATGCATGTTATTTATTCGCTGATAACACTTAATCTGAGCTCCAGCATGCCCACAGCAGGTAATAAAAACTGGTGTACCATATTTCTTCGACATTAAAACTGAGTTTCTTTGCTCCAGAGTATCTACCATTTTATTAAACTTGCCTACTTGGGCTTATTCAATACGTTTTTTTTCCATTTCCTAATTACACAAAATCATTTCTTCACTGTTTTCGAAGAACTGGGTCAGTGAATGCTGACAGACACTGGGTTATGGAGCTGCTATTACACTTTACTGCTGAAGGTGACTCTTAAAAATCTCTATAAGATACAGCATGTCAAATGACTTTATCTGTGGATGAAACAACTGGGTTCTGTAATGTTCAGTCCAGATACATAATAAACAGTTCATGATTACATTTAGGTTAATTTCAGTAATATCTCTGGTCAATTATTTGTTCCAGTGAATTTTAAAGAGAGGATTGTAACTATTAGATAATTGAATGCTGTTAGAGAACATCATATAATCAGTCAGAAACATGGTTGCTTTCAATTGATCAAACCCATGTAGAATCAATAACTGTTTAGATTCTGGCTTACTGGTCAAATCAAGCCTACAGTGTTAAAGACAAAATTAGGTAACTGTTGCTTTTACAGTTCTCTTAAATATGAGCGTTTAACAAGCAAATACGTGGTTGTAACAGTTAAATGAATTGCTCAAATTTGCGGAAATACATTTATTCACTTTCTTGCCAGGAGTTATGAGTAGAACGATTCCACTCTTGTGTTTGTAAGCTGATGATCTAAAGTTCTACCAGCTTCTTTAAAACTCACTCACACAACACGTTTTTTCCTTATTTGTTTCAACCCATATGTAAAATCGTGCTCAGCTGGAAATAGTCCAGCACAAAACTCCCTGTAAAGCCACAAATTGACGATTTTACTGAGCTGGAGGTGCTGGTAGGTGGTTTTGTTTTACCAATTTGACAGAACCAGGCTAGCTGTTTCCCCCGGCTTTCAGTCTTTATGCTAAGCTAAGCTAACAGTTGGCCGGCTGCATAGTTACAAACATAGTACAAACATAGTACAAACATCATCTAACGCTTGGCATTATAGTGAATAAGCATACGTCCCAAATGTTGAACTATTCCTTTAATACATCACACCGGCGCCACAATCTGGGAAAAACATGGGTGTGAATTAGTCCAACACGTCCACAACCAGGCTTGTATTGCATCTCGGTTTTGGGACGTCACATTAAACATGAGTTACTGTCACGTTACTATATGGCTGACCGAATAAAGAAACAAAAGTCAAGAGACGACTAACCAACCAATACATCACATCCATTATGTCGATTCTCCAGTGTGACAACAACATATCAGTGACGTTAAAACACGACAACCCTGTTTAGTGACAACTCAGCGACGACTTCCTGGTGACTGAGCGATGACCCAAGACCAGTAGTCTGGTATTTATAAACAAATGCACATTGAACCCATGTTACAGCCAATGACATAGAGATAGTTTGTTTCCCTAAAGGGAGGTATATGTTGCAAGATAATTATGGAATCCAAATAGTACTACACTGTTATTATACAATAGTCTTCTACTGGTTTCATATATTTACTTTCTATTAATGCCAGCTTTAACTTTTGCAAAGGACCTCAATTAAATAAAATCAAGTTTATTCAGCAATTGAGATCAAAGTGGACTTAAAATAGAAATATTTTTTTCATTTAATAGTGCTCCTAAGTTCTGACCATATCAATTATGAATGATAACTATGTTTTCCATTAAGATAATCCAGTTAAATATGCACATTTTAATGTACAGTGTTGAAACCAGACAGAGAGCACTTTGCAAAGCACTCTGTGATTCAGAAAGGTCTTTTTTTTTTTTTTTACAATTGCAATAACAACAGAATTATTGCACTTAATCCACAATAAACATGACAGAGAATAAGTACAGTGGAGCTGGACTATGTAGCAATGCAGAATTTTACCTTATTGGTAATACCTATAATAAAAACAGACTTCAAAAAAGAGTTTATCTTTTGAGAGGATGAACTTTTACTGTGATCACTGTATGGAACATAATGTGAAGTGCAGTTTATCGATTTTGCCATGTAACTCAGACAACTGCTCCCCCATTTACCCTGCAGGGGTAAATGGGGGAGCATACTCTGCATCGGCACGCTCCATTGCAAACATCCTACTCGGCTTCAGTCTCTCTGTAATTGAATAGTCTCTGTAGCAAATGCACAGAACCCCACTGACCAAATGGCAATTTAGTATTTTGTATAAAGGAGTCATACGTTTTAAACTTAAACTATACAGTAAAATGCAGGCAATATCCCAAACCATACTGTTTATACTGTACATCTCTGCCTAGTGTTTGATGCCCAATGATCTACTGGATTGAGTTGCACCAGCTATTCCTAAATCTAGTAATCTCAAACTAGGGATCTAAATTAAAATTACATCATTAAACAGCATTTTATTCAGGTCAGATATATTGACCATATTCTACTGCCCATTTTACTTCAATTTCAATGGGACATTTTAGCAAGCCAACATGACACCCGGCAGTTGCTGGGTTTATTTATCAACAACTAATCTTTAGGTAAGAACGAGCTAGTTTTAATTTAGTGATGTGTAAATCTCATCTCTGGATGAGCACACATGCTTTATTTTCAGTTTTAAATACAGCTAGTGTTAAACATTAGCATCTACTATACATTTAGTATTTTTTACTCTGTCACTGACTTTACTTTATTAGCAACTTGGTTAAGAAGTCTGACATTATGTAGTGGTATGTTTAGATCTCCTGTTGCATCAAAAACGGAATAAATATCTGATAGGCAGTAGGCAGTCATTTACCATTAAATGTTCAGCTATGATCAGTTCTATAGGATGTTATTGGAATCTCCAGTGTCTTGTTGATCATTTTGTGCACAGTGTGATCGCGTGGTAAGGCCTGCTTATTCACCTGTGACACAGCATAAAGGGGAGGGCTGCACACAGGGAGAGGGCTGCCCCACAAATGTAAAGGTCACACCATATGGCCTCAGAGGGTCCACGTGTTGTTCAGGAAGTTAAGAAGGAGAGGATGTGCAGGCCTCTCCTCGAATAATCCTTGAAATGAGACGTTCACGTCAACTTTTCCAGGCAGTACCAGAACCACAAGGTGTAATTTGAAGGCTAGTCACAAAGACATGCTTGTATGTGAATACAGCACAGGAAACGATGGAGTCAACCCAGGTTAATGGGTTTTATTCCACTGAACGCTGGTAGAGGACATTCATGTAGGATAATCTTACTTGGAATTTCTCTCCCTTCACAAGTCAGTTAATATAATTATTACTGGTTCATAAAAGTTCATATAATTCAAACGCTCGCCATATATCTGAGGGAAGATTGTGGAAACTTTTAAAGAATACTCAACCTTAAATATGGATTATTGTCTCATTTAAATCAGTATTGGACATATTAAGAAGTTGTAATATTTATGGTTTAAAACAGCATGATCTGTAGGTTTGTGGAAACAAAGACAATAACTGCAAAAACATACTTGATAAGTCTTCTGTTATCTTGAAAGGGAGAACTGGACAGTCTGTTCACACCAAAGCAGAAACATGAAGTACAGCTGCTACAGTGGAATGTACAGTCAGTGAAAGGCTGAGACTCCCGCGCACTGCACCGACGACATTCTCAAACTCTTTATGGTCGTCATCTTGTGCACCTGCCACACATGAATACTGCTTTGAACAGGAAGCCATCATTTTCAGTCAGTGTAGAGATGTAGTGAATAGCACTGCCGCAGTTCAGATGTACCGGTCTTCCATCTTAAAAATCATAGCTGAGAACTACCTCTCTGTCCCAGGGAACTGAAGTCCTGTATGTCTCTTTATAATGTAGTAAACTCAAGATATTGTAGAGGAGAGGAGAGTAGGAAAGGAATGATGTAAATCTGCTTGTAAGTGGCTGACGGATTTACATTCCTGACTTTGTAAATGTGCCTTGAAGGTCCTAAATATGACATTCAGAACATTAATATAGCAGCAAACAACTATTTGCTATGTAAAGATATAGTGGAGTAATGGCGTC
>NTHP01000247.1:733988-767920 GCA_003416845.1 Oplegnathus fasciatus
TTTTTTTCAGAGCTCAAGCCCGCCTCTCACTCTGAGGCTAAAAGTTTCCATTGTGAGAGAGACACACGTGAGAGTGGATGGGTGGGGGCAGGGGATTGGTGAACTTTCACAAGCCACCACTGAAATTCAAATGACTAAACGTCTGTCTCTGTTGCACAAATACCTCGAATCTTGATCCTAACTACGGCCACAAATGAACAGATTCAACAGAGAGGCTGGGAAAAGGTTCATAACTGTCATGTTTCCTTTCACTCCTCTTACCCATCTCGGTCTCTCCATGCCACGCCTCGCTGAGGCCTTGTGCACAAGGTCTGTGGAAAATTACTGCTGTAAAGAGCTGACAGAGACCATCTGAGGAAATCCCCAAGACCCTACACTGTGTGTTGTCCTAAGATAATAGACCAGAGACTCCCTCTGGGTTCTAGAAAGGAAAGCTTGCATGATATACTGTGTAGATTCTGTCAGGAATTTCACTTCACATCCAAAAAACAGTTTTATATTGTGTTTTTGCATTTAACTCTCTTGTAATCAATATCTCCCCCTTTATTTTGTATTTTCTTATCAAAACAATTTTGTGTTTTTCAGGTCTCTCACACACCCCACGCTCAGACAAATCTGAAATTTCTTTCAACAAGAGTAAGGCAGACACATATCAGAAGTACGTCGACAGCATGGAGGCTCTCCTTGATAAGTACGATGTCGATCATCAGACTGAACAGATGAATTTTGAAGAGTGTGGAGGCGAGTATACACCAATCATACAGTGACTGTCATACTCTCTGGCTGATCCATGATAGCTAACAACCATCAATCGGGATTTGTCACTCATATTTATGCATTTAGGTCTATTAACAATAAATTCTCAGAAGAAACATCAAAGCCTACAATAATACTAACTTCATGTAAAAACTAGTAAGACTGTGCTTGAAAAAAGACAGTTTCTTTGTGTATATGGAATTCACTTTATATTTAAAGGTCTAATGTGTCTTTTTGTACCATTTGCAGAAAGTCCTCGGCCATACATAGACCGCGGGCCTCTGGATAGTGACCAAGGACAGAGGAAAGCCTGCCGTTTCCGCAGGTCTTGGCTTGGTAGCTGCTCAGGGGAGAGTGATCCATCCTATGGCTTCAAGGAGGGAAAGCCGTGCATTATTGTCAAGCTCAACAGGATCGTCAACTTCAGACCAAAGGTGGGTTTAATGCACACTTGCAGCAACTACTTAATGTTACTCACCAATCTGATGTTAAATCTGTCTGGGTGAATGAAAGGAGCCACCTCTTTGTTCGATGTGTCATATTATAACATTGCTCACAAACAAGTCCTATTTGATTACATTTGGTCTTCATTACTGACACCCTAGCTTTACAAGACATAGTTTCCATGCATTCAGCTGCAGCTGTTGGATGTGATGGATTTTTCAGTTTTGATGTCACTTGACTGCAGCAAAGACACAGTATATACAGAACAGTCGGGATGTGGATTAGTGTTTAAGTTGCGGCTTTGCTAGACTCCTGTGAAACCTCAACATAAAGCAGAAACAGTGTATGTAGGGTGCTTATTGCCAAACCACATGTCTGAATCGTGTCAAGATCATTCAGATACTGGATTTCTTTCTGAACTTGCTCCATTTCTTTAAAGCGGAATTCCACCAATATTACACATCAAGGTCTGTTTACAGGTCTTGGGCAGTGCTATTAGTGCTATATGTGAACAAGGTTGTTTGATAAATGTCACTTGAGTCGGTGTCGGTTGGGGCCGAAGACTACAAGTTTGAAAATGAAAAAAAAAAAAATCTGGGGGTGTGGAGTTAGAGAGAAGTGAGCTTACCGGACCTCTGTAGCCCGCTCCTCATCTCTGCATGAGGCTGGCAGTTTGAGGCTACATTAACCGCTACTAGCGTAACAACCGACATCCCACTCTCCGACAAAACTGTCGGCAGTTAAGAGTTGCACTGTGGGTAATGTAGGCGCCAGATTGTGACAAGGAAGAAGAATGCGTGCAATAAAAAAAGACGTTTTCTCTGGGTTTGCTGCATCGTTTTTTTTATGTACGTGCAATACTAAATCAATGGAGCACTCTTTTAATGACATGCCAAGATTAGAAGAAGATTAGAAGTTAGAATTTGTAACTGTGCAGAAACCTTGCTGCATTCAAGCTGGCAACACACTTCAGTCTTGTTCTAAATAAACTCATATCACACCAAGTAGCATGCAAGTTGCACCGCATAAAACCACATGTTGTAGCAGCAGCCTGGTTCTGCTGCCAGCCACAATCAAACCTAACATAACCACCTGCCCAGGATGTTGTTCATCAACCAGTCTCTCTCTTTTTAGGCTCCTTCTAACAACCAGTCACTCCCAGAGAGTCTGCAGGCCAAAGCACAGCCCCACCTGATCCCTATTTACTGCAAAAATAAGGTATGTTTGATATGACAGCATCTGGATATGATGTATTAGTACATATATACTAGTAGAATATTTGTTTATAGCATTAATGCTGCAAAAGATTTTAATTCAAATTAAACTGTTGTGTTCACAGAGAGAGGAAGATGAAGGCAAGATTGGTGAGATCAAGTACTTTGGCTTGGGCGAAGGCTTTCCTCTTCAGTACTACCCCTACTACGGCAAACTACTGCACCCCCAGTACCTGCAGCCTCTGGTGGCCATTCAGTTTACCAACCTCACTTTCGGTGAGGAGCTGCGCATTGAGTGCAAAGCATACGGAGCAAACATCAAATACAGCGAGAAAGACCGCTACCAAGGACGTTTTGACGTTAAGTTCACAGTCAACTCGTGACCTCAGCCATGACGAGCACTCTCATTTTGAAACAAATAAAATGTAGAGAGAATAAAAGAGTTCAGATAAACACCACTAGTCTTTGAACATTCATAATATACAGGACCTACACTTAATCTGTGTGCTTTACACTAGCTTTTCTGTGTGTTTGTCGAGGGTTAGAATGTAAAATACAAGAGTAGCAATAGCAAATATTTATTCTACTGTACATGAAAATATTCCTTGAGCCATGGGATGTGTTCATCTATTACTGTAAAACTGCAATTCCACTACTGACGTGTAGCGAGCTGTGTTTCTGTCCCCAAAGTATTTCATCCTAATGTGGTTTCTATATATTTTTGGAGTGTCCAGTGCTGTAGTCAAGTCCTGTTGTAATCTCTTCTGTCTTATGTCAGCTTTAGTGGTCCAAGGTGTGTGTGTGTGCGCTCGTGTCTGTGTGCAGGTGTGTTAGTCTACGTGTGTGTGTGTGGAGTGTGTGTTAATGTGCTCTGACTAACTGAAATACTAGCTAATACTAAGGTACTCTGAACCTTTAAGGCCCATGTATGAGTAAATGACTGCGCTCCATGGAATCTCTTGTTTTTTGTTGTTGTTTTTTTTTTGCGTGTTTCTTTATCCAAGTTGTTCAAGTGTTCATTTGTACACCTTTTCTTTGTTGTTCACCTTAGCTGTAGGATATGGTTTGATGACATTTCTGTTTGATACTCTTACATCTGTTCATTCTTAATTCATAGTGTAGAGCTTTGTGGGTCCAGCCTAGAAGACTGTCACCTCCATGGAAACAGTGGCAACTCAGTGCTTTGAAATCTGTTTTGCTGGAGACATCACATGACGTGATGCTACTTACTATTGAATGTTTTAGCCATTTTCATGGTGGAAGAATTTTATATTTATGCAGTTGTACATTTTTTTCAAAGTTTAATGTATGAATCCAATACCAAAGTCGCTGGTGAAAAAAGTTAGAGAATATCAGAGACAATGCAGTATCCCGTGTCATAAGATGTTTAGTTGGTGTGAAAATACTTAATTCAATGTTGAAGATCAAAACACTTGTCAGGAGTCTGCTCTTGTCACTTTATTTAATCTGCATAAGGCTGAAACAATAAACAGAAAAATGAGACAACTGTGAAGTCTTTGAGTATGTAGTCACGCATGTCTTCTCCTTTGCATTCACCCGTCCAAAATCTTGAAGAAATACTGCACCTGTAAAAGGAATTGAAAATGAATTCAAACTTCACATCAAAGTATCAGCCCTTCCTCTCTGATATCAGAATAGTGACATTGTGAAAGTTCACAGAGTAAATTCTCTGCACAAGCCCTCTCTTGCCCACTGTGTCCCAGTCTTGGGAAAATGGCAGCTCAGTCAGTCACAGGCTAATGTTTAACAAGGAGGCATTTGTCCAAGCCACAGATCAGGAGTTTTCCTGAACAATGACGCTCGATGGGTCAGACCCACTCCCTGCAAAACAATGGTTTTGTTTCAAATTCCTCTGCCATTCTTGTTCTCCTCAACACCAGCGTGAGCTAAGGTTGCCCCAGCCCACAGAGCAGAGTCATGAGACTCGTCTAAAGGCACGGCTTCACAGAGTCGGGGGTTTTGTTCTTGGCTAAATGCAAGGTGGTCATTTATGCATGGCCTGAAAGACAATGAGGAAACCTATTTGTAGGATGAGAGGAACTACACAGATGAAATAATGTGGGTGTACATGGAGGGTACAATGTGCGTGTGCCAGTGACATACCACCCACCTCCAGAACACCGTCTTCAGGGAGGTCTGTACAGTGGACTGCGTTTTTCACTTTGTCTTTACCATAAAGAGCGCGCAGCGTGGTTGGACGAAGATGCCGTGAAATTTCCTGTTGAATTAAAACATTGTGATTGTGAAACACTGGACAAGTCATCAACGATCAGTCAGTAGCGCTCAACTCAGTATCACAAACTTGGAGCTACAAACAATGACATGACACACTTTCTGTCCAACATATCAAGTCCCGTGTGGACGATGCAGTGGAGCTCCGAAACTGAACATCCTGTACTGTGGTATGCTCCTAAAACAGTGATTACACAGCAACTGAACATGTGATCCTGTAGAGGAAGTGACTAAACACTGACACTCAGCAAACTTTCTCACACACTGAAAGGTGGGGTAGATTACTTGCTTCATATTGACATTTCAGACTGTAAGAAATGTTAACCAATGCATAGTCTCAGTCTCTTGTTATAATACTGTAACAGACACTACTGGGTTTACTACATGATTTCTACATTTAAATGAGATAACACGTTCCATACATTTCTGTACTGCTTTCTATTTAGTGCAGCTCAAAAACTGATCAGATACAATTTCCATACCTTTTAAATATTTTCTCATCACTGCACACAAGAAATACATCATGAAGTACACTAAGTTCTCCTTTTCATAGTTTTTTTTCCGAGGCAGTAGCTTTATCTTGAGTGTCTATTTCTTTTCAACATCAGACACTCTCAAGGTCACAGCCAGGCTCTGTTGCCCTTTGCTACTCGGTGCCTCCAGGAAATGCAACCCTCCCATGGGGTCCTCATCAAGGGAGGGACAATATGTGAATAATTAAGTCAAACTGGCAAATGAAGGCAAACTCTATACAACATACAGTCTCATGTAATATATAATAAAAGGGAAAAGCAAATCAAGTGATATTTTACTTTTTCAGGTATGTTTGATCTTATTTGAGGTCACGATCAAAGCCAATATACTTTAATCTGATCAAAACTAACCACTGTAACTGAAGAGTGTGCTCTTGCTTTTATCTCAACAATATAACAAGTTACAAAGACATTCACATAACACCACCTTTTTTTTCAGGCTTTGTTTGGTCTCAGATTGCGTTGAGAAAAGAATCTGACTGTTACGGCAAGGAAACATTTCCTATGACAAGTTCTTTATCCTCTGGAGGTTTATGAGAGCGCACACAAAAGGCAGGAACAGGTTTCAAGGTCATAAATCAACCGAGCCGTCTCCTTCGAGCCATTCATTGTCTATTAAAACAAAAACCTTGTGGAAAACAAGTCTCCTGGTTCTAATGATTCTACCACAGCATTGAATTTACTGGAAGAAAAAACAGTGTTGCAAGGTCCAAGGATCACTGTGGATCACCTGGTAACTATGGAGCTCTATTTTGGCTCCTTTCCAAAGAGGGTTGCATTTTGAAGCCACACATTTGCTTAGGATGATAAATTAGGAAAATCGTTATTAATCATTATTATATACTAATATTTTATTATTATAGTTCCACCTGTATGCAAAACCTGAAAAGAACAATTATGTCAGGTTTTGTGAACTCAAATATGTACCACCCTGAAATTGACTGACCTGTAGTGACTAAGAAAGCCCAAAATCCTTTCAGTAATTCATACTGTATTTATTCATATATATATGTTTATGTATTTTTCACAAAGGGTAGAAAAAAAACTAATCACAGACAGAGGACTGAGACATTATGAAACTGAAATTTTGTACTACATGTAAAGGTTCAAGATCTATAAGTCTAACTTTAAAATACTGTATGCTACCGGTTTTTATGAAACATGAAAACTGCTGGTACTTTGATTGGTGCTAATTGACAAATGTTAGCAACATGCTAAAGTAAGGTGAACATGGGAAGTACAGCCTCACAGAACTGTTAGCATGGCTGTTGTTCTACTGTACAGTAGCTTCTCCTTTTGCAAGCGGATTCAGTGTCATTATCAGTGACAAGCGGTGAGGTATTTTTAAACTGTTTGGCCTACAGTGTTCAAACAATCTGGCATACCAAATGTCTTGTGATACATTTTGTCACTGTGGTTCAGTGATGTTGCTTAGCAAATTTAATTAACCCCACAGGAGGAGAAAACTCTGAATTAGTTATTATTGGCTGAACTGGAACAGTGGTTTTTCAAGTGCCATCATCTGGCTAATTGGTGTAATTGTAAGCATCAATGAGATTGTATCTGTCAAGAAGGACAGCGAACAAGAAGAAACAATAGCAGGACTCCAAATATGGCTGCTCAGTTGTGAAATAATCATGGTATGTTGTAGGTTTGTGTCTCAGTAAACTAAAAACAGCAGCCTGTGCAGAACTATCTACAAAATGGACCTGAGCAGGCAGTAGCCTGTTGTTTATGTGTCCCACGATACATGAGACTAAAGCCAAATATGGCAAAGGGGAAATTAGGGGGAGATTTACTTAGTGATAAAAGAATTCTTTGCGAAGCACTGCTCTCCGTAATTGCATTAGTTACCCATGAGTGACCTGCAGTCAGGGTTTAATTTGATTTTAACGAGTCCCATAGTTTGCTATACTGATGTTCACGTAACGACTGCTTGCTTTTGTGGACAGTAATGGCAGGGGCAGAGTGACCGGGTGGTTACATGACCGTCCAGAAATCGAAAAGTCTCACCCTGTTGAAGTGAGGGAGACACTGAAGCGACACACGAGTCAGTCACAATGCATGCTTCTGCCAGCGTGGTGTATTCTACTCTGAAGCACGTTTATGTGAATTTAGTTTAATGCTCACTAATTATTCTGCTAATCTAGCTCTAACCACCTACAAACGTACAAATACAGTATACAGATACATGTACATGCGAGTGAAGGTGAACGACCGCTGGAGACATTTAAAATACAACTCCTAACTTTTTAACTTCATATAGCTTGGTGATGGTGAGGAAAAAGTCCTAACCCCCAAAAATGTAGTTTATCTCCGCAATTCACAAAAGAGCGAAAGACATTACAAGGATTACTGAGTCATTTTAACAATTCAGCAGCAGAATAAAAGTGCCATCTACAACTTGGACAAATGTCTTACTTACAAAAATACAATCTGTGTGAGGTGACTTTTAACTTTTTAAAAATTTCTAAGCCTGTTATAAAATAGGAAAATCAGAGTAACACATATGCCTTGCCATCACATGTTCACATCACAGATCTCCACCACTAGGCTTGTATCTTATTTTCTATTTCATCTTTTCATAAATTTATAGCTTTATTGGACTCTTATTTGTTGTGTTTTTATTACTTCATACTGTCTTTTATTCTTTTATTGCTATAACTACCACTACTGGCTGTTAGCACCACATTGACCAGATAAAGATGCTTTATTGCATCTTGCCAACATGCTATGTGTATATAAAATGACAAAATAAAGGTGTGGAAACTATTCATAGACTCTTTGACAGCAGTCCTAGTTTCTCTGTAATCTCCACTGATGTTACACAGCTTGAAAGGAGCAATGTGAATATCTAGTTACAATTTTCACCATTAGGTTTAGTCAACAACAAACTTTATTGGTTTAAAAAAAAAGATCAATAACTTGTGTAATCAGGGTAAATCCACCTACGTTTCTGTTCTACTCAGATGTATCTTTTGAGGGTACTACAGTGCACTAAATTTAGCAGAGTGGCCACCAGGGACAGCTCATATCTATTTCCACAAATGCATTACATAGATGGGTCAAAAAATCAATAGGAAAAGCATATTTTTAACCAACATGGTGTAGGGATAGTATCTTAGCCTCATGTAACGGGAAGGTCAGGCCTATTTGACCATGTCTTACACTCGTCATCTACTGTAAGACAAAGTGAGGCAACACAGCACCATGTGACCACCACGCACTGCTGGTGTGTAGTGGGGGGCACCAATGATTTATTAAGCTGCTGATTTAAAGGGGAAGTGTGTACTTACAGACTATAAGAAAATAAAACACTATGGAAGAGGGTAGACTGTGCAGCCAGGGTCAGGACTGGCTAACAGAGGACTGCTGTGTCTGTCCACTCTGATATCAGGACACATCACAAGACAGAGCACAATCTCATGACTGAGTGAGTGCAATGTAAGGCAGCTAAGGGCGTGGAGGTGTGAATACATGAGAATCCTTTATGGAAAGATATGTGACACCTAGTTAAAAGGTGTCGTATATCTTGTGTCATATATTTTGATGTTTCTGCTCTCTTCTGTGAGGGAATGTTTGAGGTCACTTAATCCAGCCATTCAGCTGTACAGTCATGTGTTTATTCACACAAGACCTGTGTTGTTTATAGATTAGTCTTTAGTCAACTGGAATTAATCAATAGCCTGTTCTTACCACAAACAACTGACCCTTAACTATTAATAGACATTCTAACCTCTTCATACAGTCTGGCCTCACAGTGTTTGTCCAGTCCCATCTGTCGGCCTGATAATGACGTCTGGAATGTCTTTACGCACTGCATTTGACAAGAAAATGTACTGTACTTTGGTACTTAGCAGAACAATGTTACATGGACACACACGTGCCCTGTCGGTGACCTCATCAGCTAGCCTCCAACACACTGAGAGCTTCTCTGAGATCTCAGTGCCGCTGTGAGTTTCCATTTATCTCGTATATCAAATGGCCGAACAGCACTGAGGAGTAGGAGTGCTAATGTTTAGGTTATTCGTCAGACAATACTGAGGTGAGTCTGAGGTCACGGAGTGATGAAACTGCTCGACCTCCCGTTTAGTCAGCGAAGTCTGAAGCAATCAAGGAAGTTAAAGAGGCTTTAATGAAGGAAGGAGGCTGAGAGCACATAATAGCAGCTGAAGGAGAGAACCTCTGGCAACAGCCTGAACGATATCAAATATATTTAACAGTAAATACTGTATACATTTCTCCTTGTATACACTGATGCCACTTTTGATATGATACCCAAGCCATCTGGCAAATATAACTAAACATGAAAATATAGTTATTTATAGCAATATTAATAATTCCACTATAAAAATAAATTATTTCATTCCTTTGGATATAATCTGTGGACTCTTCACTGTGATTTTTTTAATATTAAGATTATTTGAAAGCTGATACAATCACATAAACATTCTGCATATATGGTCTTTAAGTGTTGGTAATAACCCAAACTGGGGATCTGGAGAGGGTAACTAATAAAATAACAGAGGGCGGTTGCAAAGGCTTAATTATTTTGGCATCAATGAGCAGTGGTGTAGTGTCATGTGACCTGGAAATCATTAGCCAATTCACTAACCCTTTTCCGGCTCTGTGGCTGCAGTGTCAGTAACATTTTGACAGTGGCCTGGGAGGGCTGATGGTTAAGGACAGAAAGCAATTAAATTAATTAAATTTAAAAAATCAGAAAAAGGGGAAATTGCACGACATAAAAAAGCTGAGCAATTTTTAACAAGGTAGACAGCTGAGTCATAGACAACTGTTGAACATGGAGGGGAATTGTGCAGGTGTGTAGTCCCTCATTTTTATGGTAACTAAACAGTGATTGGAGGCAGAGCGTCTTATCATTAGATTTCACATCACGCACTAGCACAGCCCTGCAGCACTGGTTCCACAGTACCCGCAAACACACACATACATGCACGTGTTGACACACTTGCTCTCACAAACACACACACATATACACACACGTTTATTTCACGGGCCAACTCTTTATCTAATCACAAAAGCCACAAAATCTTTACAATGTAAACTGAGCAAAGGCTAAAACAACATTATCCAATTCATCAGTTTATTATGTCCGATTCAGGATTCTTCAAAACCAACAGGTGTGTGATCAGCTTGGAACCAAATGTTGAGCTCAGTTAATATTAAAAATATCAGGCTCCTCAGTCACCTGGCATCCAGCTATCAGGCTTAACAACCTCTCAGCAGATGTATCCCAGAGCATGATTGCATAATAAAAACTAAACTCAGAAGATTTAGCCAGGCTTCTCCAGGATACAGGACAGGAAGAGTGCCACATAACTGGCTGTACTGACTCGACGTTCACACATTACTTAAAACATAAAAGCAGACTGAGGAAGGAAAATAAAAACTTAACACTGCTGTTGCTATTTTCAGGCAAAACAACCAAACTCACTCAGCAGCAGAAATGCCTTAAAGTACAGGAAAACTATTACCTCTGAGGGTGGACTAAATATTAGAAACACGTCTCAGTATAATCTTCCTGAAGGGAGGATTTATTGCAGGGCAGCTGTGTTAGACTGCATTGGTTTTAGCTACGTGTATCAACTGAGTGTATGTTACATATGAAAATGGCCTTTTCTGTGAGCATGTTTTCTGTTGCCTGTCTTTAACAACAAGGGCATTTGAAAAGCTCAAATCAAAAGGAGGATGATGGATGGATGATCATTTGTAGATGATATATTGATTTTCACCACATTAAACCAAATTTTGACATTTCACTTGTTGGACAGGCTTCTAGTATAGAATATAATGAGGAAATTATATTTGATATTATTCGACTCACCGGATCGGCGGGCCCACAGAATTCCCTGAATGACTGCGGTGTTTCGGTGCCATGGATCTCGAGGACCATGCAGGGTCCAGAACACAGCTCGGTCACCATACTCTGCAGGGAGAGAGTGGAAACACAGTCAGAACTGTAATAATGAATTTGACTTATTTTACCTGTGTAATGTAAATGTAGAACGCTCATAATGGTAATACGCCATACGGTATGGTAATACGACTCAACTTCAAACATTTTGCCACTCTTCGTTTGTGTTTGTATTATCAAAAGTAACAACTGACAGAACCACGATGCAGGTACTTGCTATGATGGCACAACAATGTAGTGTTTATACTCACAGGATACTCTGTGACAACACCTTTGTAAACTTCATAGAATTCTTCTGCATTTGCCCGGTCCACATTGAACTGTGAAAGGGAAATATTACTTATGAAAAACAAGCTGGAAAAATGAACGTTTCACAGTAGAATATGGATACTGCACTCCAGGAAATGAAATATGATAAAAACAGTAGAGGACACAATAAAGGAATTTTCCTTATTAAAATGGAAATACTTCACTTAGTGTGCTTTGAATTGTAACAGCTCCATTATCAGAAAAGACCTTTTGTAATTTCCATAAAAAATGACAACTAATGTATTAAGAACATCAAGGATATGAAATATCGTTTGAACAAAAGCACTGCTGGATTGCTAATATGCACTTATTTTATTCCCATTAATGCATAACACGCTCTGCATGTGGCTGCAGTGATAAAAACCAGATTGATTTATTTTTGTCCTACGGCCCAGAGTGTGCATCACGTCTGATGTGGCAAAACGAATGGACTGTGAGAGGTCACTGTTTGCAGCAGAGACGCTGATTTCAATTATGAGGTCAGGTTGGATCAGAGAAATCAATACAATGCACATATTGGTTACATGAGTGTTGCTAAGATAAATAGGCATATGAGCAGACAACTAATATTCTTGTAAAACTAGTTTACGTGAGCATAGTGAACAGATAGCAGGTACAGCAAATGCATGGCAGACTCTACAAGACCATGGCATAGGGAATTATTTGTTAAACGTTTACCATCTGAAGGGCTGAGATTTCAAATCCAGCTGCTGATATGGAGTTCAGGATCTTCCCAGTCAGACCTGCGAACACATCAAAGCTGTTCATATCTATGAGCTTTTATGATCCCTACTGTAGGTTTACACAGATTGACAAATAATGTGTTTAGTGCTACAATAAACTCTACAATGTGATCCTAACGACAGGATTTCTGTAGCAGCAGTCACAGTTTATGTAAGTAAAACAGTTTACATCACATTATCAAACTAATAACATTATTCTTATTTATATTAAGAGACCAGCTAGTATTTCTTAATGTGCTGTGAAGCCATCATAATGCTCCTATTGAGACATAAATGTTATCTTATGTTGCAACGACCTCCGATTGTAGCGTCTCCTTTGGACAAAGAACAGTGAGATTGTCTTACAGATGTCCTGTCTATTAGAGGAGAGGAGGCATTATTTTTGTCCACACAGTCAACACTTTAGAGAACGAGATACAGAGCTGTACCTCTTGTCACTGTGGCCATGCATTATTGTCAAAATGGTACAACCACAGTGCGGAAGGTGTAACTGTGACAGTGAAGGTCAGACTGCTGCAGACACATAATTGAAAGAGGGCGCCAGTCTCATAATCTCAGTCTGACATCCTGATAAAAAAGTAGCCTGTGTACTCGTCAGGCAGGATGGTAGGGGCCTACTTTTTCCATCAATTCTAAATGCTGCTGTGTGTAATCATGACTTTCAGTTTGGATCAGGTGTTACAGCCACTGCCGATGAATTTCTCTCTTATTTGGGTAATCATTCGGTCACAGTCCAGTTGTGTGTGTATTAGGTAAGTAACCACCTCCTGAGTCCTCTGTGCCCTCCCCAGGCAGCAGCCAACAGCCTGCCTAGGATAGGCACACACTCAGCGCAGCTCCCAAAAGCAGCTGGTGCTGTTGCTAGGAGATCCTATTCTGGGTGCCTGGCAACAGAAGCTTCTCTATTCCAGTCATGTCTGAGTGCATTTTCAGTCACAACGTCCTTTGTCACCGCTGTGATTGGCTGCGCCCTGAACACGTAGCTGTGGCGTAATTCGGCCTCTTAAGTGATCTTCAAGGGAAATCAAATCAAGCTTTTTGATTCCGTTTGTCTTTGAACTGACTGACAATCCCAAACCCCTCAGACTGACTGGGTTACTATTTTTGGTTGAGGTGTCACCTCACATCTGAAGGTGAACATTACAACAACGACAGTACTACAATTTGATCAATTTAGGAACTTTTTTAACAATGCAACTCCAAGGCAAAATAATACAAAACCAGAATTGTTCTTCTGAGTTAAGTGTTTGCTACAATAGCTGAAGACTTTCTGCAAGACTATTCTGATTCTGATATGATCTGAAAGGCCAGTCAGCAAATTATTAAGAGTGACGATAATGCTACTTTTTGCCTCTCAAAACTCCTGCAACATGTGACCAACTGTTAAAATTCAAGTTTCTCCCCTCAAATTTGCTCATAAGTTGATTTTGTTGGGGAGGAGGACAATGAAAACATTTTCAGATCGGCCGCCATCTCTTTACAAACTCAGTATCAGAAGCCTTTTGGCAGTCCAGTAAGCGTGTTAAGGACGGTGTCATGATCATGTTTTAGTGAGAAAAAGAAATGTCATTTATACTGGCACAGCCTGCCAGAGACATTTGTGGGCTGACTTTGTAATGTTACACAAACTCCTTCTCAGATACAGTAGATATGTTTAAATAAAATGTACTTGACTGTCAAGGGAGCATGTATATTTAATAGCTCTTTAAGTGAACAATAAAGTGCTGAGCAGTTGTGGCTGTTTGATTTGAAGTAATAACAAGCAGCAGGTTACGGCCCTTGTTGTTTAACAGACGTTACCATAACAAAGACAGACAAAAGTAGAAGAGACATTAGAGAGATTCTGACATACATAAAGTGACACAGCCTAAATGACAACACCACTGGTGTGTACTGTCGTGAATAAATGATAACCATCATCAACAACCACTAGAATTAATTGAAACATCAACACAAATGCATACTCTGTGTTTTGGAGGAATTTACATTTTGCAGCCGATTGTGAGTTCAACAGTTGCTCAATTATGCCCTACAGCAAATCAAAGCATGCCCATACTTAGATATGTTTTTTAATGGGTCCTCTCTCATAGACCTTTCACACGGCATGCATTTCAACTTGTCATAGCAGGAAAAGCACAGGTGTAACTATGGTAATAACATTAGTAAGGGCGTCATTCCATTTAGGTGTGTCAGAAAGTCATACCAGCGAGCAGCGTGCACAGTACCAGGGTCCTGGCACACTTTGATATAATACAGGCATTACTAATGTTATTTTGATAGGTGAAAATTCCCTGCATGAGAAAGGTGTATACACTGGGAATACGACAATCTTAAACACATGAATGTTATCAATGGTATCATTTCCGCTGGGTCTGTTTAATTATGTTGCTTCCTTTATGATGTTTCTTCTGAATAAACACGGCAAGCAAGGACGTGCATCTCCCAATCAAAATGTTATCTCAGCTCGCAATGTTCCCAAGTTTGTCTCAGCTGATTTTAGATTGTGAAAAAAATGTGTTCCATGATGTTATGTAGAGAAGTGTTTACAACAATGCTAGCTACCATGATCTTAGTTATGTTAGCATGCATAAACAAAAAAAGAAAAAGAGAGCACAAATACATTTAAGGAAACTAAATATAAACCTGGTCCAAATCAGATACCAAACAAATTACCCTTGAAGATAAGTACTCAAATCAGGAATAAAGATTACACTTATTTGGGACCAGAGTGAACTTGTTTATTCTAATGAACTGCGTTTGGGCTTTTATGTCCAGAACAACCAGTCCAGGTCTCTCCTCAGTCAACAACTTTCCGTGTGCATACTTCAGCTCTGTCCAGAGAATTTCACATTTCACAGGTCAGAGCTCTAGTGGCATGCTCCATGAACAGGGATCAGGGCAGGGATTTGGAAAAATCCAAAGCCAAATTTGGTAACCATGTAGTGCCTTTGTGTGACGCAAACACATCAACAGCCATAGGTCAGTGGACTTAATTTATGGATGTATCAACAGCCAGACAAGGACCAAGATAAACACACAGAGAGATTAACTGATAATATAAACAAATAGATAGGTTTGTGTTCCCTACCTTCTGATATGGCATGAGGTTTGATGATGCAGCATGTGCAGTCTGTATAGATGGCTGTGTTAGAGGGACCGTGGCCAATTGTGGACGGGAAGAAAAATTCAAGCTCCTAATAAAACAAACAGAACAAAAACACTTTAGAGTGCATAATCATGGGTACAAGGGCACATATGAATATGAATAAAGCTAACAGGCTAGCTTCACGCCCTTACTCTTGCTGCTGCAGCAAGTGAGTCAGAGCCATGTCCAACATTTCTGATGCCATCTGTTCCAAACTGGGCACGGGCACTCTGCGGTGCCTCCTTCCGCGCCACAGCAGAGTCTGCAGGTCCCAGGAGCCTCCTCCAGATAGACATGGCCTCATCACCCATCAGCTCCATGGCAACCACAGGGCCCGAGGACACAAACTGCACCAGGTTACTGCAAAATGGAGCAACGATGGAATAACTCATTCATGTAGGTGGAATTCCTACCAGCAGTAGGTCAGCTGTGTTAACTATGTTTAAATGTCACAACAATGTCATTAGGATCATTGCCACAGGTTCTGTTAATGATAGAGGCTGGCTACCAGAAATGTTCTCTGCTGGCTCACACCTGCTCAAAACTGGCAAATCATTTACAGGCACTCACTTGAAGAAAGGCTTTGACTGATGTTCCACATAAAAGTCTGCCGCTTGGCTCCTGTAATGTAAGAAAACCATAAACCATGCAGTTGCTGAGTGGCCAAATGATCTCAGGTAATCAATGTGAACCCTATGTACCAAACTACAGACAAAGACAGTCAAAGAGGTCAATAATACTTCTGTCATTTCAACTGTGTGGAATTGGTCCTTTTTGATCAGTAAGATTTTAGCTTCTTAATAGTGTGGGAAAAAATGAATAAAAAAACAAAATAACATTTGACCACAACCACTGAGGACACTGGTGTCATGTCCTCTGGGAATTCTGGCGGAAATTGTTTTGAATTGTTTTAATTTTGTGGGAGTTTTCATTTCATTTCATTAAAAATTCTAGTATTTTTAGACCGAGTATTTTTCCACCAGGATTTTAGATCTCCATATAGCGTACTAAAAATGGTAACACTATTGTAACTTCCAGGGTATGTCTGAGATAATGTCCTCTTTTTTCCCCACAATATGTTCACTCAATGTGTATGACTCCATGTGATTACATTTGCATTTCTCCCCCAGAATTTTATCCCTGGCAATGTGGAAAAGGCTCTGAAACACCATTGAGACCTTCATGTTGGAGAAAAAATTAAAAGTATAATTTAACAGTAACCTGAATAAAGAAAATAGGAAAATTCAAAGGAATTTAAAAAAATCTAGAGACTTTGTTTTTGGAGGGTGCATTGTGGGGACTTGTGAGCTCAGTATTTCTAAAATCCTGCCTACTGCCCTGAATTCAATCTATCATATGCTTTCAAATATTTAATATAATATTAATCAGACTCTTTAAAATATGTACAAACGCTAGTACAAGTAACAGCAAGTCCTGTTTTCATTACAGAAGCAGTATCAGCAAAGTATACCTAAGCATCAAATGTAAAAGTAAAAAGTGCTCATATCTGAGACTGAGATGGGGTTTGATAATATAATTGCACCATGAATGAGCACCTGATAAAAGCATTAATTAAATGGCGATCCTGTCTGCCACTTTGCCTCTTGGCACGACATATGTTCCTAATGTGAGTGAGAAAGCAGAGCCATCCATCTGTTTATATGAGCACACTGGCACCAAACAGCTTGTGTTTCCCTCTTTGACAGGACTTTGTGTGATACATTACCACAATATGACTTGTAGTATTATTAGATGCTCTCACCAATGAGGCTTTGACCTTACCACGAAAGCTTTGTCATTTTGGCTTTGGTCACAATCAGGTTGGAGGAGTATATCAATTCAAGGACATCTCCGATCTTGGTAACTACATCTGACTTTATCAAAGCAAGAGTTCTGGAAAAATGGAGAGAAAAATGGAAAAATGGATCATGTCTGACATATAAGCCAACAAGATGCAATTCATCAAAATCAGACACCATAACAGAAACACCTTCCCGCTTACAATAATAAACGCTTTCAGATGTGTTTATAATGTGTAGGGCTGGGTACTGTCAAGTCAAGTCAATTGTATTTATATAACGCAATATCACAAATCACAAATTTGCCTCAAGGGCCTTTACAATCTGTACAGCATATGACACCATCTATTCTTAGACCCTTGATTTTGTTTTGTTTTGTTAATTAATACTATGTTTTATTTGGGCATAGTTTGTGATGACAGTTACTTTGGTTTATTTTAAATGTTTCGGAGGATAAATCAAAGATAAAGAATCTTTAAAAAATAATTAAATATAAACATAATAAAAATAAATATATCACAAATGAGTCACAAATAAAATGTGATTTATCAAGTTAGTCAAACACGTACAACCAAAGTCAAGATATAACACCTGCAATTTCCTTTACCATAATTTTTTAGCATACTGAGGACAAGTACAATGTCTGTGAGCAATCCTGCACAAAAGAGATTACACTTCTGTAAAAATAATGTTAAAATAAAGATTATCAGCCACAGTAACAGGGATTATTTGCAAGGTAATGTAAAGCTGTGGGGCATGTAAATGGACAGGATCATGCAGACTTATCACACAACCTACAACAATCATACCTTTCTTTTTTGCTGCCAAGTTTGTTTGCTGTGTACTGATCTCCATAGTCAATGAGATTAAGCTGTCGTGAGAACACATTCACTCGATTCCCAACGAACAGGTCCTCTGGATGGAGGTCGTCGTATTTGGTCCTTCTCAAAAATATTCGCTGGTTTTTTACATCAAACTGCAAATAAAAACAAACGCATTGGTAGTTTATTAAAATTAACTAGCAGCAGACTAAAGCAGTTCATGATTACTATGAAAAATATCCCAGAGAGTAGAGAACCTGTGCTGCAAACACAATCAGGGCACATTTTTCCAGATGCTTTTACTATAGCACTTGAGAAGTACTTAAAATGTCAGCAATGAAAATCTGTTCTTGCATCCAAATTCTATCCACATTTGATTAATGTCATTCACAATTATTGGACATAAAAATACATCAACAGAATAAACATCTTGCACTAGAACTCTCCTTAAATATTCCAATTTTGAGGCTAAAAAGCTTGATAAATTCTAATTACAGTAGGCTTGCCTTTATAAGTACCCTAAGACAGTTGAAGCAGCCAATGTAACAGGAAATTTAAAGAATACTGACTGCAGTAGTAAATGCTTACCATTTCCACTGAGCCATCTTTGGGGTAGTAGAACAGTTGGTAGCGCCGTAGGAGAGCTGCAGTGGGGTCATACCACTCAGTAAGAAAGGCGTAGCGATCCTCCTGATAAAGTCAAGAAACAGATCAAATCACAGTAATAGGGAGGCACAAAATACCCCATACTTTGCGTAGGCCTTAGTCCCAGATATAGACCCAGAGGGTTTTACAATAATCCTAAATAAGAAAAGCAAAACACTGATAAATGAGTCCAAATTATTAAAGTTCTCTGTCTGTGTCAACAGCTCCATATTTGTTGCAGTAGACGTACCAGTCCTTTAAGTTTGTAAAGGGGCCACATCAGAGGTTTTGTTCATTAACTACAGCTTACATGCACTTTATATCACTGATAACTATTTTTCAATGCATGCTTTAGTGTTTCAGGTATTTGATTGTGTCAGTCAATATTTTGATAACGATAATTAACTTGCTGAGACTTGCTGGAGTTAGATAATGCAATACTGTGCACATCAAGTCTATTTTTGTCAAAGCTTTGTCACGGCTGTAAAATAATGCAGTGTAGACTTTTCAAATCTGACTTCCAGCTGCCTACTGCCCTGAATTCAATCTATCATATGCTTTCAAATGTTTAATATCATTCTAATCAGTCTCTTTAAAATACCACAATGTACAAACACTAGTGTAAGTAACAGCAAGTCCTGCATTCATTACAGAAGCAGTATCAGCAAAGTATACCTAAGCATCAAATGTAAAAGTGAAAAGTGCTCATTACACATTGCTATATCTGAGACAGGTTTGATAATATAATTGCACCACGAATGAGCACCTGATAAAAGCGTTAATTAAATGGCGACCCTGTCTGCCACTTTTCCTCTTGGCACGACATATCAGCTTCCAGCTGCACAACCACACAACAATAATGTAACTTTGACAAAAATAAATGTTCACTTTGTTGGATTAGCTAACCTAAGAAAGTTTCAAGTCTCTCAAGCTAATTTAAAGCATCCAAAAACACCAGTGTGGTTCTCTAAAGAGCTGAGTTTAGTCACGTGGCAGACTGTGGTAGTCTGGGTTCTTACAAACTCAAGTTTAAAGGTTTCAGGAAATTTCTTGTTAGCAGGCAGCTTTCTTAAAAACAAGGAAGTGCCATTAAATGACAGTGAGTAGTTTGTTATGAATGTACTAACAATTAAAAGTGACTTAAAATGATCTAATATCAACACTTGAGTGATGACAGATCTGATTTTATTCATCTTGTCAACCAAAACGGATTAGGAGTTCAAAAGGCAGTGGACACTAATAAATACAAATGATTGCCTCAAATTAATTAGTCAGTTTGGCTTAAATTTAGTGAAGTTAACTGACGTGGCAGCTCATTTGTTAGCATTGTCACCTCACCATAGTAACAGGAGCCTGTGTTTGACTTCCAGCACTGTCTGTGCAGACGCTCCAGTTTCCTCCCACAGTCTGAAGTCATTGAAGTGAATGGAAGACTTTATCCTGACCCTAGTGTGTGTGTTTGTCTCTGTGAAGGACAACATGTCCAAGACGTTTCCTTGTCTTCTGCCTATTGTTAACATGAACAAACCCTGTGACCCTGCCTGGGTAGGCAAAGAAAATAAACAAGCTCTCTCTTCTGCTCTACAAAAAAAGACATTTTTGATGTTTTATCTTATCTAGCTTACCCACTGGACACTGAGACCAGGGCCCCAGATTCAGTATCTTAGTCGAGGGCACTGAAGCAAAGCAGGTACTAACTGTCCCTGTATCGCCTCTTTCACCACAGCAGCCTACTGTTCTTTTGTGTGTTTAAATTAAATTAACTTTAATGTAACAAGCAAGAAGCTCGCATCCAGGCTGAGACGTTTGATTTCCTTCACACTGAAACTCGAACTGTATTTAACGCTGTATCTGTGCCTCTCAGGTATTATCAACCAGTGGTGGAAAGTAACTAAGAATATTAACTCAAGTACTTACTTACTTGTACTTAAGTACAATTTTGAGGTACTTGTTCTATACTTGAGTATTTCCATTTTCTGCTACTGTCTAGTTCTANNTATTACTACTTTAGTAAAGTAAAAGATCTGAGTACTTCTTGCACCACTGTTATCCAGTGGTGGAGGAAGTATTCAGATCCTTTACTTAAGTAAAAGTACTAATACCACTGTGTAAAAATACTCATTCACAAGTAAAAGTCCTGCATTCAAAATGTTACTTAAGTAAAAGTGTGTATCCTAAGTATAATCAGGAAAATGTACTTAAAGTATTAAAAGTAAAAGCACTCAATGCGGAAAAATGCCCCCTGTGACTGTTATACTATTATATATTATATCATAAGATTATTATCAGTCATGCATTCATGTAAAAGCAGGATTTTACTGTTGGAGTTGGAGCTCATTTTTAACTATTTTGTACTGCACTGCAACTGGTGATTATTTCATCATGGATTAATCTGCTGATTGATTTCTCGATTAATCATTTGAATTGTGTTCTGAAAAGTGAGAAATGTCGGCACAATTACCCAGAGCGCAAAGTGAACACCTTCACAATGTTTGTTTTGTCCAACGAACAGTACAAAGCTCAAAATTATTAGAAACAAATTAATATAATTTAAAGGAAAAGCTGCAAATCCTCACATTTGAATAACCATGAAATGTTTTTGCATGAAAACTACTTAAATGATCAAAACAGTTGCCAATAAATGTTCTGTCAATTGATTGATCGACTAAATATTTCAACTGCACTTGCATAAATTGTTGGATAGTTTAATTTATAACAAAACATCATATTTTCTAAGCTCTTCATATGTTTTTATGCAAACATCTTGATTAGTAAAGCAACTAAAGCTATCAGATAATTGTAGTGAAGTAAAAAGTACAATATTTCCCTCTGAATTGTAGTGGAGTAGAAGTAGAAAGTGGCATGAAAAGACTCAAGTAGAGTACAAGTACCTCAAATCTGTACTTAAGTATAATAGTACTTGAGTAAATGTACTTAGTTACATTCCACCACTGCTGTTATCAACGACAGCATAAACTGGGTCCATTGACCACCCATTTAACATACTATAACATAACATACTACACAAAACATTGACACAAATGGTACAAAGTTATAAAGTCGGTAATGTCACCGGTAAGTTAGCATGTGAACGTAGAAACTGACTGTAACGTTAAATTAGCAAGTAGCGTTACTAACGCTACGTTACAGCTTTAACGCTAGTTAGCTACTCAATGCTCACATACTGGACATTACCTAGTGAGTAAAGCTGGCTTTAAATTGTATATCACTTCTTTGATTGCTCCAGAACATTAATAAAACCCTTTATTCAGCCTAACGGTGCTGGTTAATTACCAGTAGTTGGTAACGTTAGCTGTTATGCTAACCGTTCTGCTGTGTTTGGTCAGTTTAAGCGTTTAAGTTCAATGGTGCTGATTTTCTAACTACCGAACAGCGCGTTCACATCATTGTTATTGAACAGGGAAGTTTTAACTCACCATTTTTAGACAAATTAACAAAGTCTACATGTCCCAACACTATTTTCAGCTAGCACTGGTTAGCTCTCCCGGGCTATATGCTTCGTTTCTATAGTAACTTTAGTGACAAGCCAAGGTGCGTTCAGGGTGCATTCGCCCGACAATGTAACATGGAAGCTGTTCTTGCTGGAGAAAGTAAACGAGGTTTAAACACTTCAAAATGAAACAAAATGCTGACAGAAATAAAATGATATCTTATAAAAACATAAAATAAAGTAGTCATACACGTCGGAGACACCACGCAATTATCTATATTTACATAAGTGCATATGAATAGAGTAGGTGAGTGGGAACATGTTGATATCTTGTAAAAACTGAAAAGATTGCATGATACTGTTAGCTTTGCTCAAGTGGCAATTTACATTTCAGGGAAGAAAATCATAAGAACTGGCTAATTAATTCATATACTGGGCTACAACCCTACACGTCCTCTGGCTCCACCTCATTGCACTGTCGTTGTTTAATGCGCCATCTAGTGGTGGTCTGGTGGTATCGTGGAGGTCGGAATCGCTCTAATTCTCAATATTTCGAGCGGCTTTAAACGCAACCTGTGCACCTTCTCTCTTACCCGGAACAACAACAGCCTGAAAAGTAGCACGAAGTATTTCATGTACATTACTGTGTTTTATGAAGTATTTGACTTCTTTTAAAGCAGTTTATGTTAATAGTTATATCCCCTCGACTGTGTGTGTTTAGTGTGAGTTAAAGTGTTTCTCCATGAGTTCCTCTGCTCGTCTGAGACTTTACATGCACGATAATGGACCGTTAATCTTGGATGGCGGACTAGCAACTGAACTGGAAGCGCAAGGAGCCAAACTACAGGTAAAACATCCAAATATAATCCAAATATACAGTCACCTGCTTCACTGCATTAACTCAGGTCTCTATTCAGACAGCATTGGCTTCTTATTTAAATTCTCATTTCCCAGCACGCAGGTCACACTCAGAGGTGGAAGAAGTACTCAGATCTTGTAAAAGTAGTAATACCAAAGTGTATAAATACTCTGTTACAAGTAAAAGTCCTGCTAAATTTTACTTAAGTAAGTACAAAAGTCTTAGCATCAAAATAAAGTACCTTAAGTAAAAGTTCTCATATGCAACTCTCTCATATGGCCCATTTCAGAATAATATACACTCCCCTCCAAAAGTATTGGAACAGTGAGACCAATTCCTGTATTTTTGCTGTAAACTGAAAACATTTGGGTTTGACATCAAAAGATGAATATGAGACAAGAGATCAACATTTCAGCTTTTATTTCCAGGTATTTACATCTGGATCTGATACACAGCTTAGAAGATAGCANTTTTGATGTCAAACCCAAATGTTTTCAGTCTACAGCAAAAATACAGGAATTGGCCTCACTGTTCCAATACTTTTGGAGGGGAGTGTATATTACATTATTGGATTATGATTATTGATGCACAAACGTGGAAACATCATTTGCATGCAGGTGGTAAAGGTGGAGCTCATTTTAAATATTTTCAACACTGTTGGGCAGCTGTTGAATTTCCCACTGCGGTTCAATAAAGTCTTCTCTTATCTTAACCTATAATAATACATCATAATTTATTTGTTGATTATATTTTGTATTATTAATCAGAATCTGCAAAGTAACAAGAGTAATCCATTAAATGTAATGTAGTGGAGTAGAAGTATGAAGTACAATAAAATGGAGATACTCCAATAAAGTAGAAGTACTTCAGAATTGTACTTAAGTACAGTACTTTCCACCACTGGCTACACGGCACAGCTTCATGTTCACTACTGGCTGTTTTTTTTAATCGTGTAATTAGAGCCAATAAAATGTATTTTGTTGGTTAAGACCAGATATAGCTACACCTTAACCATGTGATTCAAATGTAGCATTATTCTCTCTATATCCAAGATGGACTTTGGGACTTTATCCTAAATGGCACTTGGCTATTACAGTTTAGTATACAGAATGAGTAAAGTCTTGTTATTCTTTGGGTGGGGGTGCTTTTATGAAAAACCCTGAAACTGCCTTAGACTATTTGACCATGATTATTCTTGCAGTGTCTTATCCTGGGTTACAAGATAAGACACTGGAAGTTCCACAGTTACATAAAAAAAAAAGAAAACTGAGTTCCTTTGACCCTGTAGAGTTACAACCGACAGGCCTAAGAGCTGTGTTTCCATGGTAACAATCAATGACAGTGGTTGGCAACTGATGGAAGAAAAGGAAAACATGACTTGTAATTTGTGGTTTGATAATAATATTGGGAAATGAACAACGGGAATGGCAGTGGTGGAAGAAGTATTAGATTAGTCCTGCATTCAAAATCTAAGTATGTTAGTATTATCAGAAAAATGTACGTTAAGTATCAGAGTTGTTCACTATGTAGCCAAAATGGGATCTGTCACTGTTACATTATTATATATTATACTTTTGGATTATTTTTATTATTGATGCAGATAAATACATGTTAATGTTGTAGCTGCTGCAGTAAAGCTAATTATTTATATACTGTTGGATGGTTTAATTTACTGTATAACTGTGCATTGTAGTGTATAGGCTCATTATATGTTTTTAAAATATTAATCTGCAAAGTAACTGGTAACTACAAATAAATGTAGTGGAGTAAAGGTATTAAGTAGCATAAATTAAAATACTAAGTGCAGCACAAGTAGCAAGTTAAATGACCTTAATACATCCACTAGGTGGCGCTATTGGTCCTGTGCTCACAGACCATGTTGCCTTGAGATGCCTCATTCATCACTCTTAGTTTCTGGTGTATGATCTGAAGCAAGCATACTTTTATGTCATTAGACTGCAAATATAATATGAATATATCACTTATATTTTGTGTGACCATATGTGGAATAATGCTAATTAATATTAATTCAAAGGTTGTTTGCATATCAAAAAATAATCACCATACTTGGCCTTTCGACTAAGACAACTAAGATGAGACATTTTATGATGTCATGTATCAGCTCCAAATGCAAGAAGACATCTGAAAGCTTATTGGAAAAACTGGGATCAATATTTCTCTATTAGTCAAACACATCCACATTTTAAAAGCTAGAAGTGAAAGTGTCTGTGTGTGTCTCACACACCCAGGGAGATCCTTTGTGGAGCGCCAGGCTTCTGCATACTAATCCCCAGGCCATAAGAGATGCTCATTACAGGTAAGTCCATGCAAAATATTAGACCTGCAAAGATTAGTCGATCGAGGGAAAAATAATCTGAAACCATTTTGATAATCAATTCATTGTTTAAGTAATTTCTCAAGCAAACATGCCAAACACTTTCTGGTTCCTGCTTCTCAAGAAAGAGAGAATTCCCTGCTTTTCTTGGTCTTAATATTTGAATATTTGGGGAGTTTTGACTTTGGGTCGGACAAAACAAGACATGGAAAGACATCACCTTGTGCTCTAGGATACTGTGATGGGCATTTTTCATTGTTTTTTTGATTTTTTTTTTATTAATCGAGAAAAGAATCGTCAGATTAATCACTAATGATAATAACTGTTGCAGCCTCACAACGTATTGATGAACAGCTGTAGAAATGAGTTTTTAAAATGTGACCGCAGCTCATGGATGTGATACATCAACAGGTTTCTCCTCAGTGGGGCTGATGTTATCACAACAGCCACATACCAGGCAAGTATTACAGGATTCATCAGTCACCTGGACATGAGCTCTGAACGCGCCAGAGAGCTGCTGATGTCTGGAGTTCAACTGGCCAAAGAGACAGTGGAGAGATTTGTCTCTGACGGTCGTCCAACAGGTACAAACACTCTTTGATATTGTTGAAGCAGTGAAACACAGTCTCTCTAAGCTATGATGCTATTTCATTGTGTTTTGCTTATTTATCTCTCAAGGGCAGAGAGGTCCCTTGGTGGCAGGCTCTGTTGGACCATACGGGGCCTTTCTGCACGACGGCTCCGAGTACACTGGGGCCTATGCAGAGGAGATGAGTGTTGAAGTGAGTGGCTCTCAGCTGATCTTTGATTAGATAAGACGTAATTATGGATGCTGTGAAGGTGACACAGAAAATAAAAACATGCCATTTTTATCGCTTCTCATCAGACTGTTTTGACTTAATACTTCAGTAATTTATTTGTTACCTTGTGTTGGTTGTGGTATATCTCTGTATATTTGGTTGGATGTTCTGCTTCCTGTAGAATTAAGTGGTCTCAGGTGTCTTTTTTTCTCTTCCAAGGAGCTTAAAGGTTGGCATCGGCCGCAGGTCGACTGCTTAGCAGCAGCAGGAGCTGATCTCATCGCTTTTGAGACAATCCCAAGTATCAAAGAGGCGGAGGCTCTGGTTGAGCTGCTCAGAGAGTTCCCAAACTCTAAAGCCTGGCTCGCCTTCTCTTGTAAGGTAACCATTGCTGATGAACAGTATAGCTAGTGTTGATTCATTGCTAACTGTTGTGCAGTGTATCAAAATGACTCACGTTTAGTACAATAACTCTGTCAGGATGGGAAGTGTATATCTGACGGCAGCACGTTCACCGACGCAGTGCAGATTGCTAATAGATCCACGCAGCTGGTCGCTGTAGGAGTCAACTGCTGTTCACCAGCGCTGGTGGAGCCGCTGCTGGACTCTGCCGGGTCACTGCTGAGCCCAGACATGAGCTGGGTGGTGTACCCCAACAGCGGAGAGGAGTGGGACACTGCGCAGGGGTGAGTCTGTAGTCAGAGAGATTTAATAGTAAGGTCAGAGCTTCAGCTATCACTGTGTTGGTGTAGTGTAGAGGTTAAAGGCAGTTTAAAGGTAAGTTAAAGTTAGGTCAGGGCTAGAGAATGATGTCACCTGTCAGAGGGCTCAGTAGATTTATGACGCCTGTCTGATACCCACTGCAGGGCCTAATGAAAAGTCAAACAACATTTAACATGAATACTTGGCTTCCACAGGAATGCTCAGCCAAATTTTGCCCATTTTTACTGTGTATTGATAACTGTTACTTTTTACTCCAGCAGTTATTTAACAGCTATCGTCACAAGTGACTTTGCAGATTAAGAACAAAACATCAGTTTATATGATGTATTTTTATAGATTAAAATGCCCACAGTATATAAAGTAAAACCCAACCTACACAATTTAAAATGCTTACATACATTAATAGTTCATACATTAATGTAACTTTGTACTTTAACTTCAGTAAAATTTTGAACGTAGGACTATTGGAGTATTTTTACAGTGTTGTATTGCTACTTTAACTTCAGTAAAGAATCAGAGTACTTCTTCCACCACTGCTGACCGTTTCATGTTTTCTCCATCCTTATAAAGGTGGCTAACATCAGAGAAAGCATCAGCATCAATACCTGAACTAAGTCGTACATGGATGAAGCAAGGTGCTGCTTTGATAGGTGAGGTGAACTCTTTTGTCTTTTGTTCGTTTTCGTCCTGTTTTTCAGTGTTTCCTCTGATGAGTCTCTCTTTGTCCGTTAGGTGGTTGCTGCCGCATCGGTCCCGCTCGCATAGCAGAGTTACGCCAGCAGTTAAAAGGGAGTTGCACGGCACCAACTGCTGCAGTGTGACTGGACTGAGGATGTAATGGTGATTGTTGTAAATAAAAACGTCTATTCCAGGAGTTTATAAAAATCTTAATTTATTGGAAAATAAATAAATAAACCACTACATCAAATGACACAATGACATCTGTGCTGGGAAAAATGGCACCACAAAGGTGCAAAAGGAAGAACAAATGGTGGCTGTACAAAAACATGAAAATTAACCATGCAGTCGCTCACATTTTGAATGATTTTGAGTGATGGAGGGATTCCACTATCACTCCTGTACAGCTCCTGTCTTTTAAAAAAAACCAGGATCATCTACGCAACAGTCTTACTGTAGGTTTCACAAAGCACAACAATATGTCAGCTGCTTTCACAACACTTGAACTGGACAGCATTTCCACTGAACTAACCACTGTACGCCAGGCGCAAAACAAGTCCACTTACCTGTACAATTATGGAGGTGTGTCATCTTTGAACAGAATTTACAGCAAATGTTTAGATGTCATGTGTGTCCTGGATGGCGCTAGTTGAATATAATGTGCACTCTTACTGTATCACTGCAGTGAGTTTAAGATTATGCGATAGAACCATAATTAAATTCAGAGAAATGTACATGTGATTAGTAGTAGCATGAAATAACGATGAACACCTAATCTTCCTCTTTTAGTATAACACAGGGATGGACAAAATAACAGAAACACCTTACAATACAGTGGCAGTGAAGTTAATGCCACGCAATTCAGTTTTTAAAAAAGAAGTTCATTTTTGAGGCCGTAGTTTGATGTGCTGTTAAGAAAACGCCTTATTATGTCTTGATCTATGTTTGCCATTCATCATTGTGAGTTTTGAGACTTTTTCCTTCCTGTCTCGTAACATACTGTACCTTGTTTGCAGCTGATGCATTAGCAGCGACAGGAACAATCTATGTGCCTATAAGTTTTCTGCCTTAATATGCGGTATCGAAAACATAAAAACAGTAAAAGTAAGACCTCTACTGACCGACACACACTGCTAAATGGTCATTTAATGTGGCTCACTCGTTTAGCTGCCGTTGTTGTTATTGATTTAAAGTTGTTGGTGTATCACAGGCACCGCTAAAGGACAGAGACGTGGCAAAATAAAATGTTTCAGTAGGCAGGCCCTCACCAACAGTCCAACAGAATACTTGATTAAAAGCACTAAAAACTACAACATGGCCCCAAAAATGACGGTTGAGTTGAATCTACATCCGACAGTCTTAAAAAACATTCATTCACCAATATTAAATATCAGTCTGGTGATATTCTATATTTTTGTTGTTGTCAATAAATCCCATTAAAAGACCACAACCAACAATGAATTGATGAAGTGTCTGTGTACCCAAAGCCTGATATATCTTATTCTGCTGTGCCATAGAGCTCCTTTGTTCCAAAGACTATTAAAACACACGAGTGAGCCACACTGTTGCACTGGTGCACCAAATGTGTATTAATCTGCTGCTGAAAATAGTCCCCAACAACTGCACTATTTACTCCTGATTGAGAAACATTAGCAGCTGTTTTAGGAAATTATTTAGCCTATTTAAAAGCGGCTATAATCAATGTTTTCTATAATCATAATGTATTAAATGACAATGAAAACACTGTGACAATGTGAAAGGGGTCGCTCGTAGTCATGAACCTACAGAGAATTATCACCTGAATCCCCTCAGCTTTATGGAGCTTTATAACGAGTTTCAGCTCAGTGTTTAGCTGTGCCAAAACTTTACTGTTTAGGTTCACTCTCACCAATTTCACGTCATTTTCAGGCTGCAGCAGGCAGCTGTTCTCAGCGAAAAAGCTCTAAAAAGCAGCTGTACACTACCTGCTCAGCACCAAACAGCAGACAGACACAGTTAGCGACTAGCTGGCGAACATAGTGGAGAATTTAGCTGTTAAAGAGCCGGATATTCCCCTCAGGAGTTGGTAGAGACCAAAAACGGAGCTAAAAGAGAGCGAAGATTGGACAACTCCAAAATGAATGCTAATGTTGCTCTGTAACTGCTGGATGTGTGAATAAGCAACTGTCTGCTAACAAGTTCACCATATCAACTTAAAAGGCCGATAGATGATATGTCAATGTTGTTTCCGCTGCCCCCAAGTGGCCAAACAAATCAGTTATTGTTGGCTTTGGTCTTTTTCGTGGGATTTATTGGCAGTAAAATATGGAAAAACACCAGAGTTATCCTTTTAAAATGTATCTTAGGGCTACTGTACTGTATTGCAATGTCTGTTATTTAACCCCAACCCCCCGTATGTCCCAATAAACCTTTTCAGTCTGTGATGTCTTCTTCAAGGTCGCTATCGGGGGAGCTCCTCTGTCTGTACTCTGTAGTGTTGGATAGGCGTTTCCAGCTGGTGTCCTTCTGACTTCCCATACTGTGTGAGCGTCCCAGGTTGGCCAGGCGCTTGGATGACGTTCTCTCCTCCGTGTCCTCCGCGACACTCCCGTGGGCCCGCTCTGTACCCGAGTGGTGGAAGTCGTGGCGCAGGTTCTCCAAGTTTAGAGCCCAGGGGCCGAGCTTCTGCCAGTTCACCCTCTGGAAGGCCATGATGCAGTGCAGGTTGCCACCCACCTGTGAGCCAGGGAACGTTCTTTTAGTTAGACTCTGAGCCAGAAATGTTCACATAATCAGCAACATTTAAAAGAACACGTGTGAGATGGAGAACCTTTTTGGTTTTGCGGCGCTGAATCCCCCTCTCCGTGTGACGAATGTCCAGGTATTCTGGATTTTGTGTGTTGAGGTCAGTCACAATGTCCATCCATCTGAAAGGAGAGGCTTGATGTTAAACAGCTCAACTACAGTACATGATGATGATACATGATAAAACATGGCAGAGCCTGAACAGAGACAGAACTTACTTTTTACAGTGGATAGCTGGGTGTTTCCTACTGGGCTCACCAATAAGGATCCAGTACTCCATTTCATTTGTGGGTAGAGGGCCCCTTTGCACAAAAAAGAGCAACACTCATCAGTTCAAAAACTCTTTAGGGCTGAAATGATTGGTTTGTCAGTCAACAGAAAAACAATCAGCAACTATTTTGATAATTGATTCATTGTTTTAGCCATTTTCAGGCAAAAACATGGTAAACATTCTCTCGTTACAGCTTCTCTTGTGTGATGATTTTCTCTGTTTTACATGATTGCAAATTGAATATCTTTGGATTTTAAACTTTTAGTTGGACAAAAGACATTTGCAAGTGTCAACTTGGACTGGCTTCTGACATTTCATGGACGAAACGACTAATCAGGAAAAAAAATCAGATTAGTCAGTAATGAAAACAATCAACTTAAACTGCAGTGATGTGACCTACCTATAAGCCTTTGCTGCTTTGAGTGGCGTGGCTTCAAAACCCACTGGGCAGAAGTAGTGGTTCTGGCAGTGGTAAATGTAGGCCATGGACTCATCTTTCAGCCCTTGTGTCAGTTTCATCAATGCTCCTTCAGCTAAAAAGATTTGAGTGGCTGTCACTTTTGATTTATCTCTATAAATAGACATGAGGCTGAGCTTTGACAGCTGAGGACCTCACCTGTTTCTCCTGCGGTCTTGTGTTTTCCATGTGGTTTGTACAGAATGTAGGAGCAACCTCGCACTCGGAAATTGTCGTTGATTTGTCTGAACCAGCTGTGAGAAAAATGCAACGATTACCGAGCTGCGTACATTTCCCAAAACAAAGTCGTTATTTTAAAAAGACCATGCAAGTATTTTTGTGTACCGCATTAGAGTAGCATTGCCAGTGAAAGGACCAAACTTGATTTCTTCAAAAGGCGGCTGAAAACCCAGAATATGCAGAGCCTCCTCCTGAGAGATGGGTGGAAGACTAGCAATGCACATAAATATTCACTTAGTGTCTCAGGAGCTGTATTTCTACATGAAGTCTGATAGACGAAATTAAGTGCTGCTTACCTCCCTGCACCCAGAGTGCTGTACAAGAAATTCCAGCAGGACACCAATGAAGAGATTCCACATGAAGTCTTGTACTGTGGCCGACTGATGCAGTACCTGAAGCAGAAAAGAATCCCCAGAATATCACAGAAAATCCACAGAATAAATTATATTAAATTGAAAATGTTTTGGAACTAACAGCATTCATACAGCCTGGTGTGAAGCTCACTTCACTGGGTCTCTCTTTAAAACTATCGAGGCACTAAATATAACACTACCATCTTCTGAGGTCGAGCACTTTTCTCTGTTTGATCTCCTCCAGCGAGGCATGAGGAGAGACGTCTTGCAGATTGCGGCTGGGTCTGTCTGATGACTTCATCTTCTTGCTGCTGCTTTTCTTCACATTGCCTGAAACGCAGCATCAGTCAGTGTAGGCTAAACCAGGGTTGTAATTGTTCAACAGTTAATGAGCAGATAAATGATCAATACATTTTGTGATATTCAAAACAGGAACAGGAGCAGCCAAACAGCCAGTTTAACTCTGATAAATTGCATACATGTATAAAACAGGCTTCTATAATAACATGTATCTTACTTGTTCTTATTTTTCGAGTGAGCACAGCATTAAAGTCTGTGGTATCGATCTCCCAGGCCAGAATAGGCTTAGTGTGGCCAGAGGACACTTCCACCATGTCACAGTCCCCGTCTGATCCCACATGGGCCCCTCCAGGCTGGCCAGCGCTCAAGTCGGCTGAGGGTTTGGGCTTCACAAGTGATGGCCCATCATCCTGCTTGTTCTGGACCACGTCCCTGGCTGTGTTTGGGGGACAGTACACAGAAGCAGCCTGGTTGAGAAGAGCATAATCAGAGCAGACTGTGTAGAACTTCTCACGGGAGTGTGTGACCGGGCAGGTCCACGGCAGGTGGAGTTCGGCACTCGAAGCCCTCCTTACTCTCGCAGCGTCCCGGGCGAGGGAGCTGATCAGCCCGTGTTCCCCTTCCCCATCGGCCGGCCTCTGCAGCCCTGACGGTTCTGCTGGCCCAGAGAGGTTTGCTCCTTGACCTTCTGATGTATTAGGCATTGAACAGCCACTTAAATGATGGATGGCAGAATTAGCTGAGTGATGGTTGGCTGTCTGTTCTGGGGAGGAAAGGGCAGGCTGTTTTAGAAACACTACACAGATATAAAACAAAGATGGAGGTGCAGTGACAGAAATGTGTGGACACATCTTTGTTTTTCAAAGTCGTAACCCAGCATGTCATTGTTTTAACTTGCACCGACATTAAACAGCACCACACAACATTACCTTTCACCTGTAATAAGTCACCTATTATGTAAACATCCTGCAGTGGCTCTTATTACCCGCCTGTGGTTAGTTAGCTGAAGGTTTATTGAACATTAACATGACATTTCACCTGTGAAGCCGCACACAGCTAACTTACAGCTATCAGCGCTGTGTTGTAGTTAGCAGATGTAAACACGCCCAGCTACGTTATTTCTTTTCATCATACCTTGTGCAGTGTCTTAGAGCCAAGCAGGGCAGGGAATAAGCAAACCGTCAAGCTAACCACATCTGACTAAAGCTAGGTGCACATTAGCAGGAGACATGTTTAAAAACATGAACGATATTAACGCCGAACCGTCGTCCTCCTGACCCGAATCCTCTTCCTGTGCAGGTTTGACGGACTGTACCATTCTGAGTAGCAACCGGGGTGTGCAAAAATAATTAAAGCTCGATAATAACATAAGAACACTCAGATAAACGATTAGATCAAATACAAACGTAATAACGCTCCTTAAAACCCGTATTGTATTCTGTTAAATGATATTTACTTTAAATATACACGTTTTTTTAGAGCGTACACCCCGTGTTAGTAAACCATGGAACAATCCGACACTTTAAACCAATCACAGGAGCGACTGCGGGGGCTCTTTAAACTTCGCAGACTGAAGGTACGTCTGTTCATTTTCACTTTTAAATCTACTTTAATACTTTAAAAGCTAAAATAATAACAACTGCACCGTCTTCTAACAGCTTTACAACAAATAAATACTAAAATATCGACTTAGACTTTGCGACAGTTTAACCACAAAAGGTTCGAGTAACATAATTTCTTAGTTGTCGATGTAAAACTGTAACTTCTTATTTAAGAAAGCTGACTCGACATAAAAAGATAATAACGTTATCTTATGACAGAGAACTTTATACAACGTGTAATTCATGTGCTTCTTGTGTTCTGGGCCTGATGCTCGGACAATAGCAGTCGACAGGACGGTGTTTCAGGTCAATCTGTGGGCAGACGACCTGGTGGTGACCGCCTGAATGCGTCGGTGGTTCAGGGGCGTTTCCAGGATTTGAGGACATTGGGGGCTTAGCCCGGATCTCTGTAGGGGGGTCCGGGTGGATCCTCCCCCCAGAATTTTTTTTTTTCAGCCATATTTTGATGCTTTTTTTTTT
>NTHP01000247.1:780235-799395 GCA_003416845.1 Oplegnathus fasciatus
TCAGTTTACTGTCATAGAGGACTAAAGAAACCAGAAAATATTCACATTTGAGCAGCTGAAACCAAAGAATTTGGACACTTTTTCTTAAAAAATGACTAAAACGATTAATTGATTATCAGAATAGTTGGAGATTAATTTAATAGTTGACAACTAATCGATTAATCGACTAATCATTGCAGATCTAATAATATTTACCTGCTGTACATCCCAAGGAAGGAGAGCCCAGTGTGCTTTGGTGCGAAGCGCAGGATGAGGGAGTAAAATACCTCCAGTGAAAAGGTCTGCTGCTGTGGGGACAACTACCCAACATCCTTCACCAATGCTGTTCTAATAGCTACACTCTCCAGTTTAATGGCTACCGTTGATCCTGCATAAACACATAATTAATTCTGATGTTACTAGAACTGTCTACATATGCATTTATTACATACACTGATAAGGCATGGTGATGTGATTACCATCAGGTGTGATAACCATCAGGTGTGATATTTGGTCTGTAAGGTTATATATTAATTATACCAGCCTGCATCATACTGAGAGGTGTTTCTAATCCATCCATCCATCCCTGATCCATACCGCTTAGCCTATCCTTAGAGGGTCGCGGGGGTGCTGGAGCCGATCCCAGCTGGCACTGGGCGAGAGGCGGGGTACACCCTGGACAGGTCCCCAGTCAATCACAGGACCGACACACAGTATAGAGACAGACAGACAACCACTCACACTCACACCTGTGGGCGATTTAAAGTCACCAGTTAACCTAACCTGCATGTCTTTTGGGTTGTGGGAGGAAGCCGGAGTACCCAGAGAAAACCCACGCAGACACAGGGAGAACATGTGAACTCCACACAGAAGGGTGGCTTCACACCCAGAACCCTGTTGCTGGGAGGTGACGGTGCTAGCCACTGCACCACCCGGTGTTTCTAATACATTATGTAAATGAGGAGTACATTTACACTACCTGATGAACGATGGAAAGGCTTCAGGTTGCACTGTGGGCCACAGTGAAGCACAGATGGCGGTTGAGGAGCCAGTGGAGGGAAGGCCTCTTGCTCTGGGTCTATAAGCTCTGCAGCACTGGCTGTAGGTGCATCCGTCCCTTCTTTACTTGCGGTGTTTCCCAAAACCTTCTAAAACACACCAACATTAACATTTCACCACATGAAAATAAATTATAAATATATTAGCTGTGTCAGTCACCACGCTATGTAACGACACTTCATGGTTGTAGTGTTAGAAAACTGAAGCTATTCTGCCTCATCAATCTGTAGGTTTTACAAAATAGGTTGCTAATGCTAGCTAACATTAGCCATTAATTAGGGTATATTAGCTGGTGGGTAGCTAGGTTGCCTTACAACAATAAATACAAACCACACGTTGCTTCTCATTATTAAAATCTTTATCCTGACTAATGTGGAAGTTAGCAGACATTAAACAAAACTTACAGTTCACGGTTTGGTCGAGCTGCATCTCTGACGGATCTGTGACCGTTAGGCTAACGTTAACACAGCTACTCCGGTCGGTGGTAAGCTAGCTGCTGCTGTCGGTGGACCTGATGAAGCAGCTGTGTGTAACTTTACTGAAGGAGCCGCACCAGCTGTCAGCCTCACACGGGCCTGGACATCCAGCCTTGGACTCCTTCGTATCACAATCCTCCGGTCGCCGCACACGGCCGCGTTTTTCGTTACAGATGCGGCAGTGAAGTCCCGTCCCGGCGTCCCGCCTCTTCACCTGCTCGACACGGACCAACAGGAGAGGTAGCACCGCTGCTTTTTACTGAAAACTGTAGACTGGACGTCCTCACAGGCTGGAGGTAAACACAGTAATTCACCATAATGAAAAATGGTGAAATGCAACGTAAAACTACCGAAAAAAGACCGACTCACCAAAGTTACAACCGCTCAGACTCACTACTACCGACTACCACACCCTGAGCTGAGGCAGAGTCCGGGACACGGACGCCATTTTGTTGCTAATATGACATGTTTTTAAAAGCATTGCTCAAAACAGCTACTTTTCTCTCTGAAATTTTGCCTTTATGTCTTATAAAACATGTAAAATCCTGCCAGTTGCTCTTTAATGGGTATTTCTAGTGGTATTTTGACTGTGATTTTGGAAATTTACAGAATTTAACTACTAGCCTTAACTACTAATTAGCTGTCAACACTTAAAATTGTGCTGAGAAGATCCCTGAAAGTGTTAAACTTCCTGCAGCACAATCCTTAACTGCAGACAGTCAATCACAAATGTTACTACACATACAGTCAATAGTAAGGCTATCTACAATCAAATCAAATGTTCACAGGTGTACTTGTTCCTATAATGAACCACACCTATATCAATTATAAAATGGTAAAATGTATTATATCGGCTGAGTTGTGACATATAAAAATTCTGGTTTGGAAGACAATAAATAACACAGAGAAATGAAAAAGTATTTAAACTCTATTTTAATGATTACACATGTGCTTGAATCACATACAATAGCATTTCACAGGACCTGAGTCATTTTAAATTTACTTTCAGCTTTTTACTACAAAACCAGTTTTATGCACACTGGCCCAGAATTCAAGAGGCTCACTACATTGCAGGTGTAATTTGGCAGAATAGACATTTTGACATGTCATAGCAGGAAAAGCACACGTGTATTTAATAGAGTTAGATGAACTCCCTGCCTCCTATCACCACTGTTTCATCAGGACACAGACAAAGAATTTAAATTAGGGCTGCAACTAACGATTATTTTCATTATCGATTAATCTGTCGATTATTTTCTTGATTAATTGATTAGTTGTTTGGTCCATAAAATGTCAGAAAATGGTGAAAAAATGCTGATCACTGTTTCCCAAAGCCCAAGATGACATCCTCAAATGTCTTGTTTTGTCCACAACCCAAAGATATTCAGTTTACTGTCATAGAGGGCTAAATAAACCAGAAAATATTCACATTTGAGAAGCCGAAATCAGAGAATTTGGACACTTTTTCCTAAAAAATGACTCAAAACAATTAATCAATTATCAAAATAGTTGGAGATTACTTTAATAGTTGACAACTAATCGATTAATCGATTAATCAATTAATCGTTGCAGCTCTAATTTAAATGTAATGATATTTATTATTTGAAATTAAAAAATCAAAAAATAACAAAAATGAATAAATAATTCTAGAATTCAAATCATTCCTTTGATCCATGGACAGACAACATTCTATGACCTGAAGAACATATAAAAGCTGGTTACCTCCGAGCTCCCAGCAGTCAAAACAAACAGTCACCAGAGACAGACACAAACGTACCAGAGCGTCCAGAAACGTTTTTAGGATGGAGACCAGTGGAAAAAAGAAAAGTAAAAAAGGCAGGAACAAGCATAAAATCAATGTCGTTAAGACCCGCGCTGAATTCGATAGAATTCTTGCTGGTGAGCAGAAGAAGCCTGCAGACAATGCAGGCTTGAACTGTAAAATAGAGCAGACTGCTGCACCTGAGCAGTCTGTGAAGCCAGCAGCAGTGGAGAGGAAACAGCCAGTAAACCCTTGGCTGATATCTGGACACCTCCAAAAAGGACATGAGACCATCTATTGCCAGGAGCTGGATGTGAATGAGTATCCCCAGCTCCAGAAAGCGCAGCCAAAGGTCCTTGCTTTGAAAAGGCGCTCAAAAGCAGCTAAAAAACCACAGCCAGACATGGCACCCGAGGAACCACAGGTAGCTGTGGTCCCAGTGGAGCCGCAGGTAGCTGTGGTCTCCGTGGAACCACAGGTAGCTGTGGTCCCCATGGAGCCGCAGGTAGCTGTGGTGCCCGAAGAACCACTGCCTGACATGTCTTCAGAGGAATCGCAGGTAGATGTGGCACCCAAGGAACCACAGGTAGCTGTGGTCCCCATGGAGCNCAGGATCAAGATCCTCCAGCTGGAGATAATTGATAGGGAGAGCACTGAAAAAGAGGCTCTCCGCAAAGTCAGAAAGCTGGAGGAGGCTCTTGAAAAAGAGAAAGATCGACAGAAGGAAGTGGAGTCTTCCCTGGCCCATCAGAGGGAAGAAAACTCCAGACTTGTGGCTGCGCTGGTCCAGACAGAGGAGGACCTGAAGAAAAATGCACTGCAGTGGGAAGAGGAAAAGTCCCGACTCCTGCAGTGTATAAAAGAACAGCAGCAGGTCCTCCGGCAGGAAAGCAGAAGAGATCACTTGAGGGACAGAATTGACGAACTCGAGCAGAAGATGGTCGAGATCGTCAAGAAACCCAAAAAACGATCTCTGTGGAAAAGATTCCTCCAGCTCTTTAAATGAACTGGAGGGACCTCACCACCCTGCTCAGACTCTCTCATCCTACCCCCCAATTCCACTCCCAACCCCACCCCTCATGAATCTCCATTAAATATGCCCAGTGACACCCAAATGTCACTGGGACAAGGCGGCACGGTGGTGCAGTGGTTTGCACTGTAGCCTCACAGACTCTCTGTGTGGATTGTGCATGCTCTCCCCGTGTCTTGCGTGGGTTTACCCCGGGTGCTCCGGTTTCTTCCCACAGTCCAAAGACATTCAGCTTAGGTTAATTGGCCACTCTCAATTTCCTTGTGTGTGTTTACCCAAATTAAATAAAAAAAAACAAAAAAACAACTGTACTTGAATGTGCTTTATATTTTTTTCAATAAGACTTCTAATTTTCACTACACTGATAATCTTCTTCATTAGAATACGTTACACTTGCAATATATTTTACTTGAACATAAGGCTTCAGGCTTAACAGTGACTTTACTATGATACAAATGAAATATTACTTTGTCATCTGACAGACACCTGCCGCTGAAAACTGCAGGACAGTTAATTCAAATCTTGTCTTTATTCTCAATAAATTAAAAGTGAAATTGTGAAAAATACGATGGTCACTGCACAAACTTTACACTATATGACTACTTACCACATGAAGAGAGGTTATGCATTTATCGAGTTGTAGGAAGTTCATGGTAACGTAGTGTGAAACATAAAGCTTTTTTAAAGTAATACGTCTTCCTGCCCCTTAACCACAGACTTAACAGACTTTGAAACTTGATGTTTGATTTTGACTGTTTGGAAATGTGAATTTTACAGAAGACCATGGTAAAGAAGCAGTTGATCATCGACACAGACTGCGGCATAGACGATGCTCAGGCTGTAATGATGGCCTTGGCAGCACCCAGCATTCAGATCGTGGGCGTCACCTGTGTGTTTGGGAACGCAGCAGTTGACAGTGTGTCAGAATGCTGTGAGGGTGGTCTCCGTCTGGGATTTGAATGGTCTCTATAATGTTGGACATAAGAGTTTTTTATACCATTTTTCTCTGAATACATTACATATAATGATACATTTTATTTAAAGTGCGTATAATCGATATTTTCATAACAACAATGTATAAAATGATAATGTAAAAACAATGTGAAAGGGGTCGTTTGTAGGGATGAACCTACAGAGAATTCACCCAAAGCTGCAGCTCCTCTCGTCTTTACGGCGCTTCAGCTCATCGTTTCGCTCCGCAGCAGGCAGCTCTAAAAACCCACTTAAATTCATCAGGTAGACACAAACACAAATCCAAATGAATGCTAATGTTGCTCTATAACTGCTGGGTGTGTAAATAAGCAGCTGTTTGCTAACAAGTTCATATCAACTTAAAAGGTGATATGTCAATGTTGTGTTCACAACTTGTTTCTGCTGCCCCCAAGTGGCCTAAAACTCAGTTACTGCAGGTTGAAATGGGATAAAATAACATGAACAACACAATATTTTGCTGAAGTCCTTTATTTAAATTTGCTGACAAATAGAGGTGATGTACAATACAAACCTCAAACTTAAGTGTTCTTTGTTCACTTGACCAATTTATTCTCACAGAAGGCTTTGATATTTTTAGGGCAGAGCCCACTTTAACATGGGGAACATGAACCTTCATGAAGTTTTTGGGCCGTTGGTGTTCTGGAGAATCACATTTCAGATTATGAAAGATCCCTGCTGCCAAATGAAAGCCTAGTGCAACGATTTCAATGCAAATGTGTACAAATTTGACTTTTCAAACCAACTTTTATAAGAAACCCATAAGAACCAAAATGAATGTGAAAACACATGGCTTAAAATAAGATCTGTTCCAACATTAATACTGAACTTTAGAGATTCTGCGCCATGTACCAAACGTTGAGTAGGAATGCAGCATTACCAGCCTTTCTATAACAGCAAAATGTCTGCACTGGCATTAGCATACCATGCTATCAACATTTTTAATTTAGGGGCACCTGTTAAAACAAATCCAAATAAAAAGTTAGCATTTCTGCCCCCATGAATAAAAAGCTGCAGAGAACTAAATTGCGGGGTTGGTAACCTGCAGCACTGGGCTACCAAACGCATTACACTTCAGGTAACATTGCTTTCTGTTGGGATTCTCTGATTATAAAAGAATTTGAGTACATCAAATCCATGACGTGCTTCTGTTAAGTGCAGTCACGCGTTGTTTAATTGGCGTTGTCGGGGGAGCTGGGCCAGGGCTCAGAGCTGCGCCTGCTCAGGGTGGGGCGCCACATGCTCCATGGGTTGTAGGTCCGACTCATCTCGGTGGTGGCTGGTGGTGACGGGGCGGGGCTGCTGACCAGATCAGTCAGAGTTGTTGAGTTGGTCGTTGGAGGAAAAGGGTGTAAGGTTGAATCTGCGCTTGTTGACCAAATGGAGCTGCCGAAGGGTGTGGCTGCAGACCAGGGATTGCGGGCGTTTCCCAGGAGAGACTTTAAAAAAAAGAGAAGAGAAGCTTATATATAGTATCATAAGCAGGAAGAGTATCTGTGAGCTACATTAAAAAGACGTAAGGGGTCTTACTACAGTTGGGGCAGTCGGTGAGCTGGAGCTGCTGGGCCAGGAGTGCAGAGAGTCAGTGCTCGGTATGTCCCAGATGGAGGAGGGTACGGTGGTGAACTCAGGCCAGCTTTGCTGAGGCTCAGACGACTTTGGGAGATTCATTCCACTGAAAACTAAAAACAACACGCGCAAACACTGTGAATGCAGCCAGTAAACCATAAGCTGTTACACCAGTTACTCTACATTCTCCTGTTGGTGTGTAAACCTGTGAGCCACACTGTACCTCCTGTCAGGTTGAAGGAGTTGTTGGGTCCGAAAGCAGAGAATGAGTTGGCAGAGTGGTAGTTTGGACTACTGGCTGTGTCAATGGGACTCCATAATCCAGAGCTATGGGAGAGAAAAATGTATAATTTAGAATATAGAGCATTAAGTTGGGATTGTATCTTGATGTCACGTGTGGATGTAAAGAAATGTTGTCATTTTCTCACACTACCTGTCAGAGCTGTCACTTTCCACTGATGTCATGTGTGCCAGACTCTTTCCTTGGCTGTCAGTTTTACCTGGGCCAGAGCCGCCTGAACACAAAATAAAACATTAGTGTTCTCTCATAAACAAACTACGCGCTGTGATCAAGTGGTAGTTCGTTGTTAGATATTTACCTGGGCTTTTATCATAACCAGCAGCTACAGCAGCAAAGGTGGGGTTCCCATTTTTGCCTGGGAGTGGAGTGGCTGCAGACAGTTTATTTCCTGGGGCCTTCTTTTGGTTTCCCTCACTGCAACAAATATCAGGAATTCACCAAGAATCTGGATTAGTTTTGGTATACTTTAAAATACAGTGTACCAAAATAGCATGTTTTATTATAGTAATTTACTTTTAAGAGTTACAAGGAAATCGAGATAAAACAATTCAGAACTATTAAATTAAATAAAATCAGACGACAGATTGAAATAGAAGAAAATAGCCAACAATAAAATCCTACTGAAAAAGAGGTACAACCAAAGACAAAAAAAAAAGTTTTGTTTGACAAGTATGACTTAAACCACCCCTGGTAAGTGGACATTTGTTCTTTTAGAATTTTATATGACATGAACAAAAACAGCATTGTTTTATTTGGGAAGTTACTGCTCATTTGACCACGTGGATACCTGTTGCTGTTGAGTACACTGCTGTAGGTGCCTCGGGACAGTAAGCTGGGGGAGGTCGGTGGAGGGGAGCAGGTCCCGGCTGTGACGGACCTCTTCAGGAAAGGGTCTGCGTTTATTGTCTGGAGGGAGATCTGCTGAAGACTATCAGCTTCTGCATGTGGAGAATGGGAGAACATCAGATCTTTGTGAGGCTGATCAGTGAGTATGTAAATAATGAATTGTATGATTATAAATACTTTTTATGCTGTGGCAACATTGTTTTAGAAACCTTCATGCCAATAAAGCCCCTTTGAATTGAATTGAGTATCTGAAACAGGACAGACACTGGACATGACAGGGTGGTTTCAGATCTCGACTTACGGACGCTGTTTTTGGAAAGTGGTACATCCCACTCTGGAGACGCAAACTCCTTCTCCCCCTCAGAGCTGCTGCTGTGGCCCAGCTCTGGCACTGAGCCGCTGGACAACAATTTGGCAAACAGAGAGGGGCGCCCGTCTTCCAGCTTCCCATCTGCTGTCAAAACAAACATGTCACAAACATTGAAGTTGCCTTGTATTGAAGCGAAGGGCAAAGACATTTAAGCGAACATTTAAGAAACTCACATCTCTGTTTCGGCACAGGTCTTGTCTTGGGGATGTTGGTGAGAGGGTAGAGAGCTTTGGATGTGAAGCTCTTGCGTTGTTTGTTCTCCAGCGGTGTTACATATGGCAGCTCCAGAGAACTGAGAACAAGACAGATTTGTCAAAAAAAGGATAAAAAAAATCAATGAACAAAAGATGATCACCTGCGATTAAAAAAACAGACCTGGATTTTTCTGCTTGGTTCTCTTTCTTTATGGTTTCTTGTTTCTTGGTTTTAGGTTTGATTAAGAAAATTGAAGGTTCTTCTTTCACTTTTCCAGTGGTTACTGTTCTTCCTTTCTTTTTCACTGGTTCCTGGAAGAAATGATGGGAAAAAGTATAATAACAACATGCGTATTATTACGTCCTTTCCATTGTAGTAGACGCCAGAGCTGTCTTTTGTACCGAGTCAGAGTCAAGTTTCAAGTCTTTGAGACGTGACTTGCATGTCAAAAAGCAAGTTTGTTCAGTCATCATGGAAACAGGGTATTTAATGTCCAGTTGTAAGTAATGAATCAAAGCATCCGCATGTGTCAAATGGTTCAATGAAAACAGTCGGTTTCTTTACATCACTGCTCCTGGGCTTGATCTGAACACATCTCTGCTTGGTCACATTAAGATCAGGATCAGTCCGGATCCTGAATGTGAGCTACTTAGCAAAAACTAAAACAGCATAGTGTACGAAGGGTCAGATTAGAAACAGCCTTACGGGTGAAAAACGAAGCGCAACTGAAAGTCAAGCTTAACCAGCAGCTCTTTAATCAGTTTAACTCCACAGTCACTGACTGAACTTAATTTTAAGTTTGTTGTTTAGTAGTTCAGTCGACTCTTGAGCTGCTCAGATTTTAAGTAATGAACAAGTTTTACAAACTATTCAGTACTAATTCTGTTAACGTAAAAGTTTAAAGGCAGTGGTCACTCATTTTTATGTTGAAACAACCTTATATTTTTACAGTGTAATGTAGAGCGCTGTCCGTGACGATAGCGGCGTATGCTGCAGATTTATAGAAGGATAGAAAGTATAAGTAAGTGTCATGAACTAACAAGGTTCAACTTCAGATTTATATCAATAGTAATCTTGAATATTTGACAAAACCAAAAAGGAGCTCTTTTGATAACTAAAACCAGGAACTAGCACATAACAAAAATGATGTGTCAGAATCATTTTCACTGCTGCAGGGAGGAAAATAGGCGATATGCTGGAGAGGAGGTGAACCTACTGAGCTACTTGTGTATAAACTAATTCTTTTTATAATGAAAGGCCCATTTCTCCAGGTTTCTCCATTTTATTCTGGTGCCTGCAGCTGCAACCCAAAGTGCATTAGGCATCCTGGTTATGTTATTAATTATTCATGACAGTTTGGCACAGCTCCAAAAGGCAAAACTACACACATTATGGCATTTTTCAACATTTATGGGTCACCAAGTCAGGTCTCCTCAGCTTTTTGCCTTCAAGTCTCGAGTCGAGTCTCACGGAAGACGAGTCCAAGTCGAATCGCAGGATGTGAGCTATGACAGTTATTTCAGTGTACCTCTTTGATGTTTGTCTCCACATCTGGATTAGAGGTCTCTGTAGTGGTGGAGGAGCTGTCGTCGTTGTCAGCCAGGTTATCTTTAAGCTCGTCTCCCTGAGTCTTTACTGTCAATTTTTTCTCTTTCTCCTCCTTCTTCCTCTGGGCTTTTGTTTTGCCCCGCAGCTTCCCTTTGGATTCCAACACTGCAAACAATATTAACACACACCTCAAAGACCTGTCAATGATTACAGAGGCCTCCTGCTCTTCTACTCTCTTCTAATAAAAACAAAAGTGGGTACCTTTGTTTTGTATTGACTGGGAGCTCTGTTCCTGTAGAGTCTCACCACTGAGTGACTCTGGACGGTCGAGGTCGTTGTCCATGGCTCCTATCAGGTTGGCATAGTCTGCATCCTCAGGACCCAGGCCTCTGTGAGGCAACGAGGACCCGGCTAAACTTTGACTCTGGAGATCCAGTTGTTTGGTGCTCCGAACCTTCCGGTTGGTTAGCTGGCAGGCAGCTGCAGGGCCTTCTTGGCCTGAGGTTGTACTTCCTTTGGTCAGCTGGGAGGAAGTAGCTTGCATAGATGGGCGGCTGAAGCCGATCCTGGACCTCTTATCTTGGCTGTCTGAGTCGGATAAGGTGCGGCTGTTGCCCTGTCGGCCTCCAACCCGAGCTGCCCCGTTGCTGGACGCATATACTCCTCTGGAGTTCTGGGGTGAATCGCTGAAATCGTTCAACCTGAATGGTGAAAGAAAAGTCCGTTAAATTACACCGTACATGCTGCATCTGCCCTCTGCAGTTCCATTTTCTGCCACTTAAACCACCTTTCTTTGAATCCTTTCACTACTATATTATGTAGTATTGCTGTAAAAATAACCGTTCATTTCTTTTTGTAGCTGATTTCCTCTTAAATTCAGAAAGAAGTGAAGCTCCTGGAAGTGATTATAGCTTAACATTTTACTTAAATTGGAGTTTATTGTGACATCAGCAATTGTGCAAAGTGCTAAAAAGCAATACTTTAATGATCCTAGAGGGTCTGACACACCAATCTGAGTGCATAGAAACAGTGTCAACGAAAGCTGAGTGGTTAAATGCTTTGTGTTGTTTTAAACCGTCTCATGTCTCCTTTAAAAGTTGTGTTTAAACCAATAAACTAGGCTTGTATCTACAGCATGTGGTGTAGTCAGAAGCCTGTATTCATAATCCAGAGTACAAAGACAACTAGAGCTGCCGATTAGCTGATCAATTGATTCAATCGATTGATATAAAATTAATCTGCCACTATTTTGATAACCGATTAATAATTTAAGTGATTGTTTTAGCTCCAGGATCTGATTCTTTTCCTTGTCTTACAGTAAACTGAACCCACTCTTTGGGTTTTGGACTGTTGGTCAGACGAAGACGTCACCGTGGGCTCTCAGAACTTATCGTGGTCATTTTACGTTGTTTTACGACTTATCAATAAATCGAAAAAAGAAATTAATTGTTAGTTGCAGCCCTTAAGACAAGCAAAGAAAATAAATAAGGTTTTTCATACCACTGTTAAATTATTAAATTAGTGTCATTATTGGCTGGAATAAAAATTGAGACAATGTCTGATAAAAAAGTTCGAAGACCGTGAAACACGTGACGACAACAGTCGGACAACAGAAAACGAAGACTTTATTTTCATTGAAAAAAAAAAAGAGGTGAAATCACTTATTCACCTGGCTGAACAGCCAATCAGATGGCTCTCACTCACCACTGCTTCAGGTTAAACATGCAAAGTTGCCTGAATGGCCAGTGATAAGGTCCGACTGTCGGTTACAGTACCAGACGCTGCAAAAACTGTGGGCAGTGGTTAGCCACAGCCGACAGCCAATCACTGTCTTCTCTGTGAGAGCTCTTAAAACACACCTAATCAATCAGAACGACGCAACAATATCTAAAGATTTTTAGACTTAACTTTTCGGTTAACAACAGACAAACATGGTCTGTTTCAGAGTAAATTAAATCCAAAAAATTGAATACTTTGTTTTTAATATCAATCTTCCGCTACATTTGCTTAACACATCTTTTTGTACACTGATGATGCCATATGGTTTGATCAACCGTTGCCTGAGATGTAACTCAGCCTTTTCTGTGTAACACTTACTTTGAATCACTGTGATTTTGCACAATTTCCCTGAGATTAAATGGTCTCCCAGTCTCCAGGGTGGAGTTGGATTCCACTGAGACACGTCTCTTGAAAGGCTCCCATATGCTCTGAGCCTCCAGGTAGGCGGTGGCAATCACCAACAGAAACATGGAACTGAGGAGACAAAACAAATATGAACTGTTAGTTGGGTAGAAATACAAAATAAAATGGTGCTTAAGCGCTCGTGGTGCTGATGCTACACCGCGATACGGAGCGATACTCACCTCATGATGAGAGACACTATGATGTAGAGCTCCAGCTCCCAGCTCGGTCTGGGGAGGGTCTCTGCACATGCAGCTAACATGTGGTAGGGCAGGGAGGCATTCAGGACAAACACAAACTCAGAGCCTCCACATGTCACCAATTTCAGCTCCCGGATCACTCGAGATGAAGTGAAGTCGGGTGTAAACCTGTAAGGAAAGGAAGGAAACGTTCAAGTTTAAAAGGCTTTCCCAACAATACAAAAACCTCGCTAATCTGCATTTGAAATCAACCTGTGGTCCATCGATGCTGCCACAAAGTAGGACTCCTAATTACAGCCAGAGGTCAGAGCCCATAAGTGGTGGCTAATCAGAAGACCTGGGAGGTATGATTCAGGTATCTATGAGCAATTTAGATGTATCAGGATATATTCATTTTGTTTTGTGTTTTCAAAGCCCTTTGTCTCAACAAAACCAGTGACTCTCCTTTACTGACTGACGGACAAACCACTGTTAAAATGAACATTCCTGAGGTGAGGCGTGCAGCAAACCTGTCTGAGAAAGGCCGGTGCATTTCACATTTTGTGCTAGGAAAGGGAGGAGGAGGGAAGTGTGCATCTTTCAAACAGGATGTTTGCTCTGCTAATGGTCTGGACTGATATGGGCAAATTTACAGTATATGCTTTGCATATGTTCATTTCCTAATCTATCAAGTATCTGGTGTCTGGTAAATATTGAGTTCAAATAGGTCTCTAGTGTTGTGTGATTTAATTATAAGTTGGAAGACAGGAATATATTTGCTAACGGGCCTTTTTCAGAAAGTTTAACTCAACAGCCAAACAAATTCAGTCCTCCCTTCTTTCCCTCCTCAAACTCGTGCGAGTAACACACAGCATTAGTGTTGTCCAGTGCACGAGCACGAGTTGTGACAAAGCGTCGGTATTTGACGACCTGGGAATGAGAACGGGTTGGTGGCTCGGTCCGAGCTGCTCTGTTTGTTTCACCATTTACAGAGCCAGGGCACACACAGAACGGACAGCTAGCGGACCGTGAGGAGATATTCACTGAATTTGACAAAAAGTGTATTGGATTAGAAGACTGCACCTTTAATAACATTAATAATGGCTGTATTCCATTCAGGTGTGCCAGTTCCACGGTGTTGGTTTTGTACATGCTGGCTAACTGGTTTACTGTCTGTTACATTCACTGTAAGTAGGACAAAGCCATCAAAAGCCTGTTCCACCTGTGCTTTTCCTACTATGACGAGTCAAAATGTCTGCCATGAGAAAAGTCTGAAGCATGACGAGACAAAAAGGTCGAGGCTTTTACTCTCAAATTCTAACTAGCTTTGATCCAAATGTGAAAAGTTTGATAAAAACAAGATTTGATTCTGTCGTTCACTGCGCTTTGTACGTCATTTATCATTCAACATTTGCACTAGCGTGAGCATTTATCATTTACTGTGAGATAATAAGTGGTAAGCTGCAGTGAGGCCAAAATCCACCGCACGCCATTTAATCGCGTGGTGTGACCAAGAGCAGGTGGGACAGGAAATCGTGTGGAAAGGTTGTAAACATTAACACGTCAAAATGTTTTCTGTGAAAAAGGCCTATCGTGGGGTAACCAAACTTTATGTACCACTACGAATGATAAAGGTGTGAATTGTTGCGCCCTGACAGGTGCAAGTAAACAGTCCGTTCACACTCACACAGTTCTGAGAAGAGGTCTAATCAGGCAAAGTAAGTTAAATTTAAGAGTAAATCTATCGTTTCAATTTAAGCAACTTCTTCATAGTCTAATTGTTGGGACTTTGCAGCACTTTAAATGACACCTTTGCTGTTAGAATGATGAAATCTCTCACAGGAAACCAGCAGGCGACTGTTTTAACACTGATGTGTCAGAATATTTGGTAGGGGAAAATTAACTTAGATTCACCTACAACCACTACAGTGCCTTTGATTTTGCACAGACAGACTGGCTATTATATCAGAATTTACAGGACCATTTATCCCCCCTGAGCTGGCGTCACTTTTGAGTAAAACTTGATTGATGAAAAACGTCCTGACCTGAATATTTGAGTTTTCCCGGCAAACATTTGAGTATTTTTTGAATTTGTAAAAGGGATAGTAAGTGTACACCTAACACATGAATACGTGGCCATTTTGAGGGTGGACTTGAACTTTAAGTGATGAAGAAAAATGAGACCTGAGGGGAGCAAGCAGAGGCTGCAGAGAGACAGAGAGCCAATTCATCCTCTTACTGAGGGCTTACTCAGCCAGAGAGGCTGAGGACGAGTATTAATAGAGCTTGTGGGTGATGGGGAGAGAACACACACACCCACACACCCACACACCCACCCACACAAGTTCCCATGCAGTACTCAAATTCTTATGCCGACCTGTTCCTCAAACTGCAGATCTAAATTTGACACAGCGAAATAGGCACGGACAAAGACAAACAACACGCTTGTTCACTTACAGTATGATGAGGTCTTTTGAAGCGTTTGGCTTAAGTGCAAATTCTTGACAGTTGAGAACTTTGAATCCATATCCTTCACACGCTTGCCCGTTGATTTCTGCTGATCTGATGGTGATCGGGAGCAAGCCTGTGTTCTCCACTCTGAAGGTTCTTTTGAGGGTGAAGTTTGGCTCCTTGACTTTTGTCTCTGAAATAAATGAAGGGATGATAATCAGTGGAGACAGAATATATCGGAAAAGAGACAGAAGACTGTTCACTATTCAGTGAGTTTCATTAGGTTTTATAACTCTTTCAGACAGGATACGCAATCTTGTGGGATTTTTTTAATTATTATTATCATCAGTGAGATTCTTGGGCTAAACAGGATGTTTTTATTTCATCACTCTAATGTGAACGCACAAGAAAAAAGTGTTTTTTAATATAATAATCAGTGTTTCGATGCATCAAAAGTATACATGGGCTTTAATTCCATTCTTTCAATATTTTGGCTTTGACCAAAAGATAAATAAATTAAAGGCACTGTACTTTTTAATGATAGACTAATGATCGTTTTACACCTCATTAAATATGATGTTCGTCATCGATGAGACATACAGAATGTGTCTTACTATGTGTTCAGATTATTTATAAACTTGATCTGAGTAGGAAGAAGTGACAATGTGCAAAACACACAATGCATCACGATCATATTGTATGTGTTCCTGATACTGTTAGCTGTTGCCTAAAGTAAAACAGACTCCATTTACACTTGGATAGCTATCCGATCTCAAAAAAGGCAAGTGACTGCATCCCAGAAAAATTGGGCCGACTGTAAGCGACTGAAATCAGATTGGTTTGAGACACATTCTAGTCAGATGTTGAAAAGGTGTATCAGAGATGCATCATCATCTTTACTCCTCCCGCGTGTAACTACATCAGTAAGCTGTGGAAGTCTCTGGAAGTAGCAACTTACATGATAACGGCGCTAAGTTACACTGAAATTATCTCCCTGATGCTTGAGACAGGCAGAAAAGTGACTCCAGCTATTTCAACACGTACGATCACACAGAAGGTGCACCGAGCGGGGTGAAGAGTGCGATTAATCTGCGTGTTTGTGTTTATGGATAGCTGTTAGCTTCCTAGCTGTTATTGCTAACTGTTAATTGTAGTGACTAAACTGCTAAAGTGCACAAGTTATTCCTCTTCTGGAGTGGGGCCGACTGGCTTTGGATATAGCAACTCAAACTCACTCTCTGTGCAGTCTTTCAGCAGGGCCTCAGTCATCTTGAACCTCAGCGAGCTGCCTTGTCCTGGAGGCTTCCCTGCAACTTTCAGGCTCTCTGTTGTACCTCGCCCGTGAAGTAAGATTGTGTCGATCACAGTCAGGTTATTCCTGAACAGAAGCACACAATTTCAGAAGAGACACACAGATTTACTAAAAGGGGCTGTGTGGTTAGCTACATTAAACAATGGACGTTACCTGACTATGAGGAGGGAGGAGACGCTGTGGTTGCTTATGGGAGTGAACCTCACGCTGAACGACTTGAGCTCTCCGGGCAGCAGGAGGAGGTTGTACACAAAGGGTCTGGTTGATCCCTCTACGAACCCTGTACTGCTCTTCATTAGGGATGTCTGCCAAACAAATAGAGGGCCTGTTAGAGCCAAACAGTTTCCACATGCTGCCTCCGCCATTGGACAAGAGGGCTGTGATTAGCAATGCAATCATATGGCAACCAGCTGATTCTCTGAATTCCTGAATAGTGGCGAACGTCGCTCTCGTAGCACTCACTTGATTTCGGTGAACCTGGAACTCGAAGGTATTTGTGTCAATGTTGATGTTGGACAAATTTCCTAACGGCAACCTGGGAAATAAAATCAGAGAACATCACTGTCAGAGGAGGAGGAGGAGGAGGAGGAGGAGATGAAGAATAAGAACGTGCTGGGGTTGTGGAGATTTCTCACCTGTCAGCCAGCTTTCCAGAAAACACTGAGGGGTTGGGTAGCAGGGCCAAGGGGAGAACTTGGACATAGACGAGGACGTCGGCAGGATTCTGCAGAATCACCTCCTCGTCCTGCAGAGATACAGAAAGATTTCCAACCTCAATTTCAAACACAGAACTTAAACACCGTCAAAATATTCCTGCGTGTGTTTGTGCACATGTAGTAACAAGAGGCGCATTGTTTCTACTCACAGAGGAGCTGTTTGTGTTGGTCAGAGGGAACATAATTCGTTGTGAGGAGTTGACCAGTGAGGGCCAGGTCACGTGCGCCGTTATTTTAGCTTGCACGTTTTTCTGAAGGTCCGTGTTGACTTCAAAGACAGCTTCAATCCTTTAGTGAGAAAGGAAAACATCTTGTGACATTCTGTTAATAGCCCATCAGTGTGGAACAACTAATTTAACAGTAAAATTTGATAACCAAAGCCCAAAGGTCACTGAATCCTAACTCCTAATGTGCTTACTTGTGGCCTGAGCGCTCTTTCAGCTCTTTCCATCGTCTGAGGAGTTTCTGGTGGAGATCCACATCAGCGTCCCAGATATCCTCCTGTAACACCAGCCCATGAGGCTTGGACTCGGCTGTGAAAGAAAAAGATGCTTTTTTTTGTAAATCTTTACTCTCGTTTTGTGAGATTTGAATGTTACACACACTCAAAAGAAAACAACTTACATTTAAGCACAAATGGCAGCCCCACATAACAGTGATCACCACACTGCAAGCTGGCGTCAAAATAAATATTTGCCACCTGAAAAAGATGGAAGGAAAAGAAAATAAGTTTATGTTCATAAGGGCACTGGCTCACTAATGTCGCTCATTGAGAGGAGGGGCTACCTTAGATTTACGTCTCGGCTCCAGCTCGTCTTTGTTGTTGCGGAGCCGTTTGTAATAGAAACGTATATCTTCTGTCAGGGAGCGGATCTGCTGTAGCCTCACTTTCTGCGTAAAAGAGCTCTGTATGCTGAAGCTTTGATGAACAACTTTCCCCTGAAGGAAAAAAAACCCAACACATATTCAGACATGTCAGGAGCCATAACACCTCAGGCATTTAACAGGAAGGTAGGTTCTATATATGACACTTCATCTCATCTTCTGCTTGTTGGCAGTACAGGGCAGGTGTGAAATCTTACTCATGAATAGATCTTAATGTTACTTACTGGAAAGGAAGGCGGTAAAACGATGTGTTTGGGAGAGCTGTTTAATGTACCCACTGCAATGAGAGCTTTCACTGGGATGGTTAATATCTGAGGGAAAGAAATCACGTCACCATTAGACTGAATGCTGGCTGTGCGTTTCTTTGACAGAACGGCATAAACAGACCGGCTACCTACCTCGTAATCTGTGGTTATGTGTATGGCTCCATCGTACATGCCCTCCAGTGCCTTGGCCACAAGTGTCACTCTGAATGCTGCATAATAGCCAGATGCTAATATCACCTTTGTGGAGACAGAAATATGTGTTAGTTGTTAATGCAAAAAGCCTCATGGTGCTCAGGCTGCAGATTGTCAACATGAGGAATCTGTTGGCTGTAAAGTACCTTCTTGTTGATTTTATTTTGCATTCATCATCAATTTTGTGAACTTGAATTGATAAGGTTACACGTGTGATCTGAGTGGTTTTGAGATACTGAGATTCAAAGTTTTCACGTCCTAAAAACATGCAGACTGACATGCAGTAAAGTTCTCTTTTATTGGTCACAACAGGCACCCTTAATGTACTCCAACTACAGAATATCAAAATCACATTTTTAAATGTTTGTTTTTCAAACAGGTGTTTTGTAGATACTTTCTGGAATAACAACGTTCTAGCTGGTAAGGCATAACAAAAAGCAAGACTTTTCCTTCAAAAAAACAGTTTAGTTTAGTTCTACTTTCTTTCTATCTGGTTTTCTTCTGTTTTTGTGCCTCATGAGTCTCTTTTCAGATCCCAAATTTAAGTCTGCATTTACGTGGACAAGCTAGAGTCAATACTGTCAGTGTTTGAGCTTGCGGATGTCTGCTGCAGCAGCAGTGTTCTCCTGTGTACACTCTGAGCACTGATTGGCTTTCACAATTGGAACCTTATCCACCTTATTTTGGAGACTTCCGGTCATCGGCGAGCTAACTCACTTTTCAGCGCAGCAGAAGCTAACACAACAACGTTTTGGACAACTATGGCTTCAAGGAAAACCGGAATTGTTAAACACGCTAATTAAGCTAGTTAGCTCTGTTGACGGAAACGATCAAACGGAAGTACGGCACAAAA
>NTHP01000247.1:800692-815540 GCA_003416845.1 Oplegnathus fasciatus
GCTGCAGTAACTGGCTAAACTGTGGCCTCTAAAAGCCACCATCACACTTCCTGCACTCTGAATACAGACTGTCAGTGTAACGAACACTAAGATGAGAGCATTCACTGATAAGGTTAAATAGCTCTTTGTTCAGTGCCACTTGGATGGTAAGTAAATGACCTACACATGAAGAAGGTTTTTATTCTAAATAAACTGTATGTCCAGTGTGTACCTCCAAGAAGCCTGTGTAGGCCCGGACAGGCAGATGAAACTTTGATGCATTTGTGATGAGCAGGATATTGCTGTCTATGTGAATGGAGGGTCGGACTGGCCGGAAGAGGAGGGAGAAGATGTAACGAGACTCATGTGGAGGAATAACGATGGGTGCGCTGAAGTTCTGCACCTAAAATAAAAAGAGAAAAGTCACATTTATACATATATTACACTTCACAATGAGAATGACCTCTGTTAACCCGTTCCAGGGACACTCACATTAAACATGGTTTTTGCCTCTTCGGGCAGGGACACGTTGTGTATCCGGATGGCAAAGCTGAAGGCATTTGTGAGGAAGATGGGTCTGTCCACTGGGTCAACAGGGCTGTCCCTGATGTGGAACAATGTAGCTGTGTGGTCAAAGCCCAGGTAGCTGCCAGAAGAGATGACAAACCAGAATAACTTTTAAGAAAATGAAAACTCTTATAGGAACATTTTTCCTCTATATAATACATAAAGCCACCCACTCTCCATGTAAATCCACAAAATAACTCACCCTTCTAACACTTCTGCCTGGTATGGGATTTCAAGCTTGGAGTAGCTCTTTTCTTTCGCTTTAACAGTTATTTTACCAGAGAACTGATATGGTCTTCTCGCTTTTGAGGCTGCAATAAAAGAACAAGATGGAAACAGAGGATAAGTGCACTGCAAAAGGATACAAGGGCCCACAAGAGGAAGTGGTGCAATACTAAATCAGAAAGTGAGAAATTGCTAGATTAAGGACATGAAGTAAAACTCTTAAAGTTAAAAAATGTCCCAATCATAACTAATAAACATCCGATATGTATTATAGGACACACACAAGGGGAAATGCACAGGATTCCTTTAGTTTTTATATTCACCCAAGTATATGAATAAACCTAAAATATAGGTAAAATGAAAGAATGTTTAAAAGGAACTTAATGCGAGACACACTTTAACTCAAAAAAACGTATCTTTACTTCTTGTTAAGATGATGTTTCTATGTCTGTCTGCCGGTGAAGGCTTCGGGGAGGAAACTGACATCATGCAGGCTTTGCAGTTCACACTGACTGTTCACAGTTTCCGCGTTCAGTGGAAATGGTGCATCTAACTGCACTATTTTAAAAGACAATGAATTTCTATTCCTTAAGATATTTTTGGTTAATTTGTGTCTGCATCATATCCCACAGTTGGAAGAAGCGGTGGTGGAGTATTTTTTCTATTTTGAACTTCCCTAACTGGATTTCCATTGATTGAATGTCACAAGCTTTGCTGTTTGCAATTCTGTCCTCAAAAAACAGAAAACATGATTGAAGGAGGAGTTTTTGTCATTTTAGAGTCGTTTCTGTTATTTAGCCTACCCTCAATTATATGACTGGGGTGGACAAAATAATAGAAACACCTGTCAGTATAATGCAAGGCAATTTAACAGCACCACAAACTTTATCCTGTATTAGATTGCATTAGTTTTAGCTTTAAGTATCAAATATTACCACCTAAAAACACTACTTACCATCAAAACTAATACTTGCAACTTTGGTATATCTGCTCTCTCCAGCTTTCAGCGTGACTGCTTTGAAATCTACGGTGACTGCTTCATTTGATGGCGTTGTACGTACACTCTGTAAAGCATCAATAAAGGATGAGGTTACATAACGGTTACGATAAGCGTTTAAAACATTTAAAAAGGCTACCACGGATACATACTGTAATTGGGACATCTTTTGTTCCTGAATTTAAAAGGTGCAGATTCAGCAGTTTTGGACGATCTGTAAGATAAGTGGTTGGAAAAGAGAAAGGGGTGAGAGTGAGAGAAGACGCCCAGTGAAAGACTGCTCAAGAAAAACTGCAAGATGTAGCTTCTTGTGTAGCACTCCATACCTTGTGACCGCAGCGTACCAAAGTCAAGCATCTCTGTGGAGGAGTATATACCAGGGGCTGCAGAAAATGAGCACAGAACAGAAAAATGCTGACCTGACAGACAAAAGGACGCTGAGAATTACAATAAATGTACGGTAGATAATGAAAATTCACAAAGGTTTGGAAGCACACCTGATGTGACTTCCACCTCTACGGGGAGGATGATGAACTGGTCCTCATTGGGGGCATTGGTTTTGATTCTGATGAAAGCCGTGTGGTTGTCTACATCTCTCGACGAGAAGCTGGCTCTCATCACTCCCTTTGTCTCAAACGGAGGAATCTCCTGGAGGGAAGAAAGTCAGCGTGGGTGACAGTGACTCGACTCTGACTGCCATCATCTTCAAATCAAAATAAGACTCGACACAAACACGGGAACATAAAACACTGAGACATGAAACCAACCCATAATTTTCCAGTGCCTCCTTGTTGACCTGTGGGAAGCTCTAGATGCAGATCCCCTCCACTGGAGTACATCTCAACAACCTGGAGTAAGACATGGAAAAGGAGCACACCCCGTACACATCAACTCAATGCACCAGCATTAATCAGCTGTTCCATACAAAAACAAATCAAACGTGCAAATTTAACCATTACAGGTTCTGATTACTCTAAATTACCTGCAGTGGCTCACTGTACGGGTTGTGGATGTGTATCAGAGGTGAGAAGCTGCTGTTTACTGGGACTCGAGCCCCGATGAAGGGCCGCAGTCTGTAGGGGTTTGGGATACCAACCCCAAAAACCTTCAGGACAGAGATGGAAAAGCAAAATCAGCCCAATTCTCCTGGAACTAATCAATCAACTTAGTATTAGCTGGTTTAGTTTTAAAGTATTGTTTATTTGGGTCTATACCTGGTATGTAAACACTCCATGATGTGATGTATTAATAAATAAAGTGTTTTCTACATTCCCAACTACTCGAGCGAGAAACACAACATCAAATGATGTGTTCCCTCCTGGTGGAATTATCTGTTGAAAGAACAGATGAAAAATAATTGGCACAACACACATGATGTGAACAACAAACACTTTTCAACAGACGGGGCAGAATACAGCTTCTCAGAGTTATTCACATGAACAGACCCCCAAACAGCTGGGCAAATAACCTGAAAGATCTTAAGATTCACTTCCACAACACCTGACCTTAAAGGTCGGCTGCTACGAAAACATTACAGCTACACTCTAACTTTAGCATTTTGGTGGTGACTGTGGTTGCAGGTGGTAACTGTTCAGATTCCCCTAACAGCTAAAAAAGGGTGTCTTGTGGATATATACAGACAAAAATGTCACGTAGTTAAATACTGTACATGAATGTAACAGCGCAGAACAGAACAGAACAACTGCTCCGCTGCTGCAGAACGTTCAGAGAGTCTCAAAAATGCAGATAGTGGAAGGAGTTAAAGGGCATTTAGGAATTTAGAAAAACATTTTTAACTTCCACTTCAGTGTGAGAAATTCACTGCTCACCAGATAAAGCCTTGGTGGAAGTGCAGCAGCAAAAAGATAAAGTATAATGGGAAAGACGCACTCTAACCTGTGCATTATTCATTTATTAAGGCAAGTCTTTCAGTCAGGAACCTTCTACAAGCAGGACACAATATATAGGTAGTGCCATGTTCATTCTACATACAGAGGATGTAGGTTTGGTTTCAGAAGTGTGTACATATAACAATCTACTTCCTCTGCATGTTTTTTTGGTAAAAAATAACTTATGATGAAGTTGGTTATCACGCTTTCCATAATAATGGTAATATGACAAAAATAAAAAATAGAAATACATATATATATATATATATAAACCTCTGCTGTGTTGTTAATGCACTAACACTACTTAAATCATGTTTAGTTCCCTTGATTGAGAGGATAGATAACCATGTATTTATAACAACGAGCTCTGTGTTTTACTTTTGACTGATGTTCTATTCAAGCGTCTTTTTAGGAGAATACTACCTGTAACTAAAACTACAGATTAAATGGTGTGTTTTTTTTACCTGAAAAACATGCAAAGGAGGTGTAATACTTTTTTTGCCCTGTTTAGTATCTACAGGTATTTCCTTCAGGCTCCATCCAGCATCAACAATCTCCACCGACAAGATATTGCAAACTGTATGTAGCCTGAGATGTGACACCCAGGGCCAAAAAAGTAGTCTTGCACCACTTGCCCCTGCTTGTTAAGCTCTGAGCACACAGTAATAGTTGAAGGCCACTGAGAGGAGCATATCAACATTTCTATCTACTACTCTCATCTGGATTATGGTGGCCAGACAGTCAGAGAACAATGTTTAGCAGGATTTTAGCAAGAAAATCTAACTGAAACTATAAAAGTGGGGGGGCAAAATATATACAACTGGTAATTCTAAAATCCAGTCAGTTAAAGATATCAGTATGCATACTAAAGTGTACCACAGTGCACACAGGAAACATCTTGGGGAAAAAGTATTAAATCTTTGGATAAACGTTTGGCTTCGTCTTTAAGTTTCCAGATTTGACACCGGCAGTTGTGCTTCAAAGTTCCAGTTTCACTAAAAGTAAAGTATATCAATCTGTTGTAAATAAAAATACACTGCGCAGCGTATATTTGAAAGTGTAAGTACATAGTATGAAGTTGGGATACGGCTAATAAACACTGACAATCACTTGGTAAGTTCTGATGCAAAACACATGTGCCACTGGAACATGTGACCACAGCAGAGATCTCTTGGGATTGTAGTATCTATCTATATACTGTATGGGCTAGAGTGCATAGAGGAATCCTTGTGTATAAACAGATGATCCAAAACACACAAAACCATAGTAAAATACCACTTGGCAAAATAAACAGCAATAGATACAAGGTATGCATCAGTTATATGCAGCTAATAAACACACGTGTTTTCATCTATTAAAGACAAACACCCACTAAAAGATGAAGTGTCCCAAGAAGATTGGTCCAAAGTGACGCCCTTTGACAAATACTCTCTATCAGGTTTTTTATGATGGTAAATTGGCTCTCTGCCTCGGAGGAAGAAGAAATGTGAGCAGTTTAAAGTCCTTGCAGAACCGAACTGGATATCAAAAAATAACAACTCTCCGAACTGCAAACAACCTTAAAGTTCTTAAAGTTGCCAACAATTTATAGAAATCTGGTGGAACCTAGAGGCAGGCTCACCTATGTCAAATAATATTACTCTCCACATGAAACTATATCTCCCTGGAGATGTGATTTCGTCTACCCTAAAGTAGAAAAACTTTATACAAACATATCCTGTGACAGAGGACGAGAGGCCTCAAGACATTATCTTCAAAGCCGCACTGACTTCCCTCCTGCTGAATGTCTTTGTGAACTAGATTCTCATATCCTGAAGATGAAATTATTCTTACATTCACCGCTGATACGCACACTAATGCGCCAGACTTTGGTGATCTCTATATTGACTTTTTAAACAAAATGTTGTCTTCAATCCTGAAAAAACACAACTTTTAACTGTTTCAAGAAAAAAACTGAAAACATTTGAGAGTGCCACATCTGAGACCGTCTCTGATGAATGACCTATGAGTCTTCTTTTGATACGTGGATCACTCTACACTGTGAGAGCCTAATCACGACTTTATATAGGAGAAATAAAGATCACAACACATTTCTTTTGGCAACAACTGCTCACTGCAAGACTTACCCAAAAGTCAGTTTTTGGATTGAGATATGTAATTATATTTCATTACATTATATTGTGTCCTGTAATACCACTTCACCACCTCACCCCTCAGGCACACAGAATTAAAGAAAGGTCGTCTAAAAGAGGACGTTTGTTGCTCTAACTAATATAATTAATGTCTTAGGGCAAAACATCTGCTAATCCTACACAGTTTCCCAGTCTCACTTAAACAAGCAAATATTTAAGTGTGCAGCAACTGTGCCTAAAGCGACAGAACAGGTCTTTCCTGTAAAGGCACTCTTCACATGCAGTGCCGGAAACATGATTTATTTGCCAATATGTCAATGTGAGATAATAGATATTGGAAAAGCATCACATTACTGCTTACAACAAATCAGTAAAACACAAGTTCTTAATCTTATTGAGCTTATGCGTCTCAGCGATAAGGACGCGCTCTGACTCTGTTATTTTGTCTTTTAACTTCCAGAAGTGGGAATGTGTTGCGTTGTGTGGGTGGACATCTGCTGCACAATATAATGTACATCGTTTAGAACTGCCAGAGCGGGAAGAAAATGGCTTTCTACCACAACAGTCTGACAAACATGGACTGCTATTTACATAGCAGCGCTCATTAGACCAGTGCTGCTGCAGATCAGCTGGTCATCTTACTCTTATAATAGTCATAGTGTAACAAGCTAATTATTCCAAATTATATCAATAAAATATTTATCATATTACTTGGTAGGGTGAAAAGATGTGTTTTAATTCATGTTGATAAATCAACTTCCAGATCAACAAAGCAGAAGTCAGTTGCTAAAGTTAAAAACTTAATAACGTGCATCATCGTACTGATAATTTGAACATTAGAGCTCTTGAAAGTTGTCACCATAAAACCTGCTACTGCAGCATTAAGTAGGCTAGTTGAGCTAGTCGTAAGCTATTTGTTAGTTAAAGTCGAGCGTATCTTTGCGCCAAAGGTCGTCTTTTTAATCTGATATCTGCTCATAAATGCGGACGTGTATTCCCAACTTCCAGAAACGTACAGCTGACTGTGTGAACCGATCAGGACAGAGACCTTTTACTTTTATTAACCAAAGCTGGCAACTGCAACTGGAGGTTAGGAGAGAAAACCAAAAATGGAACGAACGCAAAAATGGGTGGGCTGCATCAGGTCAGAAGGCCCTTCACTTCAATCACTTTTCTCATACATAGCGAGGCACAGAATGAGTTCATCTTCCTAGCAGCTTATTTTGGACACATCCTCTTGGGACACTCCATCCTGTGGGTTGAAATGACGACTTGATTTTTGATAAATGCCAATAAGGATTATGTGTCATGTTTAAACACTGTGTATACCATAATTGATTATATGACTGTTTACTTTTCTTAGTCTTGTTTACTGTGTGTTTATGTGTTTTGGACTGTCTCTGTATACGCTGCCATTCATCTGTGCACTGTCCCCTAAACAGATGGAACTACAGTCCCCAGAGATCTTTGGTGTGGTCACATGCTGTAATGACATGTGATTTGCATCAGGTCTTCCTATTTTATTGTCAATATCTATATGCTGTTTACTTTTTGCTGTTGATGCTTGAATGTCCCAGACTACTCGAGTTTACTTGAGTTTAAAGCAAAAAGAAAGAAAACCCCCAGCAAATGCCACCTGGGAGACATGGTACCCTTCATACCATGTGTTTCCTGATCGGTGTCTCTTGTTTACAATAATTATGCCAGATTATAACACTGATTTATTAATGTTTAGAAATGCCTCATGAAGCACGATGATTAAATAACATGGTGGGATCAACACACAGCCACGTGACTAAAGAACTGATTATTTTTCTATGGTAACAGGATAATCTGCATCTCCAAAGTTCTTATTAGACACGATTTGTTGTGACAACTGGGCTAATGACAAAAATAAATCAATATTTACTACTTGATTTAAAAAATAATAAAGTACTTACCCTATTCTGGAAAAAGGACGCGTGAAAATGTGCTGTTGTTGCGGATATTGATATCAAACTAATTTCTTCTGAGCTAGGATTGTGTAAATAAACTTTCTCCATTTTTGGCATTCCAACGGGCCTGTAAATGAAAAAAAACGAAGCCTTGGTAAGAGCAAGTAACCAATATCTTCAAAGAAGAACATGTGGGTGTAACATATGAACAGAAACTAAAGTGTCACAATAACATGAAAATTGACACAAAGGTCAAAACCGATTTAGATTTAAACAGAGGATGAATGAAACCAAAACTTTAAGAAGGGTCAACGGGTTTGGTGAAAAATTGAACTGTAAAAATAGACCAATAAACATAAAGTAATAATGAGGATTTTTAAAGACAAAAAGAGAGACAGGAAACTTGAAGAACCTCCCTGTGTAAGCACTCAACAAGGTGATTAACGGCGCTCTTCACATTCCTCTGGGTTACCATCTCCAAATTAGGACCATACAAGTGGTTTTGCATGTTATAACCCATTCATTGTATACACTGCACTTTACATCACTGCCAATCAACATCCAAGGCATACCATAAACTCTTTGATTTCCTCCCCTCCAGGCAGCCTGTGGTTTCTTTCATTTCAATATGGTATGAAAATCAACTGGTAGAGATGTGAAACTTGGGGAGTTTTTATGATTCTCCCTGCTCGGAGAGGCATACTCACGCAATGACGAAGGAACCAAAGAACAAAGGCTGCTATATGTTCACTGTGATGGATTAAACCTGAAAAATCCCTTGTATCCTTTTAACAAAGCGGATAAAGAGGCATGTATGGTTCCCCCAACACATGTCAGGCAGATGTAAACATGTTGCAGATGCAGTGCATCTAAAGTTGAGCTGATATCTGTGGGCTGATTTAGTAAGACCTCTAATTCGATCTTTCCTTTGTTTCCAGTGTATTAGAGACAGGGTGAGAATTTCTCAAGGTTTCATTTTCATGCCCTCAAAACATTCACGGCTGATAACTGGATTGTTTGCTGAGGAAGCAGGACAGGGGAGGACAGGCTGAGACAGCTGGCTCTCTCACTGTGAGTTGGTGTACAGTAGGGGTATGCTGCTTCTCTGAGAGCTACTGAATCATTTGCACTCTGCACCCTGGTAAAGTGGGCTACACTTGAAGCTGGGTCACACTACATGGGTGTGCACCCACTGTCAGAGTGGAATATGATCTAATAAGTTTTGCCTAGGTGAAGCTAGGTGCTGGAGTTAAAGAATGTGGTTTTGTTAAGTGCATTACATGCTTCCTCAGCCATCCATTTACTGCTGACAGGCTGAGGTCTGTCATATTGACTGACACCACTCTGTAAACTGTCCACTTGGTTTTAAAAATGTTGTTTAATATTATGTAAGACGATGCTTTTGATCATATCTGAGAAAAAATATCTCCAGTAAATGAGTTTTATGTCTCGTCATGCCAAAAAGAAAAAAAGCAACTTAAAATTACTGATAGCAAGTGTCTCAAACAATGTGAAATGTAATACAAACACAGATAATACAAAAACAAAATAATACATTAGTGTGAGACTATATCAGACACTCACTGTTCGTGAAAGTCCAACATTGGAGGTTCAAATCGTATAGGTCGGCAGTTCCCACGGTGCGGGGACGTGCTGTGAGAGACAGGGAGATGTGACAGCAGCAACAGCAGGATAGGAAGAAGTGTATCCATGTTTGTGTGCATTTCAAATAAATGAGAGGCTAAACACACAAGCACAGACACCACAGTCTGCGTCCCGGCTTTGTTAACAATGCATTAAGATGGCCATGGGACCACTCCCACATGCAGTGCACTATTTCCATACATAAACCCTCCATGTAAATCCATAGGCTACAAAAAATATAATAAAAAATAAAAAAAAATCAATGGGACAAGATAAGAAGACGAATCTCTTCTTGTCAACTTCAGTTCGGTGTTTCTCTCACATGAAGCAACAACTTTTGAGCATCGGCTGCACCCGCCTAGTTGTAGGACACAGCCATAACTCCCCAAACCTGTTTGACAACAGTATCTTAACAATAGGCCGTCCCTAAAGAGAAGCACCTCTTCTTTGGCGGAGGTGATACACAGCAGAACTATGTAATGAGAGCCTTGATGTAAATCTCATGTAAAGAGAAGTTAATGAGCGATACAGGTGTGGTACATGAGCGAGCTTTAAGTCATTTGATGGTTGAAAAAGCAAACGCCTGAATGTCACATGCTCATTTTACAGAGAATATACACAGCCATACGTAGAAAACTTAACATGGCCACAAAGATATTACATGCAGGGAAACACTACAACTGAAATATTTCATTCTCCTTTTTTGTTGCACCAGAATTAATATGGTGGTACCTAACATCATCCACTAATACATCACTCACGTATAATTACTCCAGCATTACCCTGGAGTCTGACAATTTACCAGAGATCAATTTCACCTATTTACTACCAAGCCTACATGTACAGGAGCAGACAATGGCTGCAGCAGTGCGCTCCAATAGTAGAGCTTGCGAGAGATGGGATGGATTTCCATCCCCTGAGGCACACAGTAATCCACACAGAGTCCCGACCATACAGTGTTCCTCCTGGATAATCTGTCATCTACAGCCTGTCCTCGCTTCTCTCATTAATACAACAACTACTGACAAAATTCTTGTGGGATTAAGGATTCAAATGGATCCTGGCTGTGAATTCTGTGCGGCCTTTCGCTCGGTGCTTCAGAGCTAATGTGTTGAATGTCAGTGTGTAATTGGAGTAGCCAGGAAGATCGTGGGGAGGGCTGTGCCTCTTGGCTTCAGATGTGCATATGTCCAGTGTCAGGCTAACCTTAAGATGAGCGCATAAAAAAACAAAAAAAACATAGTGACTGTGAAAAGCATTTAAATTCCCGTGGAAGCTACTAGCATGTTGACAACTTTCTTCACAAAAGAAGAGCACACTGAGTAATAGAGAGGAGATAATGATTAACAACAAAAAGATTTCCACACACACACAATGAGGAAAAGGGGAAGTTCAACATTCGAAAAACCTGAATCAACACAGTCAAACAGCAAAATACCCTCCCCCCCTAACTCGAGGGAGTGGTCATGCTACGCCTGTGCAAGATAACCCTTTTATGGATTAGAACATACTGTACAAATGGTTAAGACTCGCTGTGCGCTGCACCCAGACAAAACACACATGTGTGTAAAGTAAGGACAGAGTATTGATGTTGTGTGGAGGCAGTGACACAAAAACATGACGTTAAAAAGTCAACTGATTGACTTTTACAAGTTTCCTGCCTTGGAAACAGTGTTTACTTGTTCGAGCAGTTCTACCTGTTGGACACACAGCCACGCAGCCCTGTCCAGCCAGTCACACACACTTAAGACACACACAAAATCTGTGCCAACATATAGGAGTCTCATGTCTGTCTGTGACACTAGAAAGCAAACTATAACTTCCCTAAAGCACTCTTCTGTCAGATATGTTTGTCTCTGCGCCCAGCCTCGTCACTGTGGGTACAAACTGTCAAACTCCTATTAGCTGTCTCTGCGGTCTGCCCTGCTAGGCTCAACCCTCCCAAGCAGCTGTGGCAGGACTGGAGAGAGGCACAGTGTGGTCCGGTCGAACAACAGGTGACACAGACTGAGCAGTTTCCCTGACGACTCATGTCACTAACAGCACATGTTTCAGAGGGCTAAGGGGGTTACTGCATATGAAAAAATAACTGTTCTTTGCATCCCCGTCACCAAACTCGTTAGTCAGTACGGCTTCAAGTTGTCTTGCCTTGGGGGCTCTGGCAGTTTGTGATGATGATGCTCAAGCTTTTTTATTTTCTGTCGTTAACTGACACTTTGTAGCCTGACAGATGCAATAAAATCCCGACCCAGGTTTGTTAGCCTTGACAAAAGAACCTTTTTATACTTGTTCACATGACCACAGTGACTAATAATGCATTTACCAATTTGTTACAGTACAATTTCAGCAGCACGTTTGTTGTTTTCTACTTTGTTTGTGACTTAAAGCAGGAAGCACAATAATAAAAGTGTGCTGCTGTTGCACTTTTGCAGTGTCATTTCAGTTCAAGAACTCCTCAGGCTGTGCTATATAAGCTTCACTTTACATTTTTCTTGTAGCAACACTTAAAGAATGCAATCAGGCAGAAGATGTAGAAGATGTACAACAACAGCGCCTGACTACACCCACATTAACGTGATGGCATTTAAAAACATATATGTTTGGAGTTCTTGCTGCAAGAGAGGGAAGGATATTTACGAAGTGAAAAATAAAAACTTACCTTTGTTGATGATATAAACTAAAATCAATGTCAGACTCCGCCTGCAAAAAGAACAGAGACATAAGCAGTTATTTAGTGTGATTTAACTACACGATATTACTGCATTCAGAGGTAGCTCATTTGTAAACCAAGTAAAGGGCCTTGTGTATAGGTGTCTGTTATCTGTGGTGAGTAATAGTACAATTGTAAAAGTAATAGCGCTTACCTGCAGGAGGCTTCCCTCGCCAAAATGTAAAACTTCTAGAATTGTGTCTGACTGAATGAATGCTGTAAAAATAAAGACAGGAAGACCTTATAAGTATTACCACCATAACCATCATTGAAAAGAAGAACAATCTGCTTCTAATTTCAGCAGCCTTTTAACACATATGAACACTAGAAGTTGAGACTGTAGCAGAACTGAACATATCTAAAAGTTGCTTTCTGCTAGCTAAAGCAAATCCCTTCGCAATCATTACATCTTCCTGAACCACAAAGGTATATTACTAGAAAGATAACTCCCTACTTGAACTTTAATCTCTTGTACTTTCAGAGCAGACAGGAGAAAGATCAGGCTTGAGATCTGTGTTCACATTCTGCTCCACTTGGTGTGGAAGTTTGATGTACTACTCAGCATTTAGCCTATTATGCTTTCACTCTACTGAGAAGCTTTTCACCTGACACCACTGAAATCCCACAGCTTGTGCTGCAGGATCGACCTTTGCGGATCATGTTCGCAGCACACTTTCAGCACTGAAACCTGTTATTATGTTGGACATGTATTGACAAATTAAACGGCCACATTTAATTAACTCCTGCTGGCTATAAAGCGTGTTTTAAATCCAGGTGATCTAACCACCTGATGCAGCAACTCACAGTTTCATTTCCTCTTTAGATTTCACTACTGGCATTACACAAGTACAGCACACACAGCTAACATTAGAGCTATTCTGCCACGGGTGAGCATCTGGTCAGAGTAGGACTGAACTTTTCCAAGTTCAAGTCACCTTGTTTTGGTAATTATAGAGTGAAAAGAAATAACTTTTCCTGCTGTACCTCAATGGAACATACAGGACTAAATAGGGGAAAGCCATAGTTAAAGTAGCACTGGACAAGAGCGCTGAATGCTTTCTATTTCTATTCTTTTCAACACTTTCTATTACTGTCAATCATTACTTCTCTTGTGATTCAGCATATGATTTAGAAAACTGCTATAAAAACAACAACAATACAATACAGTACAAAAATACTCTGATTCTCAATCTGTCTAAATCATGTATTAACAGTGGGCCTTTGGTCACAATGTCTAATATCCTGTCCATAACCTGTCTACATTACAGTTTATTCATTTTATCACTTCTGCACACCTTCCTAAACAGTATTATATTTCTATTCTATATTCTATTCCTATATTATGAACTTTTGCACCATCTTATATCTTAGGTTCTCCTTTTCCTTGTGTGATTTTCTTTCTACATATTTCTGAGCATTGACGGACGGAGCCTGAGATTTAAGAATTTAATTGCCAACGACTGCTTCTATGTAACTGTTGTGCACATGACAATAAAGCTCTTGAATCTTGACTCACAACTGACGGCCGAGTGCAACTGTGGCTTTCTTGGCCATTGCCAAACTGAAAGGAAGCAGGAAGTTTTATAATTTCTCTCCTTTAAATCGCATGTCACTTCTCCTGGCATGGGCCTGCGTAAATCTGTACAGATAGTTCAGTGAAGCACAACTAGCCGTGATCTCAGTTAACACTGATTTAGTTTGCTAAGCCTGCGGTGTTGACGTTGGTAGAGGCATGCAGTGCTGGAAAGTAACAAAGTGCATTTATTCAAGTACCGTACAATTTTAAGGTTCTTGTACTTTACTTGTGTATTTTCTTTTCTGCTACTTTATATTATTACTCCAGTACAATTCAGAGGCAAATATTGTACTTTTTACTCCACTTCATTTATTTAATACGCCTATTAAGTTACTAGTTACTTTGCGGGTTGAGATTAATAATATAATCAAGTAAATTATGACGCATGATTATAGGTTAAGATAAGAGTTTATTGATCCCTGGGGGAAATTCACCCAGCAGTATATGAAGTGGTTAAAATTAGCTACACCTTTACCAGTTGCTGCGTTAATGTACACATTAATGCAGCAATAATCATATTTAGTGCTGCAACGATTAGTCGATTAATCGATTACTTGTCAATTACTAAATCAATCACCAACTATTTTGATAATCGAGTCATTTTTTAAGAAAAAAAGTGTCCAAATTCTGATTTCAGCTTCTCAAATGTGAATATTTTCTGGTTTCTTTAGTCCTCTATGACAGTAAACTGAATATCTGTTGGGTTGTGGACAAAACAAGACATTTGAGGACGTCACCTTGGACTTTGGGAAGCAGTGATCAACATTTTTCAACCTTTTTCTGGACCAAACAACTAATCGTTTAATCGAGAAAATGACTGACAGATTAATCGATAANTACTACACCAGTGGTGGAATGTAAGTAAATACATTTACTTAAGTACTGTAGCCTACTAATGTACAATTCTGAGGTACTTGTACTTTACTTGAGTATTTCCATTTATGATACTTCATACTTCTACTAGACCAGTGGTGGAAAGTAGTCTAAGTATATTTGCTCAAGTACTGTACTTAAATACAAGTTTGAGGTACTTGTACTTTACTTGAGTATTTCCATTTATGATACTTTATACTTCTACTACACCAGTGGTGGAAAGTAGCCTAACTAAGTATATTTACTCAAGTACTGTACTTAAGTACAATTTTGAGGTACCTGTACTTTACTTGAGTATTCCCATTTATGATACTTTATACTT
>NTHP01000247.1:815582-846225 GCA_003416845.1 Oplegnathus fasciatus
AATGTAAACAATTTATCAGCACCAGACACGTTTCAAAGCTGGCACAGCGACCGACCGGGTAGCTTTATCACCGTGACCTGACACGCTCAGTGGATCTGACAGCTGGATCCAGTCCGCTGGATAAATAACATGCGGCTGTCGTGGGCTGACCAGTGCCAAGCTGGAGCCAAACTCAGGGTCAAAATCAAAACTGCTCAGCCACGTTTACAGCCACCTGACTCGGTCAAACATTTCCCCTTTTTTTTTTTTGAATCCAGTATGAGGAAGTAACGTCAGGTAGCCTGCCAGCCATTAATGTTGACATCTTTTAACGTTAGCTCCAACACAGTATGTGAGCTAACATTAGTGCTAGCTGTGATGCTAACAGGCTGCTCTCCGTCCCTGCCTTGTACTAGTCTGTGTGTTAGGTAGAGCCTAACTTAGCCATATATGGAGGGGATGACAACATGACAACAAGCTACAAACGAAGCTAACGTTTACTGTAACGTTAAAAGGCCACATATAGCTAACTAAAGGTAGCACTTTCATTCTGAACTAAGCTTTGTGTAAATTCAAATATAAACCGGCTCCTGTTTTTAGTGAAATGTAGTTAATGGCGGATTTAAATAACTAGAATTTAGCAGTGCTGGAGAGGTATTAATGTTAGCGAGGTAACCAGCGGGCTAGCTGTGATAAAGTTGGCCCGTAGAGGTAATCTCAACCGCACAGTTCGTAGAAATGTCTACGGAAGTTAGCTCTAGCTAATGCGGACGTAGCCAGCTAAGTTACAAACCTTGTTTATTGGCCCGCGTCGTGTGAATAAAAGCAATAAATAACATCCTCAATAATCCGATACATGGTGTTCTTGTCCTTGTGTGTGAGAGGCGAGAAGTCTGGGCTCTTTCTCCACTCGCCATGCTGCAGATCTTTCTGTTACTAATAACAACCGAGCGAGTGTGCGGACATGCCCGTGTAAACCTCTGCTGACTCTGTCAATCATAGCCGGGGAGAAAAAACTCAACTGAGCAGCAGCAGCTAACTACGGAGCAGGACGTTGGCCTCTTCTTCTTCTTCTTCTCTTCCTCTTCCGCTTCATGGGTGACGCGTCACGGGTTGACACACAGCGGTGTGCTGCAGCCTGCTGCAGCGGAGTGAGCGGGGGTCTGCACCGGGGAATGAGCGGGGTGAGAGCGGGGGTCTGCACCGGGGACGTGTTTTAATCAGTGGTGGAATGTAACCAAGTATATTTACTCAAGTACTGTACTTAAGTACAATTTTGACAGACTTGTACTTTACTTGAGTATTCCCATTTATGATACTTTATACTTCTACTACACCAGTGGTGGAATGTAAGTAAAGTACATTTACTTAAGTACTGTAGCCTACTTATGTACAATTTTGAGGTACTTGCACTTTACCTGAGTATTTCCTTTTGTGATACTTTTTACTTCTACTACACCAGTGGTGGAAAGTAACTAAGTATATTTACTCAAGTACTGTACTTAAGTACAATTTTGAGGTACTTGTACTATACTTGAGTATTTCCATTTATGATTTTTCTTTCTTTATACTTCTACTATACTACAGTTCAGAGGCAAATATTGTACTTTTTACTCCACTACATTCATTTGACACTTATAGTTACTTTTCTCATAAAAAAACATGCTTATATGATATGATGCAGTACTTTACTACTAATCAACCCAGTAGTACACAAAGTATCTAAAATTGGCTCCACATTGATGAACTACAACATTAAAATGCTCTTACTCGTATTTGTTAGTCATATAAACAGAATAATATAATATTCTATAATAATAAACACTTTTAAAGGTGATATTCTGCATACTGAGTACTTTTGATACTTTAAGTACATTTTGCTGATAATACTTCTGTACTTTTACCTAAGTAACATTTTGAATTCAGGACTTTTACTTGTAATGGAGTATTTTTAGACTATGGTATTTCTACTTTTACTTAAGTAAAGGATTTGAGTACTTCTTCCACCACTGTACTACATTTCAGAGGGAAATATTGTACCTTTTACTCCACTACATTTATTTGACAACATTAATCACTTTGCAGATTTTGATTATTAATACAAAATATAATCAACTAATAAATCAGGATGTGTTATTATAGGTGAAGCTACGCAGCAGTATTTAAGTCATTAAAATTAGCTCCACCTTTACCAGCTACAACATTAAAGTGATGAAAATATTAATGCATCAATAATTATAATAATTATATAACTATTCTGCATAATGAGTACTTTTACTTTTGGTACTTTAAGTATATTTCGATGCTAATACTTTTGTACTTTTACTTGAGTAAAGTCTTGAATGCAGGACTTTTACTTGTAACAGTCACACTTTTAGCTTTCATTATCACTCTTTTGTTTGCTCGTTGTTTGTTGTTTGTTTTATTGGATCCCAGTTAGCTTCCTTCCTGCTTTGTTAATCTCCCCTCGGGTAGTAAGAACAAACAAAATAGTAGGAAAGTAAAGAGAGAATAAGATAAAAAATATAAATGATACATAACCAAACAACACGTGGTTGCTGTAGGAAAATGAAACGAGAGTAATGGTTAATGGTTGACAGCAATAAAGCCAGATGATTGCTGATAGCTGAATTTATGGATAAAATAGAGGATAAACCAAGATAACACGAGCCCAGCGAGCCTATACAACAAGATGAGTCACGCTGTTGATATTTAAGTTGTCTCTGAAAGCTGATAATAGTTGATTGTCTGGTGTATTTTGGTAACTTGATCCTTTCTTTGAACCCTCTGTATACTGTTTGGCCGTGTAATTTACAGTTTGGCTTTAGGCCTGAAAGAAAGTTGACCTCTACTGTGAGGTGAACTAATGAATAGAAACTGGTGCATAAGTTATTGTTGACTGGGAGTCATGGCACCCTGTTAATGTCTCCTTTTCAGTAGTTTTAGTGCAATATCAACAATAAAGGGATACTTTAGCTTTATTGGAGGCTAAAAGGACTATTTTTTTATGTCCGCCATCAGCAGACCGTATCACTACAGAGCACCTATAGTGAGATAACACTCACAAACTTATTACTTGTTTCGATAATTACAAGGGTAACAAAGGTTGGCTGTTTCCTGCTGGGTGCAACGCCTCTTCTCATTATCAGTACAACACTGTCAGTATGTTTTTTACCAAGACAGAGGAGGAGATTAATAATAATTTGTTCTTGTTTTGAGCCTTGCTCCAGTACTGATTACCACAGATTTAGATTTCTATTTAGGGTACAGTATTTATATAAGCTGAATAAGCAATACATCAGTTATTAGGCATTACCATGTCACTATAATGCTTTGTGTTTTGACAGATTGTTTGTATTGTAACGCTTGCTTTTTTCTGCAAATAAAGATATCAAGATTTGACTTATTCTATATGGGTTCTTTGAAATACTTCTCAACTTTTAATGACTAACAAAACTAGACACTGATGATAAAAGTTGGGGTTTTACTAGTCAAAATATTGGGACATTTTGGGAATGTCAAATGGACATAAAACTAGTTTTCACTGACAAACCTGAAGTCATTTTTTAGTAAGAACTAACAAGTAATAGCAATAAAACAGTCTGGTGTGTAGCCTACAATGGGAAACAATTACAAATAAATGATAATAAATAGTATAATGACTTTCAGACTAGGGCTAGTCAAAATATAGACAAGTGAGTAATGAATAAAGTCTCGTTTATGTCTTCATCACATGTCGCTGTATTATCTAAAATAGAAATATCAGTCACCTTAAAGGACCAGCCCAGCTCTTAGTTACTAGATGTGGCTACTTGTATGACTAACAGTGGTGAGTCACTGACAAATATAATGAGGGATTTTTAGGAATGTATATGTGACTTCAACATTTTGTTAACCAAACCCTTTGCAGGCACAAGGAAGTGTTATAGGGTTGACTCACATAAGTACATGATTACTATAGCTTTTGAATGAAGTTTTTAAGAAGCTGAATAAGCCCATTTCCTAGGGCTATTTTGGAAATGATAATCGCCATTGTTCAAGTTTTTCTTTTTTTTTCAAGCTAGTTCTGGTTGGCAACTGCCCAATGGCCCCAGACCCACCAAGGGCCTCAAAAGCCCCAGGTTTACTCCATGTCATTTGGGTCTACTTAATAATAATATACAGGACAACAGGATAATCTTCTATGCTGTGGCCCTGTCTCGCAGAGGGACTCTGTGTCAAAATCTAGTTTTAAGATCTTTTAGTTTTGTTGTTAAGTTGTGTTGCAAATTGAAAATTGCTTCCATCAATTATTTTCATTCATCTTTAATAAAAATGCCCATCATTATCCCCTGAAGCCCAGGTTAACATATTCAAATAGCTTTTGAGCAACTATTCAAATAGACCAACAGTCAAAAACACAAAGACACTGACTCTACAATAAGGAAACAGGCAAATATTCTCATCTGAGAAGATGGTGCTAGTGAATTTTTGCTTAAAAAACAGCTTAAATGATTTATCAGTTGTCAAAATTGTTGCCAATAAGTTTTCTGTCGATGGACTAACTGAGTAATCAACTGATGATTTCAGCTCTAGGACACTGGTTCTGTGTGCCTGGGGAAATAATGAAACTGCCATGGTGGGGGTTAATAGCAACAAAATGTTGCCCTGGGGCCCCCTAGGTTAATCCAGCCATGGTTGTCAGCCTTAAGGATTGTTTACTTGGTTTTTTGCTGTAGCTGGTGGTCCGATGGATGACGCACAGGGGAAGCTGGTGAACAGGAAATCTGACTGACGGCGGAGTTGTACATTGCCAGAGAGCTGTAACCCAGAAACAGTCAAAACCACCCTCTACTAACTTTGTTCCAGTAAACATCTGAGGCAGCACAGATCAGTTTACAGCATCTATAAAGGAATGTTCACATTCGAGTTTCTACGAAGTAAACATCCATCCAGCAGAATGCCACGAGCAGCAAGACGTGAGTTCATTTTAGAGCTGATTTATCACTGTGTGTCACCTCTGGAACAAGCTTTTCTTCACTCATGAACGGGATGAGCAGTTGGGATGGTTGGAATATTTAGAATGCATGCTACACAGCAGACATTTTTTGGACCTTTGTTACATCAGAAATATTATATGGTGTTGTCTGAATGTTTCAGTGCAGAACTGAGTGACAGCGTTTTCTGCCAACAAGCTCTGCTGCTATGGCAGTGTCTTAAGGACACATCCATTATAATTACAGCTACCCTGTCATTATTTTTACAGACGTGTCAACACGATACTACATACTAAGCATGCCAATATTTAATTAATGTTCCAGGTTATTTATGAAAGAGTTTTTGGTAAAACAGATTCATGAAAGTGGTGCCAAGTCTTTGTATTGTATTGTATATTGATATCTTTGAGTAAACATTTTAAAAATGTTCTTAAGCGGCTGAGCTTTTGACTGGCATTTTGACTTGTCACACAGGTGTCACTGATAACACTGACGATTACATTACATAGTCGTGTCAGTTACAGGACCTTGATGTTTTGTATACTAGCTCACTGCCACACCTAAATGACACCGAGCCATCGTTATGTTATTAATTACACCTGTGCTTCTCTTACTGTGACAAGTCAAAATGTCACTGTGAGAAAGGTCTATTAACCATCATCAAACCACCTTTAAGGACACATTCCTGGGTTGGTGAGTGCACTTACATAAGCTTCCTGCAGAGGGCAGAAAATGTTGTACAATGCATCCCACGGAGCGGGTCTTTTCTTTGATAATTCCATCACCATTTTGCTAAAAAACAGTCGTGCATTTGAATTTGCTGGCTTCTTGTCTGGAATCTATTAATAACAGCCATCAGTATAAATCTGATAAGATGTAAGTTGTTGGAGCTCTTTTTCTGTGGTATATAGCACTATAAGACATTGCATGTTTAAGTGAAATGACATGAGTTAATTTTTTTTCAGCTGCTGATTTCATTCATTTTAGTGTAGTATTGCAATTTGCTGTATTTAAATGACATTCATACCAACTTTTTGAAGACAATGCATCTGTAGTTAAGTGTTGCTTTGATTTTTCACATGCATATGGACACACTATCTTCCCATTTACTAATTTCTTACATTCATACACACCTGTACATACATTCCTTTTTCTTTTCACATACCCATATATAACTGTGTATATATATATATATATATATATATATATATATATATATATATATATATATATATTCACTGAAGTTATTCCCAATACTCATCTATACAAAGAAAATGTGGCACCTTGCCATATCAAAATAATATATAGTATATACTAGAATTGCACTAACCGTGTACAGAATATTATCAGTATTAGCATTTAGTTTTAGTTCCGTTACTCTCTATTTCTGCATCCTGCATTATCAAGGTCTCTTCGATAAACCACATCCCACCAAGGAAATAGAATTCAGTAAGACAATTTTGGGAAGCTGGGTTTACTGTAACTGGTTTTAAACCTGTGAGCACTGATGGATGCTGCATACAAAAAATGATATAAAACCAGTACATATAGGCCTTCACAACATTTTTGTCACAGTGGTAAAAGCACAGGTGTTTTAATAACATTTATGATGGCTCTGTTTGCACACTCCTTGGTCAATATTTTGCACTCTTCGTTTTAAACACTGTACAGTTCTTTCTCTCATTTTAAAACAGATATATTTTACATATATTTTATTGTAAATTTCTATTTTACATTACTGAGTTTCCCCGCTGGGGATCAATAAAGGTGTGTCTTACCTCAAGATTCTTGAATTGCAGTACTTTCTTTTCTCTTACTATGTTTATTGTGACTGTTATGCACCAAAACACCAAGGCAAATTCCTTGTATATTGAAAACCTTGGCAATAAATTGAAATGATTCTTATTCTGTTCTACTCAAGTGTCCCGGTAAACCATGACAGTGTGACAACGAGCCACCACGCACAATATCAGGACCCTGAAACTGAAGCAGCTACATGGAATTCAGCCATTCTATTCATTACAACTGTAACATTGCAAGCATATATTTATTTGTTTTGTGTGACCTTCATCATTCACTCGCTCCTCTATTCACTCTGATTAGACCCTCAGTTGATTATTTACTGTTTCTCAACAGCCTTATATGGTGCTGCAGATGAGTCGAAATGAATTTTGAGCCAGAATGCTCAACAGAAGAGTGAAGCAGCCAGTCACACACTTTGTAACGCATCATGTAACGTACATGTGATTGTAAAGGAGAAGTGCGAACGTTAAGGCGAGCGCGCACACAAACACTTGTGCTGTCGACTGATTGCAAGTGGGAACAGGAACGAACTGATTGCGCTGATTACAGAACAGGTAAAATGGCTGCACTATTAGAGGATTATGAAACAAACACAAATCAAATCAATGCAAAGCCTCATACATGCAACGACTGTAGACCAGAGTTTTCCACGTCTCTGGCAAAGGCCCACAAATGTGTCCTTGAGGTTGTTATAGCAACCCTGTGCAAGTGTCTGGCGGAGGATAAATCACCCTCTCTGTTCGGAATAAAACAATGTCAAGGAACAAGTAATCATCCCCAGCATCTGATGAAAAGGGTACAACTCATCAGCAAAAGAGGACTCACAGCAGTGCCGCGGCCACTTAAACTGATATCGGCTGCAAAGACACACCTGAGGGCCTACTTATTATGTAGCTTGAGCTCTAAGTTTACATTACAGGCATGTATGGCATGTTTTGTCCATTGTTTCATTTATAATTTGGTTTAGGACATACTAAGTCTACTGTGCACCACAGAATTTACACACTTCCGAAGCCTCCCTTTGTTTTTGGTGGTCTGACTCCACTTTGAAATAACTGAATTACCAAGAAAAAAAGGTCTGTATCAAGAGACTAACACTCCCAACCGCTCCACATCTCTCAACACATTTCGAGGATGTCCCAATCTGCACAGCAACAGTGTACAGCGATGTGTTCACTCTCCATGGCCTGCCTTGGACACATTAGCCAGAGACAGTATTTCCCCTCTCATGAGTGAATCTGGTGTTAATCTATATTTTTGTTCATTAAAAAATCAAACAATGAATCGATCCTACAAACTAAAATTGTCTGTGTATCCAAAGCCTGAAATATCTTATTCCTCTGTGATAAACTATTAAAAACACATCAGTGAGACACACAGTTATACCGGGTGACATGTTCTTAAATACACTATTTACTCTTGTCTGAGAAAGGTTTGCTAAAAACTACAGTGCCCGGCTGTTTTAGAAAATCATTTAGCCTTTCAGAGTAAAAAATGAATAGAATATTATATTTTAAAAGATTTACATCTTCAATAGGAACCGATTAGCTTGAGGCTGAGAGCCACAGACAGAACATAAAAAGCCTTATCCTTTAAAGGCAGCTATAATCAGCATTTTTATATTAGCACTGGATCGCATGACTACTTGTTTGTGAAAGGGGTCATTCATAGGGACGAACCCACAAACTCAGATGAACTCAGCTCATTGTTTTGGTTTACCCGGCCTGCAACTTTAATGTTTTGGGGCACTCTCACCACTTTAAATACATTTTTTTGTCTCAAAAAGCTCTGATAAACCCACAGTATGCGACCAGTCCAGCACCAAATGGCAGACAGACAAAGTTAGCAAATAGCTGGGGAACCCAGTGGAGCGTTTAGCAGCTAAAGAGCCAGATATTTCCCTCAGGAGGAACTGGAGACCAAAACAGAGCTAAAAGAATATTTGACTTTGGTGACGAGACACATGAATCCAAATAAATGCTAATGTTGCTTCATGTCTGCTGGATGTGTAAATGGACAACTGCAAACATGTTAGCCATATCAACTTAAAAGGTGCTAATATTTCAGTGTTGTACGTACAGCGTATTTCCGCTGCCCCCAAGTGGCCAAAAAAAAAAAAAAATTAACGCAGGTTTAAGTGAGTTAAATAGTCAACAGAATAACAGTCATTTGCAATAGTGTATTGCAAAGAATATAAATAATCCAGTGAGATTTGACTTAGAACCAGTTTTCTTTTCTGTGATGTGAACTTCTAATCATACATGCCAGAAAGGTGGACATCATTTCACCTGGCTCTTAGGGCATTAAAATACACACATTTTTAGCTGCTAGCGGCACGGCTCTACGGATGGCATGTCGGTCTGTGGGCCATTTTTGTTCAGACTGAAATATCTCAACAGTTATTGGATGGACTGCTGTGAAATTTGTACAGATGTTCATGTTCCCCACAGTAATAACTTTTCATGTAGCGCCATCATCAGGTCAAATTTGTCCAATACTTTGGTTTATGACCAAACACCTGCTAAACTAATGACATTCCCATCAGCCTCAGCTGTAATTTGTGTTTAGTCATAATTAGAAAATGTTTGCATGCTAACATGGTAAACTAAGGCTGTGAACATGTGAATATTATACCTGCTGAACATTAGCATGTTAGCAGCCTCACAAGCTGCCAGCATGGCTGTGGATTCTTGTTATTCTGTAGTAGTCTGATGTCTGAATCGCTGCCCACATCTTGATTTTTTTCAATAATTCAAATAATTGAATAGTGATTTAAATAATGAAGTGAAATTTAAATGGCAATTAAATCTGATTATCAGGCTAATTATGTTGTGTGTTTGGAAACAAACCCAGCTCCTCTCCTGCTGTCCACTCTTATTGTTCACCTGCTCTCTGCTTAAGACCACAACAGCTTTGCCTGTTGGTGCTCTGCATCTCCTACTGCTGTCCATTTAATGTGGACACCTGGACGAGAAGATTTTAGTCCACACTATTCAAACTTACAACATTATACTGTATGTTGGGCATCTTCTGGGACTTTTCTCCTCTTCTTTTTCAGAACTAAAGAGCAGCCTGTGCTACCAACTGGCCATCGGGCCCGATTAGAGACATCACATCAGTTTGGATTCAGCTCATTGTTGAATGGCTGAGGGTTATAAATGAAGGAGCTGCAGAGTCTGATTGACTTGGAAATGCACCGGGACGCCAGCGTGCAGGAGACAATTGTTGCACTGTGTCATGGTGCACTCTGGGAAAGCCAGGGTTTAGGACGCAGTAATTACCATGTGCCTTCTGGCAGAGATGTAAAGAGGCTTTCAATAGATCTCTATGCACCTGGAGACAGTCCTAAACCTAATGAGGTTTGGGGAAGGGGAGAGTGATTTGTCCACCGCTTCTTGATTTTCTTTCACCATAGCAGCATCCAATTGAAATGAGGCTTTCTAAAAAAAAATGTAAGTGATTATAGCTTTACAGGACTTCATGACTAAAAGGACTGCATATTTAATGTATTGTCTGTGACAGTTGGTTTGAACAATGATCCAACACTGCGTACTTAAAGGGACATTAGATCCTACAAAAGCTTTGACATGTTGCACTTAAAGCGAATGTAGGATTACACTTAGATCAGACACAATATTTGGAGAAGCTTAAACAAATGTTATTTATGGCTGTTAGTGTCCATAGACTCTCTGTATAAGCACCTTTTCTGTGTATCCAGTACACTGTTTCTATTAATGGATTGCCCTAAACCCACTCCCAGTGAGCACAATCCTAAAGTCTATTACAGTGCTAATTCCCTTCAGTTTGAGACAACCACAGACGCACAAAAGAACAAACATGATCAGGTTCTGCAGCAGCATTGTTCATATCTGTATTTCAGGGAAGATTTCTATAGACGATTGTTAAAATATATAAATGAGTGAATATATAAACAGTCAGAGAGCAGATGCCAAAATGGTGATCACAGATAACTTAGAGCAGCTGGAGTCTGGCTGGTAATGAATTTAGTGTAATATTGACAAAAAAGAGAGAAATGTTCTACAAAAGTGATATATCTTAAAGTGACCACATCCATGAGGGGGCATTAGGTGGCTGAAATAGGTACTCAAGTCTAAGCTGGGATTAGTGGTGCAGCTCCGTATACTGCCAAGGGATTTCTCTTTTAACCTTATGCCTTCGGGTGATGTGGAGGAGGGGCGGGGCGACACGGTGGTGCTGAGCTGGTGTGGTGACAGGAGAAGCATCGTGTCGAAGGATGCTTCTCTCAGTCTCCCTCAATCACCCAAATTATTGCTCATCGAGTGACTGACTTCCAATGAATATGACCATTCACACAGCCCACTCAAGAGCCATTTTATGTGTGGATACATCTTTTCACTTTGCCTTTCCTCACAAATCTTATGCTTATGCACAAAAAACTATAATATTTGCATACCAGTACAGAAAGTGATGTTAGAGACTTGTACCTTGGCTAACTTGGCTTTAACTTCTAAAAGCTGTTTTAGTAATTTAGTAAAAGTCTGACTACGTTGATACAAGTGGTGAGAGAACTACAGTGTAAAATAATTACATTACAAGTAAAAGTACATAAGTATTAGCAGTAAAATGTACTTAAAGTAGTAAAAGTAAAAGTAGTTGTTTTGCAGAAAAATCGCTCATGTCAGTGTCCTACTATTATCTAAGTATTATACTATTGGATTATTATTAATGATGCATTAATGTGTACGAAGCATCTTCTGTTGCAGCTGGTTGAGGTTGTAAACTTGTAATTTACAGCAATGTGTTGTATTTCATAAACTCATCGTAGGTTTTGTATATAATATTTTGTATCTAATCTGCAAAGTAACTAGTACTTTGTTGTACTTAGATTAACCACAGCTGTTAAATAAACGTAGTGGAGTAAAATGCACATTATTTCCCACTGTACCTTTTTTTTAAGGTACTTGTATTTTACTTGAGTATCTCCATTTTATGCTACTTTATACTTCTACTCCGCTATATTTCAGGGGAGAAATGTTGTACTTTTTATTTCACTTCATTCATCTGACAGCTGTAGTTACCGGTTACTTTTCAGATGAACATTTTACATAAAAAAACATAGAATAAGCTTATAAAACAAAATGCTTTGTTAAAGATGAAATCAGTGGCTCCCAGCCTTGTGACCCCCACAATAAACTTTGTGTCTGGGTCTGGGACCTTGTCACGTTTCTGATGTCTATGAGTTGTTACCAGTTCCACCAAAGAGACATTTCCCGTCTAATTTGTGTATCAGAACTTTGTTTTTTCTTCTTTCCTCTCCCATTTATCATCTCACGACCCCTCAGATTTACCCTGTGACCCTTTGGAGGGGCCCCACCCCTAGGTGGGGAACCACTGGACTAAACTAGCTAACCGTATAAAACACATTGATCATTATTACACATTGATGCATCAGTATCAACAATCTAATAATGTCATTTATGATTATATATCTGTCACAGGGGCCATTTTGCTTTGTAATGAGTACTTTTACTGTTGATGCAGGAACTTTTACTTGTAGCAGTATAGGCTCAGGATTAATGTCCTGATACTTTCACTTAAGTAAAGGATCTGAATACTTCCTTCATCATCTGAGATTCAGTAGAGTAGATGTATAAAGTAGCATTAAATGAAAATACTCAAATGAAGTACAAGTTACTCAAAACTGTATGTAGATGTACTTAGTTACATTCCAAAACTGGTTGATATACTGTTGAAATGATATATTATGATATACTTATGAAAAAAACAACAATATTCCAATTTGCTGCCATTAGTATTTTAAAATATATAGATATATGTATTTAACATTTCTACACTGAGTAGCCTTGTTCATGTCTGTGACATCTGGTGAGTAGATGTCGTGCATTGTGTATCCAGTCCTGCTGTGTGTCTGTGAGGTGAGTTGTGGACAGTGATGGCAGGTACAGTGATGCCCAGGTCTCCTCCCCTTGTCTGATCTGGGACCTGTCAGCTCACTCCTCACCGCCTTCCTCCAGCAGAGCCGCTGGCACCAATTATGGACAGCCGGCATCGATATTTTTGGTGACGCCGCGTTCGGACAAAGCGATCGGAAATATTCCACCGGAGAAATATCTGACTTTTCTGTTCTGAAGATGGGATTATACAGAAGCAATCAGAGGGGAATCGCTTGTTTGGTCGGTTTACAAAACTCAGTGTGAAAAAGGCTTCAAGCAGGTGAGCTGACTGCATTTACTCTCATTTAGATCCAACAGATAGTTCTAGTCAGACACTTACCACAATTTCTGGTACTATTTCTACAAGGCTCTTACAGAGATTTAGGATAAATATGGCTCGTTTTATAATTTATAAAAGAAATCTGTCGGTTTCTGTCTTTTCATTTCGACTCTGACTCTCAAATGTTCTGCAGTCTGTCCCTGCAACAGGTTCATTGTCGAAGACGCTCCAATAAATTCCCACTAAAGCTGCCATTGTTTCGAGGCAACTCATCACTGTTCAAAATGTCCAATAAAGAGTATATTAGTGCAACAGTGCACGCCTAACAGCTTATTTAAGATGTGTACATTTGTAGGAAATTATGAAGAAACAACAGTCTGTTAAAAATCATCATCAAATCAACTCAGTTCGTCAAATCAATTTACATTTACAGCTTGATTTAATGAAGATGATGAGTTCTTGAGGGGAAAGAAGTGTATTAGGGGAGGGGGTGTCTCGATGAATACCCAACATTACCACAAGTCTCAAGCCTCTTAGTGAGTCATGACACCTGGGTGCAGCAGAGCAACTAATCTCCAGGAACAAAAACAATGATCATTTAAACACTAGAGAGCCCTTTCTTTACACACACACACACACACACACACACACACACACACACACACAGTTAAACAATGGCAAAGGACACCACTGAATCAAAGCATTATTAGGTCTATATTCATATATCTTAAACATTATTCAAGATAATTTCAGCATCAGATAATTCAGAGACGGCCTGATTTTGCCTGCAAGTATCATCATCACATTCAAATATCAGATATGAGTCAGGCTCAGGTTATGTGCATCAGTGAATTCAGTTCTTTTAGATAATTACTGGACATAAGGACATATATATGTATGTATATATATTCACCACAATGCAGGCAGAGGTATACATTTCAATATCTTTGGACAATTGCAGTGTCATGGTCTAGCCTGTGACTTAATTGTGGTTGTCATGTTTGAAAGCAGAAGAAAATGTAGATAAAAAAAACATAGACATTAATCACATTACAATCACGCTGATTTTTAATAACCTTCAATCTCCAAACAGTTCATTATGAATATGCATTCTCAGGATGAGGAAAACTGCTGCGTGGCTCAGAGATGATTATGTAACTCATATTTAGTGTACAGACACACTGTTGGCTTCACCTTCCGTCACCCTTCAGGCACTCGGCTTCTTGGTGATTGTCAGTGTGATTTAATTTAGTGGGGGTTGGTTAACTCCCAGGTATTAGCACTAATCTACATGTGTGCACGTGTTACAACCATTGGTGTTCCCCAGAGATCAGTGAGTCATTATTTACCAGTAGGCAAAAAAAATCTATTATTTGAAGCAAAAATAAAATCAAACCTCACTTTGAACATCACATTTTTAGATTTGGAATGAGGTGCAAATGTTCTCAAAAGCCTAAAATCCATCTGCACTGCATCAAACTATAAAAAGAAGTTGTTTTTTTTAATGCAGCTCCTGGAGACTTTACAGGAGCACATGGCTGACCTGGCTGTTTCTCCAGACTGTACCCAGAACTGGAAGGGAGTCAGTGCCCTCGGCCACGTACGGTTGTACCTGTTCTTTAAGTGGGGCCCTAATAGACTTAACCTGCTGTATACGCGACTGAACATAGCAACTATAGTCTACCTGTAAGCCATAGCTTAGTTATTTTAAAAACCAGCTGAGCGTTCACAGAGAGAGGGCACTGATCCTGTTTAGTGTTAAGGACATAATGAGGATGTATTTTTAGGTGCTACTCTCAGATAAACAGTGAAAAGTGGTGTTCAGTAAACACATCAACAACACAGCTCTCATGAGGGAAATCACTGTGTTTTGCTGTATGGCTTCTGACTTGTAAAATCTGATGTTTGTGCCATAACGTTGCAGTCTTGCATGTGTTTTTCTCTGTATGTGTGTGCTCCAGGCCAGCAGAGCCGGACACGACAACATGGCAAAAATCTGCAATCAAAACTCCTTTTTAAACAGACAGCGGCTGTCCAACACACCTGATGAGGAGCTGGCTGTCATTGAAAATGGGGACAGCAGGTCTGATATCAACATTAAATTCAGAGATTCAAGTTATGCTTAAAAAGTCACCGTGTGCTACTTTTATGTCAGGATTTTTTTGACTACTTTTCGACCATACCAGTGCCTTTTGTATTGTTTTCTAAGTGCTTTAACCAATCTGACAACTGATTTGTACCTTTGACAGACTGAAATTGCCTGGTGCAATTTACATGGCATGATCTTCAGCATGTCACTGTAATTTTTTCCCCCACCTGCTGTCTTCCAGGGCTCACTCTCTTTGTGAAGACAACTCTGAGAGAGCGCTGTCTTCAGAGTCCCACAGAGATTCATTTACAGGAGCTGGGGCAATGGCCAGGTAAACGCCTGTAGTAATACTTTAAAGTTCATAGTTGGTATTTACCAGTGGTGGAAAGTACATTTACTCAAGTACTGTGCTGAAGAACAATTTTGGGGTACTTTACTTGAATATCCATTTTATTGTGCTTTATACTTTTATTCCACTACATTTCACAGCAAAATATTGTACTTTTTTACTAATATTATTAACATTGGATAAGCCTATAAAATACAACACATTGTTAAAGAGTAAACCAGTGGTTAATGGAGTATTTTTACATACTTTTACTCAAGTATAGGATCTGAATACATCCTCCACCATTGGTATTTACATATTCTGTTAGACGGTGTGACTGATAGTCCTTTCCTAGACTAGACAGGTGTCACCTTGTTCTGTTTTACCTCCTGCTAACCTTCTAGGCTCTCTTACTTCTTCTTCATGCTGTGGAACTGGACGTCTCACAGAGTGAACCCTCAGGAGGAGAGGCATGACTCTTTCCTCGAGCGCTTCAGAGGCCCTGAGCTCAAAGACATCTCCAGTCGAGAGAGCAATGCCCAGTCTGTGGGCCACAACGACACAATGCGTAAGAGAAAGTAAGTACCGGACTGTGTAGCAGCGCTTTGAAGTTTCATTTTCACAATGGTTTTGTTTGAAACATTTCAAACAAACCCACCAAACAGGACAATTAATCTTCATTACGAGGAACAGTCGATTCCCCAAACCTTTGATGAGTCAAACTGGGCTGAATGGATCTAGAAAATGATGTTTACGTCACAGTGAACAGAAGTTAGAGCGTCTTTAGCTTCAGTAAAGTGACGTGTTTCTGAGTGAAACAGAACATGTGGACGGGGTTTAGTTGCAAGAGGGATTTGAATCAAGTCCTTCACATGTGATTGGATCGCTTAAAAGCGTGATACCGAGCTGTGGAGAAATATGGAGCTGTGAGGACTGTCAGCCGCCACACAAACCTACCTCACTCACGTTGTTAGATCAGGAAGTAGGTGAATGAGGGTGAAATGAATAAATTACGTCTCAATCACGTTGTTTGGAAATGTAAACTTGGAAAATGTATTTCTCATTTCATGGTCTCTTTAAAGACCCAGTCAAAGAGCTTTAATGTCTGACACTATGAAGGTTCACTGTACAAAAATCCTCTCCTTTATTTCTTTCCAAAGTCTTGCCAGTAAGTGGCCGCTAGCTACTTACAACATGAATAACTGCAACAACACAGACGAGTAAGTGTGTGTATATCTGTGTCAGAAAATAGAAGTAGATTTTTAGAAAAATGAGTCACGGATCATGTTGGACATTAGTAGTATCTTGTGTATCATGTAGCTAATGTGGTATATTATAAGTCCTAAGGTAAGTCCTAGAAACAGATATCCTCCAATTCCTCGTTCCTTTTTGGTGTTTCCTCCTGCATTAGACAAATAAAACCTCTGTCCCTTTTCCTGCTTGAGGGATTTTTTGGTTGCAAGTTGTGATGTGGGTTGTACTGATTTATCCTTTGTGGGATATTTAGATATGAAATATACAGGCATATTCTGATAGTTAGCTAATAGTAGTCTTTAAGTAGTGAACTGAAAGAAGACATGGAAACTTACCTGTGTTATGTTGCCATCTGCTGGACAAATGTATGACCTGCACCAGATCTTCCAACAAAGCCTCGAATCCAAAACTGTGAAACCTCCACTAGACCCCCTTCGTGTAGTCTGGTTACCCTCTGACAGCCCCTCGTAGACCACGTCTGTCGTTTTTTTACCGCCATAAAAAGCAAAACTTGTAATCCATAGCAAAAAAGAGGAGATTAAAAAAGATGAGAAAAAGGAGGAGGAGAAAAAAGACGAGAAGAAAGATGGGGACAAGAAGGAAGAGGAGAAGAAGGACGAGAAGAAAGATGAGAAAAAGGATGAGAAGAAAGACGAGAAGAAAGATGACAAGAAGGATGATAAGAAAGATGATAAAAAGAAAGAGGAGCCACCGTAAGTACACCATTAGATACAGTAGGTCTATTGGCACTGGGAAATTTAATTACAGAAAGCACACATCTGTCTGTTTCATACTTACTGTGTGTTAAATATTAACAAAATCATAATCTTATAAAGTAATGCTGAGTTGTTTTTAGGAAAGAAATCTGGATTATGGATCCAGCAACAGACCAGTACTACAGATGGCTGACCGTCATCGCAGGCCCAGTATTTTATAACCTGATAATGATTGTAACAAGGTATTGTCCATTTAACGTGCTTTAAAACTTAGTCTACAGTCAGTGGGATGTTCACAAAATTTAAAACGTATTCTCTTTGCCTTCTAGAGCCTGTTTTAACGAACTCCAGGACACATATACACACCTCTGGATAGTCTTGGACTACAGCTCAGACTTCATCTACTACGCAGACACGTTTGTCAGATCAAGAACAGGTCAGATTCTTGAAAACGTTTCAAGACAGAATTTATATATGTACACTCATTTGTGTCCATTGTAGTTTTGTGTTTGGCTCCTGATTTCGTGTTTCTCCCTCAGGTTACCTGGAACAAGGCCTGCTGGTAAAAGACTCCAAGAAACTGAGAAGTAAATACAGAACAACATCTCAGTTCAAATACGATATCATCTCAATGATACCCACTGATCTGCTGTTTCTGAAATTCGGATTCAACAACCCGGAGTTCAGATTTAACCGTCTTTGCAAAATCTCGAGGCTTTTTGAGTTCTTCGAGCGGACTGAAACCAGAACCAGCTTCCCGAACATGTTTCGTATCAGCAATCTTGTACTTTATATCCTCATTATTATCCACTGGAATGCTTGTATGTTCTTTGCCATTTCAAAAACCATTGGTTTTGGATCTGATACATGGGTATATCCCAATATCAGCCACCCGGAGCACGGCCGCTTGGCCAGAAAGTACATCTACTCCCTGTATTGGTCCACACTGACCCTCACCACCATTGGAGAGACCCCTCCACCAGTCAGGGATGTTGAATACCTCTTTGTCATTTCTGACTTCCTCACTGGTGTGCTGATCTTTGCTAGTATTGTCGGTAACGTTGGTGCCATGATCTCCAACATGAACGCTTCTCGTGCTGAGTTCCAGGCGAAGATCGACTCCATAAAGCAGTACATGCAGTTTCGAAAGGTCACCAAAGACCTGGAGGCCAGGGTCATCAAGTGGTTTGACTACCTGTGGACTGAGAAGAAGACCTGCGATGAGAAGGAAGTTTTGAAGAACCTCCCAGACAAGCTCAAGGCTGAGATTGCGATCAACGTCCATTTGGATACGCTAAAAAAAGTGCGTATTTTCCAGGATTGCGAAGCCGGTCTGCTGATTGAATTGGTGCTGAAGCTGCAGCCACAAGTGTTCAGTCCTGGAGATTACATCTGTAAGAAGGGGGATATTGGCAGGGAGATGTACATCATCAAGGAGGGGAAACTAGCTGTGGTGGCTGATGATGGAGTCACTCAGTTTGTAGTGCTCAGTGATGGCGCATACTTTGGGGAAATCAGTATCTTGGGTATCAAGGGCAGTAAAGCAGGCAACAGGAGAACAGCCAACATCAGGAGCGTAGGCTACTCTGATCTCTTTGCGCTGTCCAAGGACGACTTGATGGAAGCTCTCACTGAGTATCCAGAAGCCAAAAAAGCTCTGGAGGAGAAGGGGAAAGCCATCCTGATGAAAGACAACCTGATTGATGAGGCTATCGCCAACGCCGGCGCCGACCCCAAAGACTTGGAGGAGAAGATCGTCAAACTGCAGAGCAACCTGGACATCATGCAGACCAAGTTCGCCCAGCTGATGGCGGAGATAACCTCCAGCCAGACGAGGATGAAGCAGAGGGTCACTCAGATGGAGGCCAAAGTGAAATCCATACAACCACAGGACCTGTCAGAAGTGGTGGCCGACAAAGACAAAAAAGTGCAGTAATATGAGAGATGCCGGAGGACTTTACAGGATTGAAGGGATTTTTCATTTAGAATAGTAGAGTGACACTTTTTAAAGGCCCATGTTTATATCCATTTATACATCTGTTTATTATCATCATAATGTGTCAAATTGTGTACAGTGTATGCAGCAAATACATATTTTTGCGTGTATGCTATGATTGACCAATTTCATGTTGTCATGGAACTACTTGAGTATGTTGATCAGAAGCACTCGTGTATGCAAAAATAAGATGGCTTTTCATAACCTTAGAATAATGAGGAATGTTTTTTTTTCCTGACCATTGTTGACATTTTCCCCAGAAAATACATTGATTTAACTGTAAAGTATTAACTACAATTCAAAGACAATAATGCAACTGCAATATCCATTTGATACAGTATGTGAATGTAAAAAAATAAACCCAAATGCTGTTCTGTTTATAAGTTATTGTCAGCATGCACTATCAGTTGTGAAATGCAATGTTATATGTGAATAAACTTTAAAATGTTCATATAACATATATTGTATGTGTCTAGATTGTCCATTTGTAGGCAAGAGAGAAAGTTTTGGGGTCTTTTCTGCAGCACTGTGAATATTACAATATATTTTTTTATTGTTTCTCAGTGTCTTATTAAACTGTTACTGACTTAGACCTGGCTTCAAATCTGAAGTATTTCTCAAAAATATAAATACTAGTACTAATAAGCAACAATCAGTTAAAAAACATAATTAGTTATTATTTATTAAGAGTTTAACACTCAAAAACACAGTTAATCTGTGTCATCAGGACTGTGTGGGTGCTTTCCAATGGAGCCCCCCGCCCCCCATATTAATCACAAATTCAATAGATTTTTTCACCTTTATTTACTTTGCATAATAGTTGCTTTACATAAGAGTTTCACATTATCTGCACATTCTTTATGTACCTGAGATATTTGGCCAAATAAAACATTTCATGTGACTCTTTTCCTTACATAGGCATTGCACGTTTGGCAACTGCACTTAAAAGTGTGCAATCAGAAACACTTAATAGCAAACAAACCAAGGGAAGAGAAACACTTCTTTCAGGATGTGAAAGTCTGAACCGACCACTCAGTACGTGCAGTATGAAACCCTGCAAGCTATCGAAAGCACACTATCTGGTCAGGTTCACTGTTTCACAACACACAGTATGTAATACAAGAGGCACAACACAGAAATACTTTAAAATAACCTTTAGGTTAGTGGTGAGTTTGCTCTCACACTGACAGGAAATATAAGCTTGTCAGTGAGGCTATTTGGGTTAGCAGTAATATAAAAAGCTTCACCTCAATATACTACAATGACAATCATAACCAAGGAGCACCATTATGCTCAGTCCACTCAGTTGTGGGAAAAGAGCCCGAGCACTGAATGCTGCTACACCATGAAAAACATGAGAAAAATCAAACAAAGTCAATAAATATACTGTATGTGTTGGCATTCACTAAAATCCTGTGTTTAAGTGCACTTTCACAGTTTCACAAATCAAATATTGTTCACGTTTGCCCAGAAACAAAACACACGAGAAAAAATAAATTATGGAAGTGCCATGTTAAACTCTTTGGGAAACCTAATGTACCGTATATGAAACTGACTCTCAAAGGATGTTGGGCCTGAGAGTGAAAGGCCGACAGTGTAGTATGACTGGTAGAGGTTGGTTAGGCACAGGGTTATTGCAGCATTTTGTTTCATTTCATTTCCCGTTGTATTTTTGTTGTGATACTCCCTTTTTTTGTTAAAATGCAGTCCAAAAAACTTTCTTTGTGGATCTGTCACAGCATCCCAAATCCTTTGGCATACGTGATGGCCTTGAGGAGTCTTTCTTTCAGTTTTTCCTTGGAGGAGTATTCTGGGAGCAGCAGTGCGTTAAAGCAGGTGTGAGAGGTTGGTAGCCTGAAAGAAAGGATGTAAAAGGAAATTGAAAGGAGCTTGGCACCAAAAGTGGGACGAATGTGAACTGAAACAAGCTTGTCGTGTGGGTTTGAGCATCAACAGAAGGTTTTGAATGTTTACTCATGTGACGATACAACTTCAAAATAACAAAGAAGTAACTAACTGTCAGTTGCTGGTATATTTTTAGGTATGTTGGATGATAAAATAAAGAAACAATGCCCTGTTTGAACCTGCACTCTATAAAAAAATGGGGCAAAGGGCTCTAATCTTCTATTGTGCCTGAAAATACCTAAATAAAACCTCAAAAGCCGACTGTTCTGTACCTGTCTGTGTCGGAGCCATTCTTGGCGATGATCATTTTTAACTTGCCAAGCCCGCCAACTGGTGCTCTGTCTGTGCCGGTAGTAAACTGAAGAAACAACCTCTTTTGCTCTTCTCCAAACGAGTGGATCGTTTCCCAGAAATCTCTGTGTGCAGAAAATAAAAGACAGCAATGTGACCTGCTGCTTAAAACAGGTTCTTTTAGCTTATGGCGTCACTGGTGTGCGGTGTATGTGGAAGAAAGGTGAATCAGACTTACTTGATAATTTGACTGTCTTTGCTATAACCTCCATCGTATTCTGTCGTCTTTTCAAGTGCTTCAAAATCAAGTTTCTGTGAAAATCCCAAGAGATTGCTCTGTAAGTCATAAAACCAGTGGCTACAATAAAGTAACAAAAATCAAAATTGAGCTTTGTTTCCTCACCCTGCTTCCACAGATAAGCAGCTCTACTTCCTCAGGTCTGAACAAATATTTCAGTGGGGACTCATTTGTGACCATTAGGAAACCTTTTTTGAAGGCTTTGAATTGTCTCTCCACGCTCTTGTTCAGTATGTACTCTGCATACAGGTCCACAAACTCCTGTGAATTATAAATGTAAAAAGCACTTGTTAAATATACAGCAAAACCATTGCTGATTATTTACTTTCTTTCATAACTGCAGTAAAATGAATGTGAATCAGTGTTTTCTGTATATTTGCAGTGATGTTTCTATACACTTCAACAGAGGAAAGACGACCTGCAGAATGTACTGTAAAGGAAATGGCAGTTAAATTGCATAATTTTCACACACACACACACACACATACATATATATGTATGTATGTATATATATATGTATATACATATATATATGTATATATATATGTATATATATGTATATATATATATGTATATATGTATATATATGTATATATGTATATATGTATACCAAGTTCCTGTTCTTGTGCTTGTGAAAAATACATTTAAACAAAAGAGGAAGAAGAAATATTTGTCAGTTTTTGATTCTAACATTAAGACATGTCAGAAGCCCTTATGTTGGTGTGGAAAAGTGAAATTAACTTCACAGGGATTAAAGCTAAAAAAAAAAAAATCAGCCCATCGTCATATTCAAGTCATATTCCCCATGTACAATTTGTAAAAAAAAAGGTTACAGAGGAGGCCCTCACATTAGCCCTCGACAGCTGCTAAACAAATAGCACAATATGTAAAATTCAGCACCACCCCAGGTATAATCATTGCTGCTTTTCTCTAAAGCAGCCATCACATTGTAAAAAGGCTTTAACCTACACTTTATTTAAATACTCGTGACCAATATGCATTGGCTTTAGGAGGGATAACTGAAAACAAATACCACCTATTATTTGGTATCCATCTGGCATTCATTCAGAGAAACTAGCAGGTTTTTGAGCATGAACTACTGCATCATTTCAACTAGGAACAGGACTTTGACCAGGCCGCTCCAAAACCCTACTGTAGGAATAAAATAATAAATAATAAAACACTGGATACTAAGGCTTGATCTATATACCCAACCTTTGTTGACCTGACAGTGATTCATCTTTTCTGAGGTATTAAAATATTCGTGTGTGGGACACTGTGAGCCCCCTACTGGGCTAAATTTGTAGATCACGTGGTAGCCTACATCTACATAGATTGTATGCCCATACAAATCAGCTACCTATCACCTGGTAGCACAAAGTCCCATTAAATCTCCCACCCCTCCTTTTTTTTCACCTTCGGATCCTCTCTGAGAATCCAATTGATGGAAATCTGTCGTAGTGACGGAGAACTTTAATCTCCAATATCAAGCCCCTGTCAAACCACTGTCCTTCCACTACCATGACAGAGTTACTGCAGCTCTTTAACTGAAATAAAACACAAAAAACTTCCTTTACACAGAGCACTGTTGCGGTTTTCAGACATTCACCTGTCTATTCTCCTTCGTAACAGGGATCTGGTCTCCCTGCTCCTTTAAGTCATACAAGACCGGGTTTCCAAAAAGGTCTGTGTGTGATATCTGGAAGGTGAGCATCATTTCTTCCTCTACATTGCCGGTATATTCAAGCAACTCCTTCAGACTCCGGTAGAGTGCCTGCCAGAAGAAAAGAAGAAACATCTACTGTTAAAAAAATAGTCTGAGATTGTGTGAAATAAGCTCACATGCTTTCTTGTCGAGAGTTGGTTGAGAAGATTGATACCACTCTCATGTCTGTCCTTTAAATTTGAAGCTACAGCCAGGTGACAGCTTGTTTTAGCATTTAGACTAGAAATAGGAGGAATCCTAAGTAACATTTCAAAACCAAACATATCTTCAGCAACAGAAACTCTCCAAGTCTCCAAAACATTTGGAAATACAGAACTAATGTATTGTCTTTCACTGTATATTAACTCTGGAGAAAGTTACTGTACTGGATGTGAGTCTGACAGGTCCAAGTAGGTCCCTTTCTTGCCCATGAGTTTCCTGTAGACAACCATGGGGAAATGTACGTCCAGGATGCAGTTGTTGTAAATGGCGAGCCCCAGGACGAGTCCAACGAGAGTGTACTGCGCTTCATTCTCCAGCGAGGATGAATTAAACCAAAAAAGTTTTGTGTCGTCGTCGTAGGTGAACATTCCTGTTCAGAGAGTCGAACAGAGAGAGCGAAACACATATTAGGAAACATTAGATACTTTAAGGTAGTTTGACCTTTTGTGAAATACTCTTATTTGCTTTCTTGCCAAAGGTTAGATGAAAAGATTGATACAACTGTCACGAACTCTCTGTACAATAAATATGAGGCTACAGTCATTAGCTTAGCTTAGCACAAAGACTGGAAACAGGGGGAAACAGCTAGCGTGGCTCTGTCCAAAGGTACAAAAATCAGTACCTCTAAAGCTCACTAATATCTTGTTGGTTTAATCCTTTCTTGCAGTGTTGCCAATAAGCCAATAAGCTGAGACCAGGAAGACGTGGCACCTGGCCAAGCAACAGTCCTGCACATAACCCCCCTGTAAAACCACGTGTTAATTAGTGAGCTTTAGAGGTGCTGGTAGGCAAATTTTTTTTACACTTGGGCAGAGCCAGGCCAGCTGTTTGCCCCTGTTTCAAGTCTCAACGTTAAGCTAAGCTAACCTCCTGGCTGTAACTTCATATTTACTGTACAGATATGAGAGTTGTATCGATCTTCTCATCTAACTCCAGGCAAGAAACCAAATAAGTGTATTTCCCAAAAAGTCGAGCTATTCCGTTAATATGATATAAACAGGGATACACGGGAAGCAAATGTAAACACTGTAAAATTATGATTTCATGTCTCACCAATGTCGGGATTGAATATTTCCTCCAAGACCAACTGAAAGAACTCCTTTGAAACTCCTCCCTCGTCCACACCTTGCTCCCCCTCAAACTCAACAAACAGCTGCTTCTTCAGGTCAGACGGGTTCTCCATGGAGATCATCTCCAGCTGCAACACGGGGGGTGGGGGGTGAATTCACTGACAAACACAGCAGGACTGAGCCTCAATGTGACACCCCATGCGCATGCAACAGTAACATATCATGCTGTAACTCACTCTGACGAGGGCGTCGTCGATGATGTGATCTCTGCGTACTTTGAGCTTGAGATAGGGGTTGGGCTGCTGGCCCTGGACCATGCTGTAGAGGGCCGTGAGGCGTCGCTCGCTGTACATCCTGATCCTGTTGTCGTAGTACAGTCCTTGGTTCTTGGTGATGGCATTGAGGATGAAGGGGCAGCTCTGGAAAGAAAACTTGGTTTCGGCATTGACCTTGAAGAAGGTGAAATCCTTGTCCATCTCCACCACTTCGTTCACTGACTCGTTAATAAAATCCTCAAACGGGATGAGGGGTCTTATGCTATCTAGAGGTCTGACACCCAGTTCTTTCTCCAGAGGGTCGACCCGGGGACCCTTCTTATAGAGCCGCTCCTCCCCTAGCAGCTCATGCAGGGTGAGCTCATCGGACTCAGAGTCTTCCTCGTCGTCCTCGTTGTGCTCCACATCCACATCACCACCCAGGATGCTTGCGTAGAAGACAACTTTTAAACACTGGGTCGCAGCCACCACAGTCTCGTCATCGTTTACCAGATTTTCGCCGTCATATTCATTGCTGACGACCGTGAAAGTGATGAGCTGCTGGAAGGTCTCCATCATACGGCGGGTGTGCTGGAGGCCGCACACGGACCAGAACTTTGACAGCCTGGCGAGCGCGCTCACCGGCAGTTTGCTCATCGCTTTGCAGAACTGCGGCAATGCCACTTCCAGGTACTCGGGGCTGTGAAGGTTAGTGTTCTCCATCACGATGATGAAGATATTCAGGTAATTTGGGTTTGTTTCGTACACATCAAGGTATTCCAGGTCAAGTTCCATATTTGGAGTGAGGTAAATGAGTGCATTTACGAGAGCTGCCTCCACCTGGTCGATGGTTAGAAGTCTGTCATAGACTCTCCTCACGGCGCAGATGTCCACGGTTACCTCACAAGGGTCGGACATTTCATTAGGACTCTCGTCTGGTGAAGCAGCTGCAGAGGCAGCACCCATCTTCTCCGAGGTTTGCTCACTCTGCTTCTCATGCTTGTCCACATCTGTTGGTTTAAAAGAGTCATGGTTTCCAGTAGCGCTGGGTTCTTCCTTCCTGAAACTCTTAATCAGGGCCTCTGCGTTAGAGAAAATCCTGCCGATGATGCGGATGAGAGCGGAGTAGTCCCCCTGCTCCTCGCACAAACTCAGGATCATACATACAGTGTTCTCTGTGAGGTAATGAACATCTGGACCAAAACAGTAAAAGGAAAGTTGAATTAACACAGTGAACTGATTCAAAGTCAGAGTCCATAAGAGTTTGAGTCGGTTCTACAGTACCTGAGAAGTCCTCCTTGGTGGGACAGAGGTCTGTGTCGCTCATCTTAAAGTCCAGGTGACTGTTTTCGCTGGCACCAGAGTCTGAATGTGGGGTGTCAGATTCTTTCTTGGAGGGGTGAGGATTGCAGAGTTTGGCATTAATCTTAAACAGCTCAAGCGCTTTGGCAGCTGCTGAATTGTTATCCAAAGGTTGAAAATCACAGCATGATGCGCAAAACTCATTCGTGCAGTCGCCATTTCCACAGCCTTCAGTTAACTGCCGAAAGTAGCGCTCAATTAGATGCTTTGCAGCCGCTCTGTTCCTGCGTAAGACATTCAAACAAGAAGTCAGATTTATGATTCAAAGGCATCTATGGTTAGAAAAAAAAGCATAAAACATTCTTGCAATGCAAATAACACAATTGTTGAATGACTTTCGCTACCCAACAGAACTGAACTGAATATTGAACAAGCACTTTGACACATGTTCTTATACATGATGACACAGAGATGGGAATCACAGATAAAGATCAAAGGGTGCAATAGAAATATTAGTTTAACTAATTGCATGTATGTTAGTTCAGCTACTAGTTTAACTAGTTGAGTGCAGGTCCAAATAGAGTGACTTACATTCGGCTGGATTCAGGTACCCTCCTGCAGGTCCAATTTACAGTCCTCTGAAAGAAAAGTGGGGCAATAAAATGTTATTTAGTCTACAGTGAATATACAGCTATATATACATACATATAGTCAGCTTATTATTAGGTTATTATTAGGTCTTGGTCAACTATTTTTACACAAGTTTTTAGCCAAATAGTCATGAACTATTCATCATAACTGGAAAATGGGCACACATCTGGTATACCCCCATCATGTGATTGGTTTTAATTTATGACGGTGAGTCAGATATCTGATTTCATGCATCTCAGGCTACAAAATCATCTGATCTAATATATAGTTATTTTAGGATATTATTTGTTGTTCAAGGTGCAGTGAAGAATATTGCTCAAGCCCTTCAGCAGCCACAGATCTGGAGCCTGTGCCCGGCTCACTCATTCAGAGGCTGGAACAACTGTTTATCTGGAAGGTCTTTAGTAAAAATAGAGAGGGGCTGCATTTTCACCATACTGTCAATATGTTCTGTTGAGATATTGAGTAAAGATTCACTATAAGATTCAAAACAACAATTTCCTACTGTTCCTTATGAATAATTAATGAAGCTACTGCTGCTGTGCCACGTGCGTAAAAATGCCCATTCTTCATTTGGAGACGCTCGTGCCGTTCCTGCTGCTGTGTGACGGCTACAGGTATTTAATTATTAATAATAAATGTATTTTTCAGTGACATGTGAACATGGACTCAGCAAAGTGAAATAAATGAAGGTGGTTTGTAATTTTGGAGAACTCACAAATTGTGTCTTTTACGCTCTCTGTGATGTTTATGGATCAAAAAAAGTCAGACATTCAGACGTTGTCCTGCGTGTGGAGGCAGCAGTTAACCTTTACAGCTATTGTATAGTTTTCATTAAAGAGTGTCTTTGTGTCTTTGTTTGAGAGACAGAGCTTGAAAGCGGCTGTATCGCAGTAAAAATTAACAGGATGAGGGTTTTTTTTCCCTCCACGACACCTATAAGACAAAAAATAAGACATAATAATGTCTTACTTACCAAGGTGTTAAGTCTGGTTAAATTGTAAATGTATTAATTATTAGCCACATTAGCAACACTTCACCACCAACTTGATATTGCAAAACTGTGACTGTGACTGTTGTACTATTATATTTATTATATCATTGAATTATTATGCGTCCATGGTAAAGCAGGATTTTACTGTTGGAGCTCATTTTTAACTATTTTGTATCGGAGACTGCAACTAATGATTATTTTCATTCTGGATTAATCTGCTGATTATTTTCTCCATTAATCGATTGATTGTTTGGTTTGTGAACATAGTGAGAAATGCCGTCACTATGACCCAGAGCCCAAAGTGACACCTTCACAGTGTTTGTTGTGTCCAACCAAGAGTCCAAACTAGGGATGCCTCGATACCACTTTTTCATGTCCGATACGGAAACCTTGAGTATCTGCTGATACCGACACCAATCTGATACCATTGTCTTTTCCCCTCTCTTACAGTAAGTATTGATGCACTTTGCTCTATCCATCTTTGTGCAAAGGAATTATAATTCCAGTATAAAATACTGGCTAAAGGATCGTATCGGATTATGTTTTATTTTTATCTTGGCCAGTATCGGACTGATACTGAATATCGGCTCTGCGCATCCCCAGTCCAAACCTCAACATTATTAAAATACATTCAAATTATTACAATAATTAAAAGGAAGCTTCACATTTGTGAAGTGTTTTTACATGAAAAATGACATCATCAAAATAGTTCCCAATTAATTTTCTGTCAATCGACTAATCGATTAATTGACTAATCGACAAACTGTTCCAGCTGCACTTGTATAAACTGTTGGGTAACAAAACATCATATTTTACAAACTCTTCATGTGTTTTGTGTGGATAAATCTTAATTAGTGAAGTAACTAAAGCTGTCAGGTAAATGTGGTGAAGTAAAAACAACAATATTTCCCTCTGAGATGTGGTGGAGCAGAAAGTGGCATGAACAAAAAATACTACAAGTACCTCAAATTAGTACTCGAGTAAATGTACTTAGTTACTTTCCACCGCTCAGCTGCTTATGATCAAATGAATGAAGAAGCTCAAAGTGTCGTTAGATGCAGCTTCACGTACTGACCTGTGATCTGAACAGTGTGTCAGTCTGTCTGTCAGTGACTGTGCAGAAAACCCTCCAGTGTCAGTCTGAGCTGTCTCAGCCACGTTCAGCCCGCTCGAGTCCCTTTAAAACCCCGTCAGTCCGCTCAGCGACACGGAGCCCAAACGCAGCTCGAGGTTGACGACGGGAGTTAGTCGTGATACTTTTTAGTTTGTAAGTCAGAGCCAGACACCGTCTCTACCATCTTGTAAACAAGAGCGCGATATATCCCGGCATGCAGCGCGAGGCTGTCAAACATCATGCTCCCCCCCTCCCTCCTCCACGAGCCACAGAAACGCACCACAAATAAACAATAATCACCTTAAAAAAAAACCCCAATACAGATCAATACGTTAGAGTTTACTCTCTCTGCCACGTATTCATTTCATTTATTTATTGAAAAACTGTGATTTATTTATTTATTATTTATTTATTTTTAATGTTCTTTATTATAGCTACAAAATCAGAATACAGAGAACATTCAGGTGACATCAATCTGTCACAATAAAGTGAATAAAATAAACAAAACAAGATGCCAGGGGACAGTGTACATTTATAAAACCAGAGATCATTATTCATTCATACAAATACACTAAAGGAGGTGCACAGACTTATTTATTATATTTTCAAACATGATAAATAAGAGTTCATTGTTATTGAATTTGGATTTGTGGAAATGAAATTTTGCTAAAAGAGTAATTAAATTAATAATATAATATTAATAATATATTCTGATTTTATTGCCGTTACATTTAATAAAACCAAACAAAACATTCAGGCAAAGTGAAAATACTCAAGTCCTTCCATAGATTCTTAGTGCCAAAACAAATGAAAAAAGTGTTTACAAGTGTACATCACAGAATGAACAATTTACATAGATAATGATTTGCTGGGTGATATCTGTGTATGATTTTAAAGGAGACTTCTCTTATTTTATTAGTCAATAAATACTCGTGGTCTAAGGTCTCGTGGAAAGCTGTTAGGGAACAGAGACAACATCACTCTGACATAAACTACATACACTTCTGTTGTTATTTTTAGCAGACAAAAAGTATATCTGAGTATCGACTGGATTCAGAACCAGTAAAAATTGTGATTTAACCAGGCAGGAAGTTTAAGACTCACGCGTCCTGCTGTAATATCTATAAGTCATCACAAAGTGTTTGAGTGGCTCCTACAGTCAAACAGCACTGAGCCTCAGTTTATTTAACACAATTCATTCACTAAAAAGGCAGTTTCAAAGTGCCATAAATATACTTTGACTTTATGAGAAGAAAAGCTTCACGTAAAAGAAACGAATTAGAGGCAATAGGCCTATAAAAAAAAGAAAATGTATGTATCTGTATACACATTAGAGCTGCAACGATTAGTCAATTAATGATTAGTTGCCAACTATTACATTAATCACCAACTATTTTGATAATCGAATAATCGTTTTGAGTCATTTCTTAAGAAAAAGTGTCCAAATTCTCTGATTTCAGCTTCTCAAATGTGAATATTT
>NTHP01000247.1:849460-866360 GCA_003416845.1 Oplegnathus fasciatus
AATAAAGATATATTTTATTCTATTCTATCCTAAAAGCCTAACTGTGCGTCGCTTGTGATTTTTCCGGGAAAGTCGCTGCTGACACCCGGGTCGTAATACTGCACATGCAAGGGCTTTCACCAGTGGGCCATCTATAGGCTCAGTCACCATTGTGCTGCATCATTCAGCAATAAATAGTGACTTAACACACATTTATTTAAATGAAAATCTTGAGGTTCAATTTTATGCTACTTCATACTTTATACATATAAAAAAGCTAAAACACACTGTACACTACACAACAACAGATAGACACAGTTAGAGACTGTCTGGTGAATATGGTGGAGAATTTAGCTGCTAATGAGCCCAATATTTCCCTCAGGAACCGGTAGAGACCAAAAACAGACCGTGAATGTCGCACTTACAGTGATCAGGTGGACAGAAACTTGACTTTAAATGAAAGTTAATGTTGCTCTGTAACTGCTGGATGTGTAAATAAGCAACTGTTTGCTAACAAGTTGGCTATATTAATTTAAAAGGTGATGATATGTCAGTGTTGTGTTCAAAAAAAGTATCTGCTGCCCCCCAGTGGCCAAAATATTGCAGGTTTCAGTAAAAATTTGAATGTAGGACTTTTACTTGTAACAGAGTATTGCTAAAATATACGTCTTTCACCACTGTGCATCACCAATATGTTTGATCTGCTTTCCTAATCATCTTGCTAAATTTATCTTGCAACAGCTTAGAGGGGTCCTGACCCCCAGGTTGGGAACCACTGGTCTACAGTATTCTCGTGTGCCAGAGACATTTTTTCTCTACACGTTTTGTATTTTGAATATATTCAAAATGTTAAATATATTGTTCTAACTGTGTAATTGTTTTAACAGAATTCCCCTTACTTTGTCTGAAAAATGAAGTAATGTTTTGTATGAAATGTTGTAGCGCTCTCGCACTGTGATATTAAAATGCAAAATAGTGAAACACATGATGCCTCTGATTTATAAGGTTAATAAATATCCTTTCATAATTATGCCCCTCTTTGGCCATTTGTTATTTTGTCTTAGTGTGAAGAGACGTTAAAAACAACTTAAGAGACGTCTATACTGATGCACTTCTTCACTAAATCATAGGTGAGGAAATGGAAAAGGAGTAAACTCCATTAATCTACACTACAGCCTGAGCTTTACGCTCCAGCGCACACAGGAACTTGTTCCATCATTTCCAAGCAACCTTTCTGCTCAGGTTGTGTTATGTTTAATGTTTCAAATGGAGGAAATTAGAGGTTTAGCAGCCACTGATTCAGGTGAAGCTCTAACACTGAACATTAGCCGATGCTGGTGGCCATTGCTTTCTACTGTATGTGTGATAATCTATGGTCATATCATTTCCCTCCCAGCCATTTGATATGGATTAAGAGTGTCTAAAATTGACATCATCATGGCTCATCTCTTTTCCTGGAACATATCAATTAACCTCAATTGTACTGTGGGCAGTTTAGGAATGTGGCTGCAGGGTGGTACAGAGTTCAGGAGAGGACACTGAAGGTTGCATGTAGGACGGGGCTGTAGTGTGGAGCGCAGGATTATTTTATCATGGTTGTTAAGTGATTCCTGGAAGTGTGCCACACAGCGAACAGAGACAGGGGTCACTGAGGCAATCAAGACAGACTCGATGTCTTCTGTGATCAGGATACATGAACATCTCGGATCAGCGTTCTCACCTCTGGCTCATAATCCGGGCTCAATCAGCTCAGGGGATTTTCAACACTTCAGCAGAATGCGAGTGTTGACATCATCACAACAAGCAGGCGAACGGTCGACTGAAATGTTTATGAGGCAAAAACAAGGAATTTGCTTGTATCTTGGTTTGTGCCTAACACTGTCTTCACAGCATGAACATCCTCTGTTTGAAACACGTTCCTGCCCTTTTTCTATGTTGTACAGGTATCCATGTTCCCCAGATACCCTGACTTTTAATGTGGCGCCATCATGAGGTTCACATTTTTGGCTTTGAGTGAAATGTTCTTTGGTTTAATACCTGTAAAACTAATAACACTCCCATCAGCTTCAGCTTCGTCTTGTTATGTATTGTATTGTGGATATGCTGTATTTCATAAGAATATTAAAGTTATAATCTCAAAGATTTTCATTTCATTGTCTTTCACGGCACCTATGGCGATAATCAATAATTGTATTTTCGAACCTCACTTCAGTTTCAGTTTCAAGTTTCCTCGTCTGTAGTCATCGATCTTTTCTTTGTTTGTTCGGCCATAGTAACCGTTTACTCACAACGCCAGCAGAGACCGGAAAGAACAGCACGCCGCTTCACACACAGGTGAGTCGAAGAGCGAGTCTGTCGCGTTAAAAGCCTTGTTAAAAGCCTAACTGTGCCCCGCTGTGAATTTTCCGGCAAAGTCGCTGCTGACACCCGGCTCGTAATACTGCAAATGCAAGGGCTTTCACCAGTGGGCCATCTATAAGCTATTCGGCAATAGATAGTGACTTAAAGCTATGGTTGTCAGTGTATTTGTTGAAATTCTCTTTACATCCCGACATTAATCAATAAATCAAATGCTCTGACAAAAAAGTGGCTTTCGCAGGACTGTAATAAGCCATCCAATCATTTCATTCGGACCGAATCTTTATATCTTTAAAGGGTAAATCAACACCCCCTGAAAATCTTGTTTTTGCTGACCTTCAGCGGTTTAACTTCTCACCTTGCTGCAGTGACGTACAGCTGTACTCCAGGACACTGTGACATCACCACTGGGTATGGTTACTGGTGCAACAGAGCACACTTGAGACCCCACTTAGTAATGCTGGAGTGGTCCTGTTTCAGTCAGGTGTTGAATTACTATTTATCATATAAACACAATAATAATAATTATTATTAGTCTTTTCTCTTTGTGCTCCTATTTCCTCCTACAGGTGAACTGGAGACTATAAATTACCCGTAGGTGTTTGTCTGTCTTTGTGTTATTTGTCCAGTATGTGTCCCTGCTGTTTCTGTTGGATGGCTTCCTGTGTCAGTGGGAAGTTAGACTGAAAAAGAGCGATAATGCTTTGGCTAAGCCACTCCTACGTAAATGGAGCCTCACAATGCTCCACCAACTGGAAGACAGATGGCCCTGGCTCGCAAAAAGCCTTCATTTGTTATTTGGAATCAGAAGTGATATGGTGCATATCTCTACTGGTGTAAATGAACAAGTCCTCGCGTCTTCTCAGCAAAACTCTACACTCTGAGGAGCAGAGAGGAAGGCAAGGCTTTTAAAACATAAACAATTCCCATAATCCAGCTCTCTGACGGTTTCATTGGACCAGATTATATACGAGGCAGCTTAGGAAATTGAAAATCTCCTGATTTAAGCTTGTTAAAACAATGGGTCATGAAGCGGGTCAAGGCGACTTTAATGAGCAGAATCAATGAAGCTCCTCTACGATAAAATGCTAATCAAACTCCATTAGCTTCTGCAGAATTAGTCTCCTGTCTGTCTGTAGACTGCGGGTAATCAAAAAAAGTCATTAAAGAAAATGAAAGAAGAGCAGACTGCGACGAATCCTTCATTTCTAGAGTGCCTGTTTAATTATATTATCAATCTTTCACATGAATTCTCATAACGCAATATATGACACATGTGACAAAAATTCATTTTATTGCGTGTGCTGCTTATCTAACGCCACTGAGAGCAGAGAAATCACCAAAAATATTGTTGTGCAGAGACTAAGGCTTTGCACAATGGCACAAAAGTTCCACACTTACACACACAGTATGCAGAAAAAACAGCTGATCAATCCAGCTGGTTTACACTCGGGCTTTGAAAGAGATGGAGAGAGCAGCACTGCGAGGGTAGAGGAGTCATCATTATCTCTGTGTTCAGGCGAGGAACCTGCTCTTGCAAAGTGCAGCGGCGGTCAGTAATTTGGCCGTCCCGTTGCAACGGACTCACTAAAGGCAGCATCAGCAGAGCCTTGTCTGTCCCTTTTCCCTCAGTGTGCCTTAAAAGAAACATTAATAACCCCCCTCCTCTGGAAAGCCATTGCAGATGTTATGAACACCAGGCAAAGACAAACCGCTGCAACGCCAGGCCAGAGACCATCCATCTTCAGAAGGCCTCTCATGTCACACCTTTGTACAGATGTGCGGATGAGAATTCATGTAGATATACTGTGTATTTTTTAGACCACTAGCGCCTTCAGAAACTGGAGCTTCTTTGAAAAGCAGATGGACTAAGCGAGGTCAAAGGTCAAGCTATGTGTAATTATGTTGAGTCTCTCAATAGTTAAATTAGGTTGCAGTTGCACACTGGTGTTTGTTTTTACCTTTGCGCCTTTGAGCATCATTAGAAGTTACATTTTTAGCATGTGTGGTGGATCCTGTGGGAATAAAGACCCCAACCCTACTCTTATGATCTGCCCACTGGGCTATACAGAACTGCAACAGACACTGAAACTAATCTGAAGGTGTCTTTCCATTTTATTCCAGTGGGAAAGCTCACTATAGTCAATAATGCACAGACTTACCACATTTATGTTTAAAGGTGGGGAGCGGGACTTTCACATATAAATGAACGTCCGTTACATTCAAGCCCTCACCAAACGAGTTCACACAATGCTGATTAAGCCTGTCCCCGCCAGGTAAATCTCTCTGTATTTCGCAGCATACCAGAGTTTTTAAATCTGGTGTCTGTGGCGACATTCCCGCCCTAGCGCACCGGTAGTGATGCGTTTCACGTCAACCACCAATCATTGGTTTGCCAGAGCTGAAGGGGGAAGCAACCGCAGCGACGGAGTGGGCTACAGCAACTGGGAGTATGGCGGAAAAACTTAAGAAACGTCCAAGAAAAGTTTCTGATGCTCCAGATAACAAAGAAACTCTGCGTTCAGAGGAAGGATTACAGCCAAAAAAAGGAAAGCGATCGCTGGTGAGGACAAACACGGATAAAAATTGGTGTAGCTTTTCCTCGTTGGAGAGCGCTGAGAGAAGAGAAGGGACTGAGGGCAGACAGGGATCTCGTGTTACTGCTCTTGGAGTAGACTATGTAGCTATTACATTTATTCTACCTAAATAATGGATTATTGTCTTGGAATTGTGGAAATGTCTCTGTATTTAACTATTTCTGAACCCGTGCCTTGGACTTCCCGGGGCTATGGTTGTTATGTAACGTAGGCATATGTCATAAGCACACGTCGACAGTGTTTGTGTAATTACTTTCACTGCCAGAAGAGGGAGACAAAACTTCTGCACTGCAGGTTTAAGGTCAGAGGTCAAACCCTTTTGAGACAGCAATCATTTGAAGCTCACTCTCTCTCTCCAAAGCTGTGCCACCAACTTTAACTGGAGGTTTTGTAGTGAGGCTATGTAACTGTTGCCAAACAGCACCCCCTGTGGCCACAAGTGGTAATAACAGGATGATAGGACACTGAATTTCAATTTCAAGATTCTCTTGAGTCAGTTGCTTTAAAGCTGCTTCAATCAATACTTTAATATGACCAATGGTTCAGATGACTACATGTAATGTGAAAGGTATCGCTCATAGCGACAAACTGCAGTTCCTCTCAGCTCTACGGAGATTTTTAACGTCTTTCAGCTCGTTGTTTTGTTTTTTACGGCTCGCAACTTCACTGTTCCTGTTGACTCTTGCTGCTTTAGTCAGTTTCCAGCCACAGCAGGCATCTGTTTTCATTGAGAAATCCACTGTATGACACAAACAACAGATAAAGTTAGTGACTAGCCGGTGAACATAACACAGGAGCTGGTGGAGACCAAACAGAGCTAAAAGGAGAGTGAATATTGGAGTTACATTCACGAGATGGACACAAACAAGACTCCAAATAAATATTAATTTTGCTCCACATATATTGGATGTGTAAATAGGCAACTGTTTGCAAATAAGTTTACCATTATAACTTTATAAGGTGATATATGACAGATGTAGTGTTTTCAGCTTGTTTTGCTGAAAAAAATCAGTTAATGCAGGTTATAAGACATCTTCATGTTAATCTGTGACATGCTTTAATGTAGTGTAACAGAAGCACAGGTAGACAAAAGGCATAAAGTCAGCAAACTTAATCGCTAATCTCAGTTAGCTACCATTATCTAATATTAGCTACAATACGCTACTGGTTATACCAGATCAAGGTATGCAGGCTGCAGCAGCAAAACCCCAGCGTGTATTGAATTGAGCAAGGGTGTGTTTTACTTAGGAATTCAACTTTCCATCAGTAAGAAGGAAATTTTTCTTCTTTTAAAAGTTACATATTTTGCTTCAAAGTGGAGGTCTTCTACAACAGGCCTTCTGACAAGTCACAGAAAAAGCACAGGTGTGAGTAATAAAATGAATGATGGTTTAATTCCATGTAGATTCTTTGGTTTCAGGGTCCTGTTATTGTGCATGCTGGGACACTTTAATAGAACGGAGCCATCCTTAATATTATTAACACACGTGCTTTCCCAACTATGACAAGTCAAAAGGGGAAAGGGGGGGGGGTTCTGTTAGAGAAAAACACATAAAATCAGAATTATGACACAAAAATCTCAAATAAATTCCCAATATCATGCCAAAGGTTAATATTTTAGTATGACAGTGCCTGGAGACTGTACTTCAGATATATTGTAACCCAGTTTGTATGGAGCAACTTATTCCTTACACCCCCATGGGAGCTCAAAATAAACCCCTGAGCTCAGCTAGACAGGCACATTGATCAAGCTAACCTCAGCATCTGCAGTTTTACTGTAATAACACAAGACAGGCTGTGCTTTGAGCTGTGTAGTGTGGTAAGCTTTTAACAATTGTATTTTCACTCCCGACCCCAAAGCTCTGAGGTGTAGTGCTTCAAGAACACAGGTCAAATGCAAAGACAATATAAAAACTGAGGACTGAGACATTTTATTAAGCAAAGAGTACATTTTCCTGGACAGACAAACAGGTAGCAAAGGATAAATACTTTATTATTGTCATTTTATTTTGTTCACAAGTAGCCACTGTGCAGGACAATGAACTGATAAGAAAAACTTGTATATGTGAACAAAACTTACAGTTTTTCTTAGTGATGGTTTGCTGCTGTTGTGGGTGAGCATTTCTTTAGAGAGGCTAGACCAAGAACTTTGTGTGACCTTGGTTCTATTAGATTAAAGATTAATACCTTGAATCATATAGAAATTTGTTTTTACATATACAATATAAAACAGGAAACTTACAGTAGGCCTACCTTGTAACCAAAATACAAATGAAAAACCAACAAATCGAGCTCAGATATGTTCATGGCTGCGTGCGGTGAGAGTGAACGTTCCTGTGAGGAATTTGTGAAAGTGGGTATGTTGGAATTCAGCAGTGAATACGCTCGAGCTTCATTCTGGCACATAAAGTGCGATGCCAAAAGCAGAGAACACACAGAACCTATAAAACAAAGTGGACAGACTGCGGAGTCAGAATGCGAACAACATGCCAGAAAAAGGCACCGTGTGCAAAAACAGACAGGAGGAAAGAAACCACATAGCATGTAGCCTCATAAATATCATCTACACACCAACACAAAATGCTCCTCGTCGAACAAAAGACGCACCCTCATCTTTCAACAAATACAGCTTCTGCATCATAAGCAAACTCTTAGATTTGTAATTTCTTATCCAGTGTTAAGGCACATACTATTGCTTAGAAAATACAGAAATATAAATGATCTTTGGTAAATGATACACTTTACAAAAATGTACTGCAATGCACAAGAGATACAACAATCATAAAATATTAAAGGTGCTGTTGCTTTAAATGCTTAACAATTGAACAAACTGTAGCATCCTTCCAATTTTCCATACTTTTACTAGTTAGTTTGTGCATGATGACAAGTGCATCATGATTCCTCTCAAAAGTGTGAAAGGAAATAAAACTTGGTCTCCATCAAATGTGAGCACAGAGCATGCCACCAGCAACAATACTCAATAGTAATTCTAAAATAATGCTTTCAAAGTGCAAATTTAAATCTTAAAGCCGCATCTTTTACATTTGAGAAAGACCTTCTTTCACCGTAGAGCTTTTGGTTAACAGCTGAGCACCAGCAGAGCAAAAGATCAGACTGGGTTGAGATAAACTCGGCACATGAAATAAAAAAAGGACCTTCAAGTAAACTTATTAATGAAACGTGATGGTAGCTTGTTGTCAACCTACTGTACAGCGCTTAAAGGAATACTTCGACATTCTGGGAAATACACTTATTTGCCTTCTTACTGAGAGTCAGATGAGAATATCGACAACTCTCATGTCTGTACGCTGAATATGAAGACAGTTAGCTTGGATTTCTTTTTTTATGTTTTCAGTCTTTATGACAAGCCGCCTACCAGCACCTCTAAAGCTCACTAATTAACATGTTACATCTTGATTGTTTAGTCCACACAAAAACTGACACATAAAATCAACAGTTTGTGGTTTTACTTGGTTGGGTGCGGTGACATAGTGACAGAAAGAGTCCAGTTTCTGCATGAAATAAACAAGCAAGTTATAAAATGCTAATTAGTGAGCTTTAGAGGTGCTTGTAGGTAGATTTTGTTAGCTTTGGACAGAGCAATCATTGATTGTTACCACTCTCATAATAAGAAGCTAAATCTAGACAATGGTTAGCTTAGCTTAGCACAAAGACTGGAAGCAGAGGGAAACAGCTAGCCTAGCTCTGTCCAAAGGTAATAAGATCTGGTCACTAGCACTTGTAACTGTCCAAAAACTGAAGTGTAAAAAGGAAACATTTTATGGTTTTACAGGGGTTATATGCGGGACTATTTCTTGGAGCAGTGAGTTTCCACTGGCTGAATTTTTGTACAGATTAAAGAACATATAACATCAATTAATGAGCTTCAGATGTGGATTTTTTAAAAACATTTCACAGAGCTAGGCTAGTTGTTTCCCCTGTTTTCCAGTCTTTATGTGAAGCTATGCTAACTGTCTCCTGGCTCTAGCTTCATATTCAACAGACAGACATGGTAGTGGTATCAATCTTCTCGTATATCCCAAAATTTAAAACTATTCTTTTAATGTGAAACTTGCTGGCACTGTTTAAACAGATCCAATGAGTCGATGGACACACACAGACACACACACACACACACACACACAAAGTTACACACACCTGCATGCACACCTGCACTCAAACAGAGCATCATTTCTGGTAGATTCTTGCTGTATTACGACTGAAATAACAATTTCTTGGTGAATTCTCATAATGCACGATTATATTTAAAGTCAACAGCTCTCATGATTATTCAGTGGAATGTACTGTACGGCAGAACAGCTATAAACACGCTTTTCAGTCTTTAAAATTTAGCAATAAAAAAACGTTGAAAATCCAGCAACAAGACTGAAACGTGCACTGAGCCAATGCCACTATTTGCTGATTTATATAAAGATAAAACTCTTTGAGAATCTGCACTGAAACGTGTTTCTGTAGGGACTTAAAACATAAAAGAACTCTCTTCTCAGGAATATCAACACTGATTCAAGGCCACTGTGGCATCTGATCCAGGTCTTAATGCATTTACAGGCGAAGCTGAAAGAATGAGCAGAGTACCATTTCAGAGAGAAAAATCAAACTCCCAAACGAGCAACGCAGTGGAATGTTTCTACTCTGCTCTTCCTTACATTAAAACCTGATCAAGTACTGAGATGCATCTTTGTGAAATAAAAATTTCCCAGGATAAAAAAACCCAAAAACGAACAGGAGATATTCCAGTTCTTCCATCTCCTTTAACCTCAAAAATATCTTTAGCTTTAAACATCCAAAATATAAAGTACCTATTTGTATCTTTTATAAAAGAATCTCCTTGAAAAATACAATAAAATTAGATTTTAAAAAACTATCGTGCAAATTGGAGTTTGAGCGACATAATTAAGACTGTCAGACATCACAAAGTGGTGTGCAGCGCCTGCTCTGCCACCAGCTCTGTCCTCTTCGCTGGGTGAACGGTGTGGTCAGACTTGAGCCTGTCCTCTGAGTTCCTTGTGTATTTGACACACTGGGAGTCTCCGTCAGGGGGCAGGTTCAGCTGGACGCTGTCTGTCTGTGTGAGCAGAGGCGTGGAGGTGATCCAGCTGGACAGACTCAGATCTGCCGCCTCTAAAGTCTTATCAAGACACTCCGAGTCTTTGGTGGAAGGCTGCGGCTCCCCCGAGGGCGGAGGCGCATCTTTGGTGTAAGGAAGAGTGTCTATTTCTGTAGGACCTAATGTGTAGACATCTGAGAGGCCCTTCTCACTGTCTGTGGGCCCCAGCGGGCTTCTCTGTTCATCTGTTTGTAAAACAGGCCCCTGTGATGTCTTGGAGCTGGGGAAGCTCCTCTGGTCTTTTTTATTGCAACCTTTAGGGGAGGGCTTAGTGAGGGACAGGAAGGGAGGCTTGGGGCTGAGCGGTGACCCCGCCCTGACCCTGCTGAGGCTGAGGATGTTCCTGCGGGTTTCAGCGGGGAGTTTATCCAACTGTCTTCCAACTTGGACCGGGCTGGGAAACAGCGTGCCTTGACACGCCCTGTAGAAATATCTGGAAAGCAAAACAGAGCCAGACATCAGGACACACTTCAGCACTATTCCAAAGATGAATGCCAGGCTCCTGGGATAAACATGAAAGGCATCTGGTACAGATATAATTCATGACACGGGTCATAAATATTTGAGAAATGGGCTTGTGCATTTGGTCAAACACAAATCAAGCTCAGCGTACCTGGGCAGCAGCGCCGCTACAGGTGTGATGACACAGAGCAGGTAGAAGAGGGGGTCTTGCAGCAGCCTCTGCATGGTCCAGTAGGGGTTAGAGGGAGAGTAGCAGGTGGGACAGGAGGCGTTGTAACACAGAGCCACTGTGAAGAATAAGGCTATACTGAAGGCGATAGACAGCCAGTTCATCCAGGTCTATAAGGGAAGGAGACAAGGAAAAGTATTAAGATTTTTATTTATTTTATTTGATTACTTGATGTACTCAACCATTACTGGAATCTGAGGACGTGGTAAATCACTCCAACAGGACAGGAAGAGGAGCAGTCCTTTTATCACGCATGTTGTAAACAAACCCCCATTCAGCCATACTATCTACAACACTTAGTTAGAAAGGAAACTGCAAGCGAGGGCAGCCAAATGTCAGTAATAATCACTTATTGCTCAAGGAAATATGTTTGCACACAACCACAATAACTACAGAGGGACAAATACGAGACAGGAAGTTGGGCCTCATTTCATAGATGTTTCCAGTATAACAGTCAGATCATAGATATCATTTTAAAGCTGCATTAATTGTTTTTTTCTTGGCCACTTGGGGGCTGCAGAACAAGCTGTAAACAAAATATATCATGGCTTTATAAAGTTGATATGACAAATGTGTTAGCAAACATCTGGCTATTTACACATCTGGTGACATTCATTTGGAGTTCATTTGTTTATGGCCACCTGTCCAATGTTGACTGTTTTATTTCTGTTTTGGTCTCCACCAACACCTGAAGGAAACATCTGTCTCTATAGCTGCTAAATGCTCTAAGTTCTATGCTCACCAGCTAGTTGCTAACTTTGTTTATCTGCAGCTTAGTGCAGGGCAGGTAGCGTACGATGGATTTGAGCTTTTTCGCTTAAAACAGCTGCCTGGTGCATCTCAAAACGACACTATGATGTGGTGAGAGTGAACCAAAACAACTTGTGGGCTGGAAAAACCAAAAACATGAGCTGAAAGACACTAAAATGCTCCGCAGAGCTGAAGGGATCTGAATTCTCTACGGGCGCTTCACTACGAGCGACCCCTCCATATTACACAGTCATTTGATTGTTTGTAAATATAGAAATATTGATTAGTGCAGCTTTAATGTTTGCCTTTAATTTCACACAAATGTATGATAAAACTGGGGAGTTGAATACCACACCTTCAAATGTGCAAAGATACAGTTTTTCAGTTTACAACCTGTCTCATTGTCTGAACACTCCTGCGTCCCCAGATCTGATGGAAATTAGAATTAAAACCCAGGTTATATAAAAGCAGGATTTTCCTTTAAGCAGGTATATAAAACTAATGAATGCAAACAAAAGGTATGAATATGAGAAGTCTGCACACAAAATACTTTATATGGAGATACGTGTTCTTGTTCTTTAATGAGTTTAGGCAGTTAGTGGAAAAACAGCACGCGTGCCATCCAGAGGCCTTCTTGAGTGGCCGATAGACATCTGACAGAGTGAAACACATACAATGGTTCACTGGAGCATTGTCCCTCCTGACACACACACAAGCACACACAGAAGCACATAATTAATTACAGCCTCACAGCTACTGTATGGGGGAAGAGAAAGAGCGCTGCCTGCTGTCACCTCAAATACCTTTAATTGACTTTCACAGCCGTTTACCAATCATGCATGCATTATGTTCCTGAGCAGCCGGAGAATGAAGTACCTGCCAGCTGAGCATTTGGAAATGTTTACCTTCGGTCGATGCTGCTCACTATGAATACTTCTATGCACGAGGGGCCATCATGTCCAGGAAGGTAGTTAGTGAAAAGGACATTTTTCATGTACAGAACTTGTCAGGCTAAATTTACAGCCTCAGCATAATGGAAAAGACTCTGATTCAATGCAGGGTCATAAATTTAAAATGGCTCACGACCAAGACTGCCGGGCCGTTTACGGGAACCACACGTGGATACCTGAGAATAAAACCAAGGCAGGGAGGGAATGTGGGGGGAAAAAACATAAACAGGTGTTTCGGAGCTCTGTGGCGGTGTGTAGTGGTGGTGTGCTGTGATGTGGTGGAGACAGTTTGCAGAGGGCCTGGATGGAGGCAGACACGCTGTCAAGCTGATATATAGGCTCTGATGCGGCAGAGCTTTCTGGTTCAATCTAATCAGCCGGAGTTAAATATCCATGTGCCTGTCAGCCTTCACACCAGTGCTCTCACAAAGCCAAGACGCTGATTTGAGTGAGAGGAAGCAGCAGAGAGAGAGAGGAGGCATTTCAAAGTGAAGAAATCTTCAAGTGTTGCCATCAATTAGTCTAAAATTAGGTTCCTTACCCAGGTTTTGGTCTCAACGCCCAAGTGCACCAGAATGGTGAATAAAGCCAGGGTGGTGATGGGAGTTCCCCATGTAAACAGATCCACGTCAGAGTCAGCGTAGGCCTGGGGAGGAGAAGAAGAAGAACGAGGGGGAGGAAACAGGGCGGAAACAGCGGAAATGATGAGTAAGTAAGAGCAACAAAGAATTTCTGAGTGAAGACGTGCTGATGGAAATTAAAACCAGACTCACAAAGTAAGGAATGAAGAAGCAGACGAGACTTTGGTAGAAGGCATCAATCATGTTCATCCAGAACATATATGGCTTATATTCCTGCAAGATAAAGATTTACAGCCATGTACCTCATCAATTTGACTGAGCAGAGGTAGAGGTCACACCAAGGTGCAGTATAATGTAAAAAATATTGTCATGAATCATGAAGTTAAAGCTGTCCAAGCTCTACATAGTCATCACTAAGGATTAATAAGTTGAAATCACTGACAAAGCCACAACGTGTGCAAGCTCTTGCATGCTCTTTACATAATGTACACACACAAAAATGAACAACAGAAATGAAAGGCCTAATTACAGCATATAGAGCCATTTCATTTAACAGGAAAGATGTTTGTGGCTTCTTTTGAAAACTAATTTGTGTGAATCAATGTTGATACATCCAAGAATAAAAGTCTACGGCCATGCTAGCGGCCCCGTGACTATACTTAGGCACAGTGGTGGTTCACTGATCTTTTCACACTAAAATAAGAGGGACAAAGAAAAAGTAGACCAGACCTCGGAGTTCTGGCCGTTCACATAGAGCTGAGGTAGTTGTTGGAGAGTCTCTGCTGACACGTCCTTGTCCAGAGTGCCAGTGATGAGTTGTGGGAAGGCGGAGAACATCAGGTTGAAGAAGATAAGATACCACTGGTCAATCATGGCTGAACCTGAGAATCCACAGTAGAACTGATACCAGAAGATGAGCGCTACAAACATCTGTGGGAACGAAAGATAACAGGGATGAATTCTCATGAGGAGGCAGGACAGAAAAACACACCGTTTCGGGGCAATCACTTCCTTGTTTGCTGACTGATCTAAATCACACATTTACGGTGACGATGTCAGCTGCTTTCAATTTAACATTTGTGTGTGCACAGATGCTGAGAGATGAGTATATATATACAGAGAGAGGTAAAAGTGGCTTACAGCGTTCTTGTAGAAGAAATAGAGAATCATGTTAGCCAGTCGGGAGTAGCACCAGTGTCCGTGGACCAGCAGGAGCTTCTGGAGATACCGGAAACGTGGGAGGGCAAAGTCACTCGCCATCACCGCCTGCAGAACACCAGAAGGACCCGACATTCAATCTCCTCCATCCTGCGCTTTCTCTCTCTCTCTCTCTCACACCATCAACACACAGTTACTAGGAAATAACTGTAGGAAATGGTGGGCCCTGCTACACCCGCCCGCCTCTTTTTAATGAATCTTTAGTGGGTATAATCTTTCCAAAGCAATAACCCTGAAACGAGTTGTCCACCTTTTGGGATTCATCGTTACAGCAGCAGGAAGCTGTCAGTCTCATCTATCAACATCTAAAACGAAACCCTCCCTGTAGTCGAGCCGGGTTTATAACTTACATTTTAAACGGCATCGCTAACCCTTTATGACACATCTCAACTGTCAACATTATTTGTCAACAAGAAAAATAACAGCAGATGCCTCGTTGTGCAGCAATTTAGTTTCTGCTGCGCTCTAATAACGGGCCGGTAACGACTACACGGGGAGTGCGCTCCTGATAGTGGAAAGGTGTGTTAATCATACTGCGGTGCGTGCTGGCCTGAGCGCAGAAATGTGCGTCTCAGCACACTGTGGGATCCTGAGGAGTGACCGCTGTCTCATTAAGAGCAAATTTGATTAACAATGATTAATCTAGCGGCCCCGTTAAGGACAGGAGCGTGAGACTTTAACAGATGTGCTACACAGCGGCACGCCTCCGAAGCCTCCCCTGGAAGTTAATTGGGAATCTCCATCATTGCTATGCAAGATCACCTTTCTGGAACAGGGTGCTTGAGTGAAATGAGCAGGGGAGGGTGGGTAAAGTAAAGTTTGTTTTTTTTGTTTTTTTTAACCACACAACTGCCTTGGCTGTGACATTGGCCATGACCTTAGAGCAAGGAGAGAAGCTGGTGTGGATGGAGTCGAGAGTAAAGCACCCATAAAGTGTACTGCTTCACTGCAGGACACAGGACAAGCTTCCTGACTCAGCGACACACAGGCAATCCTATTTAGAGGATGTGTATGGATGTGGGCTCGAACACACACTTAAGAGTAATGAAACCCCATTAACTATGCTAAAGAATGCCAGTGTCTTCCCTTATTCCCTTATCTTCCATCCGATAGCTCCTCCCGCTCTTCTCAACCTCTCACGCTGCATTTTTTTACGATCCCCTTCAAAATCACCCTCCGCGGCCTCATCCCCTCCCCCTTCTCTGCATCACCCTCTTCATCCGTCCTTCCCATTCCCGTACGTCCCCGCCCAGATTTCTCCTTACCTGCATGCCCTCCTGTCCAGAGATGCCCACGCCCACGTCCGCTACCTGGATCATACTGACATCGTTGGCCCCATCACCTGAGATTAATGTAGTGAGAGAGAGAGAGAGAAAATAGTCCCTCAGAATAGGAAACTGAGTACATTAATATGTAAACTGTAATCAGGAGATCAGCAGGGCATCAGTTTGCCAGTAGCCTGGATAAGAAAGAACTTTACTGAGCGTGGTGATGGCAAGACTGAGCTGTATTGTTATGTACGTGGGAGGAACGTCAAGCTTTCACGGAGCTGTCACTTTCTTCAACTGTTGTATACGCGTGTGCGTGTGTTTATTATTTGCTGCTTTTCGCTCGGCGCACTTCATCAGCTCAACTGTTCCTCTGGTTAGGCAGAGCCAGGCCTGCTGTGTGAGTGTTTTTGTTTTTGCTCCATTTCGAGGGCTGCGTATAGTTTTGTTTCTTGTCACCACAGCTGGTAGAGTGGGAGATGAAGTGTTGGTGGGCAGAGAGGGTTTTGTTGTCACAATAGTAAACACGACTGGAGCGGCAGCTGAATATGAGAGGTAGGTGGTGATGAGCGCTCAAACAGAGGTTACCAGTTTGTGTTAGCTAGCAAATACTGTTCCAGTAGGACAAAATCTATCCAAACACACTGGTGCTGCAGCAGTGTATTAACGGCCATGTGAACACAATGGATTTAAAATCATCACCTAGGACTCATATTTCTATAGAACTACATACAGTGTCCTCACTGCCCTCTATTGAATATTGGTAATACTGAACAGTAATTCAATTCTTAATTGCATTTATTCTTATCCAATGGAAAAAATAAACTTTAAAGCTCCCTGGGCGACATGGTAATACTTGAAATCTGGCCTCCTATACGTCTCACACTGATGTGTAGGACTATGGAGCCCCAAAGTGTTCAATATTACCTTAAAACCAGCTGCCAGCAAGATAGCTACAACAACCAAAGAGAAGTAAAGAGCCTGTGTGTTTTTTGTCTGTCTTTCTCTGAGAACATCTTCAGAATCACAACGTTGCTATGGTAACACCGAATTAACCAGCTAACATTAGCTGTTGCAGCTAACTCTGTCTCCTCACTGTAATGCTGAGAAAGAAATCCAAGATCACGAGCCAACCCAGCTAGTTACCCGGGTTATCTGGGTAGCAGGTGCAGCCCTGTTAAGCTGAGAGAAGAGGTTAATTATTGCAGCTGTGTGCTTTGTTTATTTACAGCAGCCTGTAGCTGGTTGATTCAGAACAGCTGCTAACTAGGCTGAGGGGCACATGTGTGTTAAAGGTGAGGGGGGCGGGCAATGGAGACAACTCCACTCCACATGAAAAGGGTTATTATGAAAAAAGTGTGATTTTCCCAGACTTTAAAA
>NTHP01000247.1:870630-892437 GCA_003416845.1 Oplegnathus fasciatus
CACACACACACACCATCGTCTGTTAAAGTACTGGGGGAAATTTAACAGCGGAGCAGCATCTCCTCCTTTGCCTACATGGCAGAGGAGGATCCACGGGAGAATGTGAGACCTTGAGAAGGTGTTTTATCACATCACTTTGGTGACGGGCTTTGCACAAGCAGGGATATAATGAGCCCGGCTTGTGAGAGCATAAATTAGCAGCCTGGGAAAGTGGCACAGATTGCAGCTGAGTCACGAAGAATGTCACTTTGGAAGGGCCAATCCATGTGATCATCTGTGCCGGGCTACAAACACAACCTGCCAAAAAGCCACTGAGACACCTCATCTCCAACTTCTAAAGCAGTTTAATGAGAGAGAAAGCATTTGTTCAGCACTTCTTAAGGGAGGTTTATGGATCCCCGTTACCTTTTTTGCGATGCACAGTGTGCGAAGGCCATCTGCAGCATACAGGTTCAGGTAGTTTTGGGTCCGGTTGACAATCTTTTTCTGGCGTTTCCCTTTGGAGTGTCCTTAAAAAAAAAAAATAGTAAAGGACAGAAGAAAGATAAATATCCTTGTTTTTAGGGAATTTGCATAAGAGGTTTAGCATTTTGGTTCCAGATTGCCAACGGCTTCTTCCAAGAGGCACATGAAAGCCATCTGTCTTCACACCTAAATTAACCATGTATGCTGTTCCTCAACATATTTCACCAAGTCTTCATATGACTCATGAAGCTGCGTCTGGGCTGTACTGTGCAAAATGTGATTTTTACAAACATAATTACTCTATTGCAATTAACAGGATAAATGATTTTAATATGATGGAATACTCCATGTTGTTTTACATGTTCTGAAGTGTCATGTTTTGTAATAGAGTCTTGCTTAAGTGTCTCCCTGGCGCAGCATCTCGGGCATCTTTCTGGCAGGGGGACAGTGCACAAACAGATTGGCTTTATCAGTCTCCTGACACAGATGCACCAGCCAACCCTCTGATCGCCAGCCTTGTAATCTCACTAATAACACAACAGCTTGGCAGGCACTGCTACACACGCACCGCCGCGCAAAAAATTATTTTTACTGAACAGAACAAATTAACACAAAACTGTCTGAATCTGAAGAATTCAAACACAAAAAAGGATGACCACTTTCTTTACCATGATAAAAGATAAATTCTAAAGGTTTTATTCAACAATCAGGCAGACGTATGGTTGTCTTATAAAGAAGTAATACGACAGTTTCATCTTGATCACCAATATTCTTGTTGTTTGTGACAGAAACTCTCTTTTCTCTGAAAAAAAGTGTTTCCAAGAACAGCAGGAGTTTTCCCTTTTGACAAATAGCTGCTGACCAGACGGCCTGACAGACGCAGGTGGAACTTCACATAATGTTTATTTTTCCTACTACTGAACATGGGAAAATCCACCTAAAATAGGATTTGTGTCCTGTATGTTCAAAGTTCTCTGAGGAGTTTTCTTTACCACTACTAACGCTAAAGAGCAAAGTTTTTATGTGTGGTACACATCCCAGCCAATGGCGTCACAGTATTCCACTGATCAACAGGTGGCGGTAACGTGTCCAGAAACACTAATGCGCCAGCAAAGGCGGTGAAGAAGCAAGTTAACATGGATGTAAACAATGTAGGTCTCAGAAAATATCAGCTTTGCAAATGTTTTATGAAGAAGGAAACACACAATGCGTCTTAGTGAGAATGTGTTTGTTTGTTTCAAAGAAGACTCCACAGGGCAACTTTAAACCTGCAACAACTGATCTTTTGTGACCACTTGAGGGCCGTGGAAAAGAGCTATAAACACAACAGTGTTCACCTTTTAAGTTGATATGGCTAACAGTGTCAGCAAACAGCTTCCTATTTACACAGCAGATACAGAGCAACATTAGCATTCATTTGAAGTCGTGTTTCTGGCCACCTGATGAATAAAAGTCCAATATTAATTTTCCTTTTAGCTCCTGAGGGAAATATCTAGCTCTTTAGCTTCTAAATGCTCCATTATGTTCACCAGCTAGTTGCTAACTGTGACTGCCTGCCATTTGGTTCTGGGCAGTAGCGTACAGTGCATTTTTAGGCTTTTTTTTTGACAGAAACAGCTGTCTGCTGCGGCCGAAAACAACGGCAAGAGAGTGGTGAGAGGGAACCAAAAGTTGCGGACCAGAAAACCAAAACTATGACTGACCCTTTTCACATTACACAGTCATTTGATCCATTGTTAATATACAAATATTAATTTATAGCAGCTTTAATAATAATAATAATAATATAATTTTATTAAGTTCAGAGAGCCAAGATAGGAACGCAGAGGTCTGCAATGTCATCACGATCTAAATATCTTTAAATTTACTGCCAGTGGAAGATTTTCAATAAAAATGGCAATTTAGGATAAATAACATTAAAATGTAAATTCTGTTTTACGGTGGAATTTGGTATTAAACAGGACCCGGTGGCAGGAGTGAGACTGGAGTTACGCCCTGACACACACTTTTAAGCCCCAAGGGTCCACAGTCTACCTCCAGCTCCTCCATGTGCACTGTTATTAGAGTGACGCTGAACAACACCCTCGTCGCCTGAATGGAGCCATTATGGAGGTCTGTGTTATGAGGAGGCCCAACTCATGCTGCACTCTGATTGGCTGGTTTTACCCAATGGTAAAACAAAGCAGTGAGTTGTCTGTGTGAAGACACACCCTGTCGGCCATTAAAGCTGCTGAACTGAGACACATGGTGGAGGAGGGGTGGGGGGCGTGTGTGACAACTGTCCTGATGGAGTCCCTCTCCTCTAGTGAGCAGCAGCACTCTGTGAATTTTAAGTAAGTGAAAAACTTCTGAAAATGGCTCACTGTGCCAGCTCAAACATTGCTCTATAGAGGGCATTAAAAGTAATGAACAATCAGCACAGCCTGAACCTAAATGCAAAGGGACCAGTGTGGTCCTCATAATAGAAAATCAATACAATAAATTATATTGTAATTCAGAATTCCTCCAAAGAATAGGACTGCACGTCAGACTGGAAAACATGCCAAAACAAGATGGGAGTGCTTTCCTCCATTGATGTGTTGCAGTTAACAAGTCTTCATTCAGCGTAGCAGGATAATTTAGCGGGAAACCATTTCTTCGTGATGCCGAGCTGCCTCGTAGAGATGAACTGCCTGCCTCTAATGAACGGGAGGGAGCCACTAACCAGGAATGCGAAATAAATGAATTACCCACACAACATGACAGCATGCTTTTACTGGAAGGAAGTCAAGACGAGCTGCCGCACACATGTTGATTCGGCCCATCAAAGTATAAATATGTGGAGTATATACGACCAGTTTATGGGGCCTTTACACCCAATACCTCATCCTGAAAAGAAATCCAGATCTTATTAAATCACGGCCAGTGTGTAAAGAAAAGGCAAATTCAGACGTATTAAAGGGGCACTCCTGTGATTTAGTATTGCACTTCCATAAAATTGCGGGGCTTGGGAGGGACGGATTGAAAATTAATGGTCAAAACTGATGCAGGAGAGAGACCTCTAGTCTCTGGTATGGGTCAAACTCCCAAAACGTATGATCCTACACTTCCCACAGTGCAACTCGATAGCGTCTTATGTTAGACCCTCCCTGCCTCAAGTCTTTAAGGGTGTTTTCACACCTGTAGTTCAGTTCACTTGGTCCTGCCTTTTAGTTCTGGTCTAGGGCTGCAACTAACGATTATTTTCATTATCGATTAATCTGTCGANNAGGTGACGTCCTCAAATGTCTTTTTTTGTCCACAACCCAAAGACATTCAGTTTACTGTCATAGAGGACTAAAAAAAACAGAAAATATTCACATTTGAGAAGCCGAAATCAGAGAATTTGGACACTTTTTCTTAAAAAAATGACTCAAAATGTTTAATTAATTATCAAAATAGGTGGCAATTAATTTAATAGCTGACAACTAATTAATTGATCGACTAATTGTTGCAGCTCTATTCTGGTCCGGTTCATGTTCACACTGACTTGAAAAATACAGAGCTGGAAACACACCTCTGTTTTAACTGCTTTCACTTTCTGATGTATCAGGAAAAATCTCTGCACCCTGCGTGTTAATGCGCATACGTGTTACCATGGTTACCAACTTTCTATGCGTCTCATGATCGGCAGATGGACTTATTGGTAGTTTAGCTCTTGAATTCATACTCAAATATATATATATCACTCATGTACTATCACAAAAACACAACCAGACCAAGACCCAACTTCTCAATTGGTCTCAGTCTGGTTGTTTAAACTCCACGTGATTGGTTCATAATTCAGGCTGAGTAGGCTGACACGTAACCTACACTTCATGTGTAAAATCAGCGGAGTGGCCCTTTAACGTGCAGCCACAGAGCATCAGTTTAGGTAGCCTTAACTCTGTTACAGCTTTTCCTAAAAAAATCTCAACCAGAATAAGTTTCAAAGTGGTGCTAAAACCATTAGCAGATTGACAGAAAATGTATCGCCAAAAACTTTATTAATCGATTAATTGTTTAAATCATTAATCAAGAAAAAAATGCCAAACATTTGCTGGTTCCAGCTCTCCAGATGTGTGCTTTTGCTGCATTTCTCTATTTTATATCATTGTAAACAAACTGTCTTTGAATAATGAAAATAATCATTTGCAGCACTACAAACTGCGTGTTGTGTCAAGCCTTCAGTCTGTGGGCTGAAACAGTCCTTGCTAAGCACCCCTGGACAGATGTCTGGTGACTGTGTACAAAGCATTAGTGAAAAGTGCCTGTGTAGCTCTTTGTGTGCCTAGAATACTAACAACCTGGTACACCTTCGCCATTAGGACATTAAATAACTTGAAGAGTATGGAACAAGGTTTTAAGACCACACAGGAAAAAATACACAAGGAAGTGGGTTTTTTTTTAAGAGGGGCACTGAGTTTTGCAGCAGTGACTCGCTCTAAAAATACTAGTTCTTACATAACATGTTACCTTATACGTTTACATCAGTGGAAAGTATGAAGGTTTGGGGTTGAGGGGGGGTGAAACCTTGGGCGCTCTATAAAGACAAAGAGCTCCTCCCTGTGCAGGCATGTTGGTCCACAGACAGTGCACAGAATAATCAGTTTTTCACAAAACCTGAAGCAGCTACAACTGAAAACAATCCATCATTTGGGATTGACCAGAGTGAAGTGAAAATATCCTGACATGTCCAGTAAGGGCATGCGCCATGTGAAGATTGCATCAAATGATTTGCAGCCAATCACAGGTTCACAGTCACAATCAAGCGTGCAGACATGATACAGCACCGGCAACACACCCTCCAATCCACATCATAAGACTATGTTGACAGCAGTGTCGTCATTTATCAAGAGCGTACCGCCACTAAATTCACCTTCATGTTATGATCAATTCCTAACTGGACACAACAATCTGAGAACGGCTACAGCGACTGCATGAATGAGTGTTTCCTACCTGTGTCGGGAGGTTTGATGAGGTCCATGATGACAGAGTCTGCTCCTTTAGTGTAGACAGTGATCTGATCCGTCAGAGGGTGTCTAACCACCACAGACATGCGTTTCCTGGTGGAGTCGAAGCCCAGTGTGTGCAGCAGCTCAAAGCTCAACTTCCCCAGGTGCGGCAGTTCCACGGTCACCTGGTCAGGGAGGCGTCCCACGAGGGAGCACTTGTAGGCCCTGGCAGCGTAGACCAGCGCAGCCTCGTCAGGGGACTCGGCCTCATAGCGCAGTTCGCCCTCCTCCAGGTTCCACGCCTTCCCGTCGTAGCAGGGCGGGATGGGGCTGAAGGCGTGCTCCAGGCCGCCGCGAGGCTGCTCCTCGTCCAGTTTGGTGAGCGTGCTATCTGCAGAGGGGGAGGACAGCACGCTGGAGCATCCCTTGTTGGAGGAGCGGTTGGTGATGAGGCTGGAGGAGCTGCTGCTGTTGGTCAGTCGGCTGGGGGTGAAGCGTTTAATGAAGTCCTCGATGGTCTTAACTGGGGACTTCAGCTCAAACCTCATCCGGACCTGGAGGACAAGGAGAACTGAGTCAGTCACACCTGCAGCAGCAAGTAGCAGGACTTATTCTCAAAATTATGCAACTACAAACATAATTTCTATGAAGCTTAATGTTCAGACTTTCATAATTCATTTTACTGTCAGTTTAAGAACGTAAACTTTGATCCATTCAGCTGCTACTCGAACAGACAGTATACTCCATCAGAACTGCTTGTCGGATGTCTGAAACCCCCTCGTTTTACACCTTTCCGACATCGGATTAGGGGGGGCTGTGTCCGACCATTTCCGTCACTTTCCGAAACCGACAATCCGTCATTCGCGCCCACTTTACGTCGTGATTGGCCAGCTGTGTGGAGGGGTGAGAAAGTAGGTATGGTTTGAACTTCTCTCTCTGCAGTAGCTCTTTTCTTTGCACCACCATTTCTGTCCCTTTGAATGCCTTTCAGGGGAGTCTGTCTGTAAACGTGCTCCGTTATCTCCATATTTAAACAACATTGCGTCTCCCCCCTCTCTATGACGACCGGCTTTTCAATGTTCAGAACAGCTATAAACACTTCACATGAAAACACATCATATGAACTGATGCTTGTCAAGCATAACTTAGCCTTTTACCCCCAAAGACCTAAAAAGTGACAGAAATTGTCGGACACAGCCCACCCAAATCTGACGCTGGAAAAGTGTGTGGGGGAGGGGGTTTCCTAAGCTACTCCACCATCAAACAGAAACAGTTCTGATGGAGTGACGGAGTGTCATTCTTGCCTTCATTTCTGTATTAGTCCCATGGTTGAGCGGCATACGTACCACAGAATTAAAAGGAAAAAAAAAGAGAGCAGATATGGAAACTGAAAACAGAACAATCTTTACATTGATGTGTTGCTGCCACAAATAGATAAATACAAATAAAACCTCCATTAGCCTCCACCTTTCTCCATCAAAGTGCTGCAGTCATCACTGTGATTAGTGCGGTCTGGATGGTGGCAGCCAGAGGTTGGCAGATGCAGATAAACGACACATGGCAAGTTTGGCGCAAATCAGTAATTGTTTAATGAATTTGCTTATTTTTTGTGTGTTACTTAAGTTTTATTTTCCTGTTTTCTAATTTAAAATGTATCACTCATTTTACATCAACATCACGTAACAGAGAGCATTAATGGCCGTGATAAAAAGCGCGGACTTGAGAATGAACAAAAACAAGAGAAACTCTTTAATCCACGATCAGTCTCACGTTAAGTTGCATTCGGGAAACACTTCTTGAGCTTAGGAAAATTCACATGGTGGGTTTTATGATCATTTCAGCCTTAAGATGCTTTGAGAAACCAGGCCCAGAAGACTTCAGTACTGATGAAAATGCACCTCCTGGCTATTATCCCTTAGCCAATCCTTTTCCCAAGGTGGTGCAGTACAATAGCAGAGAGAGTGACTCACTTTGAGGACTCCTGGCAGCAGGAGTTCTCACACATATAGATATAAATCATTCAGGTGCCGAGTTAGCCGCAAGGGCATCATAATAAAATGTGAACAATTACATTGGCCCAAAGGACAAAAAAAGCACAAACAATAAAAAAAAGAAAAAAAAGAAACAGAAACAGAAAGGAGACCGTATCAAAGTGAACGCGTCTGTATAGATTTACATTTCCTTCCATCTTATCAGATAACCTCCAAACAGAAACAGAGTACATAAATAATGTGTCTCTTTATAAAGCTTAATCTGAACACGTTTGCGCCAGGCAGGACAGCGAGCTGGTGCACACTGTGTGTGGCAGCACGGAGAGGATATCACCTCTGAACAGGACAACCACACCCAGGCTCACACAAAAACAAAACAAAACACGGATACACAACTGCGACTGGACCGAGCACATCAAAGACGCAGGCAGCAAAACAGCGAAAGCTACGTGCGAAAGGAGACTTTGTGAGTATTTTGGAAGGTTTTCATGCTTTTGAGACTGTGTTTTTTTTTTAGGGAAAGTAGCCAAAAGAACATACAACAAATTGCATTCTTTTTGTCAAAAGATGGAAACTACTCCCATGTCGATCAAAAAAAGAAAAACAAAAACGTGCAACATTAGAGGGACCCTCGTGTTAGTGCTTTGGAAGGATATCAGTAGAAGTAGTCCCTGCTGGATCCTCTATTGATGCTCCTTTTTGGGTGGCTTTGGGGGAATGGTTCCCAACCCTTTTGGCTTGTGACCAAAGTAAACAAAGTAATGTCTATTTGTGACCCCTCAGGCCCTAACCCTAACCTTAAAAAAGCAAGAGGAAAGTCTGAAAAAAAACCATAATTTTGTGCAGCAGAAATATGTTTCTTTTGTCGCGACCCCTCCGATTTAACAACATTTTGTGCAGGTCCCGACCCAAGGGGTGGCCAAAGGGTCTAAGACACCAACAATGTCCTGGGAACAGGGTCAGGGTCCTTTGTTGCACGTCATACCCTCCCTCTCCTCTTCTTTCCTGTCACATTTAATTTAGCTATATAAGGCAAAATTGCCACAAAAAATACTTGTAACTATTTTTTAAAAGAGGACTGTCAGAGCTCTGACAACAGGTTCCTGCAGCATCATGAATCCTCACGTTATTCAAATATTCCTGTTTTTCCTTTTCGGGTGTGATTATTTTCATGAGACAAAGAGGTGGTGAAAAAAAGGCTGATAATATATATGTGTTAATTCTACTTTATTATTTATTATTTTCCACATTATAGGCAGACTTTATTCATCATCCCTTGATTTGCAGTGCCAAAGCTGAAGTGCGTGAAGACACTCTTTCAAACACACACACATAAACACACGAGTAAGAGTCAAACCACAACCAGGAACTGTGAACTGATAAATGAACCTACAAGCTCCAAATATAGTTACACACCAGTCTGTCTGACCAAGTCAGCTACCTTATTAATTTCCTATTAATCCCTTATTGACCTGAAGAAGGTTTGACTGGATAGATTTCGAAGGTGAGTTTTACCTTCTGCCTGGGCTGGTTGGGGGAGGACACCACCACCGTGTTGCAGATGGTGAGAGCGATGAAGAAATCAATGATGTCAGCGAGGTCAGAGGGCAGCTGGGACATGGACTGGCTGTGGAAGCGCATGAAGTCCATCTGACCGCTGCATTCATTGACTTTGTCTAGGAGCTGAGGGTCGGGGGTGATATCTTTCTCCTGCAGGACAGAGGGGGGTTTATCAGCGGAGAGCACACAGCACAGAGTACCAGGACGGCGTGACAGTGAGGCGCACTGACCATGGGGCTGCTGAAGGCCGTGTGCTTGGACAGGATGCTGGCTCGCTTGGCCTCCGCCCTGCTGCCCGTTCTGCGGTGGGACTTTGTGCTGTGGGAGCGCAGCACCACCCGGGCGCTCTGGTGGCTGGTCACACTGTCCCGTCTGGGCAGGGTGCCACCGTGAGACGTACACTCTTCTTCCTCCGAATCCATCTCCTGGTACATAGCAAGTCTTCTAGCTGGATAACACACACACACACAAATCATTAAGAGTGACTTTAAAAGGCAACGACTGCTAACTGTTTTTGTAAGGGAGTGTGTGTGTGTGTGTTTGCTGGCTTGTCTCACCATTGGCATCATGGGAGTACTCCACCCCTGCCACAGTGCAGCGTCGAAACACCATCTTGTTCTCAGTCAGCGTGCCTGTCTTGTCAGAGAAGATGTATTGCATCTGGCCAAGATCCTCAGTGATATTAAGAGCTCTGCACTGCAGGTGAGAGTCTGTCTCCTCGTCATACACATCCATGTCCTGATGGATGAAGTACACTTGGCAGATCTTGACAATCTCAATCGACACAAAAAGGGAGATGGGTATCAGCACCTAGGAGAGGACAGAGTTTTTGTCAGAGAAGAGGTGGAGCAGTTTTTCCAGCCTACTTTGTGAGACATTCACAGTATATACATTTGAGAGTCGTGATTCCCAATCAGGGGGTAGTTCTGTAGAAAGATCGTGAAGTATCTCAGCTAATTTGAAAAAACAGAAATCACGATTTCAAAAAGATCTATCCACATATCGAGTCAACTGTTACACCTGAACCCTGCACGCTGAGAGTGTGTTAATGAGCGAGCAGGAGTTAAAACACTTAGCTGAACGTAAGGGGAAAATGGTTCAAATAGATTACTAGTTAAAAGTAATGGGTAAACAGTTTAAATAGTTAGCAGAGTACCGGAATAAAGGTTAAAACAGTTGGCCAAAAGTGATAGATAAATGATTAAAATACTAAAAATGAATAGATTAACCATTGAAACAGTGACCTAAAAGTGACGGATAAATGGATTAGTTCGGTTTAGTAATGGAAACAGTTAAAATACTGAACATAATGGATAGACAGTTGAAATATTTAGCTAAAAGTAATAAATTAACATTTAGTAGTTAAAAGTAATGGATGAATGGCGTCAATGAGGGGGTACTTGAGTTCTCCTGTCAGGGCTGTGGGGGTGTGTCTGACAAAAAAGGTCACTGTTTGAGAGAATTACAGCTTTTCTGTTGCCTTTTCTATAGATATCCATCTTAATAATTTAAGACATGATATATAAGTGTACTGGGTATATGTTTGATTGTTTAAAAAAATGTTGGTGTTATCCCGGGTGAGGCATTTCCAGGCAACATTTCTGGAAAGTAGTTCCGGAGATATGAGTCATAGCTTTCGGGAGGGCAGCTCAGCCTGCACACTCTCCCTGTGCCTGGACACCAACCGAGTCATGTGTTTATTTGAAAGTGTATCAAGCAATGTCTGGCAGTACTGGTAGGTCTCCAACCTCAAACAGTTCCCGTTTGTACAGTGTAACAAACACTGCTATCTTCACTGACTCCTCATATAATTCAAAAGCTACCTGATATCAGGGGAACTAGCTGCAACATCTGACACAGGACAGGGTGACATTTTCACTGACATTTGTGCATGCAAGCAAAAAAAAAAAAAAAAAGCCTAAAACAAAGCAAAGGAATCAATAGCTGTCAGGTGGCACTTTTTCCAATTCTGATCCTGTATTATAAAGATTATTTTGCAGTATTCCTCACTGCTTTTCCAGATTAAATCTAGAGGTCACACACTCAGGGGGGCTGAAATAACTACTGCCAATGCTTTGATTTACAGGAGTGCTTGTGTACAGTGGGATAAAACATTTCAAACTTAGTGATACTGTTTGTCTTGTTTATGTCTTTATCTGTGCCTTTATTTCTTCAAGCTTCTCTCTGTTTCGTACCTGAAAGACGATGATCATAGTAAGGAAGAGATAAATGGCTGACATGATGGGAGATAAGTCTGTCCCCTCTGGACTGAGAACGTCAAACACAGGTCTCTTATCTCCGTACTGAAACATCCACAGCCCATGACCTGGAAAAGCAACACCACAAGGTCAACTCATATAAACACTGGAATGAGAACATATTAATAAAAAGCACAGCGTAGGGGGTCCAAAAGAAGATTTTCTTTACTTTTTCACAATAAATCTCAAGAAATGAAGGTTTTAAATGAAAATTTCAATACTCAGTAGAAAGCAAAACAACTGTTAACAAAACTCTGAACTGCTACGCACCAACAGCGGCAAACAGGCACATGACCAGCAGGATGATGACACACCAGAACACATCTACATTCATCTGTCTCTCCAGTTTACTGCGCTTGTAGCGCGGGCCGTTGTTGTTTAGCATGGCTTTGGTCTCGTGACCTGCGAAGACACGCGGCGCGTTAGCAGCAGCTGGTCAAAGGTCAAATATGGAGTGTGACAGGTGACAACACTGTGATTTTGGTGGACTAACCTGCGTAAATGACTATCCCCACAGCCTCTTCTGTGTTGCGGATGGTGCAGCCTCTCAGCAGCAGGTTGTCTTTGTAAAGTGCGTCTCTTCTGCCACTTCGATGGATTCTGTCGGGTTAGAAGATGCATAAAAATGACTATATGCTGGTCCAAAATGTTATCAAACAAAGGCAAAATGATGGTTATGGTGATGTCTTTACACTCAGGTGAAAAATATTGATGCCCCAGGAGAGATAGAGTATCTCTCTATTCCAGAGCCCCCAAGACCACATCAGTTTATTCTGCTGAGCACCTCAATCGATCACGCTCTAAAGCATCGTGGTCTTCCCTCACCAGGAGCCCTTATCTCAGCACAAATTCCCTCTGATACAGAAGCACTGACTGTGCTACCGCTCCACAGAAACCCCTCGGGCTTTAGAGTCAATCAGGCACTGCTTCATCGCTGACCCTCAGATCTCACTTCAGACTCCTCAAGTTTAAAGCTCGTCAGGCTCATCTAGAGCGTCAATGTAATACAAAGACCGAATTCAGCTCTTAGCCAGCCCACCAAGGAAGCTCAAACCCCTCTTAGAAAAGGCTTTTTAACTAAAAGTGAGATGTACCTTGAGCTGTATTAAATGAGGGGCAAATGTGCCTGTTGTGGGGGGAGAGCCGAGCTTTTAATCCCATCACTAAATCAAGGATTACAAGTGTGTTACTTAAACAGCCCCACAACCTTCAGATGGAAGCAGCGCTTAATCATCTCTGTTGTAGCCTCTTTCAAAGTCACGCAACTGTCAGCATGTTTACCAACAGGAATGTTCATCCTTTGGCCTCTGACAGCAGGCCGACTGACACGTCACCACCATTATAGATTAATAACAGTGTCCCTGAGCTCGCACACAGCTCGTCCCAGTTCATAGCTCACACTGTTCATGAAATTGATAACACTCGGAGACGCAGAGTGCTTTCTCTCCCAGAGAGGTAGTGAGATTAGACTTGGTGCCATTGGCCATAATGTAATAAAACACTGCTGAGACAACTACCCCCCCCCTCCCCTCAACTCCGCCGCTGTGCTCTGTGCTCCACTGTAGCCTGGCAACTGAATACCTGCAGCATCTGGTCTCCTTCTGGGCAAAGAATAAATGTCATAATCTTGTCAGAGCGGGTCAGCCCGGCTGCTTCTACTGTACGTTTCTCAAGCTCGCAGCCTCGCACAAACTTATCCAACACGCCTCAGTGAGGAGACACAATGAAGAGGCCGAGTAGACACACCTGGCATAAATCCAGGTCTCTGAAAACTCTGACAATAGCAGGGAGCAAACATGCTGCATCCCTCTGCTAAACATGACCGTGAATATGCTAAAGGAATAGTTCAACAGTTTGGGAAATGCGCTTATCTGCTTTCTTGCTGAGGATTTGATGAGAAGATCGGTACCATTCTCATGTCTGTATGTTAAATATGAAGCTACAGCCATCAGCTGGTTAGCTTAGCTTAGCATAGAGACTGGACACAGCCTGGAACTGGAGACCAGTAAAAACACTACATGTGGATGAACAGATGTCACTGATCACATACTGGTTAGTCAGTGGTTAGTACAATATCCACAAGCTAGATCTACAAACAGGACGGGCTGAATCATTGAGTGAAACTGAGTCAAGCTTTCCTCCTTTCTCATCTCTGTCAAAAACATATCTCGCAACCTCCGCACCGCAAACACAGACAAAAAGGAAGTAAGGTGTAACACAGGAAATCAGCTGAGAGTGAGGGGCAAGTTGTTGTTGCTAAATACTCAAGCTGGCTAGCTTTTGTACAGGTCTAGGAACTACAGCTTCAGTAATGAGGCTGCAAAGAGAGGCCGATGCTTCAGTTTATTCTGGTCATGAGGACTCACATGCATCTTCAAATGTGCACGGTCAGATGGGCAAACCCCTGCAACCACATCCCAAGAAGGCAAATCGTAATCTTGACTTGGAAAAACTGTTTAAGGCGTAATTATAAGTTGGAAACTCCTGGCTTGTCAACAAACCGCAGTTTCACATTATTTCCATTTTGGAGCTTAACATTAGTCAAAATGTCACTGCATTCATTTACAGGGAAATGAAAATTAAACCTTTACTGGGAGTAAACAAAGAAGAAAGTTGAGCATCTTGGGTTCAAAACAGTTTGCTTTAAAAAGTTACCGCCACACGGTGGTGGGCAGCCATCGACCACATACTGTACAGAGCTGACCAAACAATGGAGTACTCACATGTAACCTCGGAATCTGTTCAGGTCATTGTTGGGCTTCTCACATTCAATGATGCTGTTGTACTTCAAGGGGTCAAAATCACAATCCTGCAAACAGACAACAACACACAGCTGATTATTCAGGCAGTGGCAACAATTTCTGACCAAACGAGTCACAGTTAAAACAGGTGTTACCCAGTTCAGTTGTTCTTCACACATACAGTGCGTTACACTACGAGGTGTTTGTAATATTTTGTCTACCCTCATCGATATAGATAAGGTGGTCAAAATATTAGAAACACTGCTCAATATAACGCAATACAATTAAACAGCATCACAAACTGCAGCCTCCTAAATGATCATTGAATCAACACCTCTCTAAGCTTCAGCTTCAATAAAAACTGAACATTATAACCCTCATGCAGGGAGAAGAAGACTGTTGGATTAGACTGCATTAGATAAACTGGCAAGTTGATAGCTAATGTGGTGTTGCTGTTGTCAAATAAATTGCCAAGATGCTGAAAAGAGCCCATATGAAGTGAATCCTGTTTGTGTATTTCATTATTTTCCCTTCCTGGATGATCTAAGGGGCAGTTAATGAGAGGTGCTTGTTTTGCATGGGGCAGGCAGCACGTGAACGGCCTCACAGCGGCTTAAAAAATGGATTTTGTTTAACAGGGAAGACATCCAAATAATTCAACTTATAATAATATGAAACTGTTAAAAGAAACCTAATCGTCTACTTTTTAACCACTAACATGTTTCATATTTTCACTTGAGAAATTACTGAATGATTACCTGCTTATGAAAATGACCAGTATTACCATTCTACACTGGGTACAAAGTGTACAAAGTTTTGGGAACTTTTGCTTCCAAAAACAAGCATCTAACACAGACCCAACTTGTGTGACGTAGACCAATCATGACAAGATGGAAACAGCAAGTAAGGAGCAGCCGTCTCACCAGGTCAAAGAAGCTGCGGACGACCTGCCTCTGCTTGAGGTTGGTCTCTCCGTCCAGTGTGGCGGTCTCGATGTGGCACAGCCGGTCGGGGTCACTGGTGCTCAGCAGCAGAACGTCGGCGGGGAGGATCTCGTTACATCGCAGCCTGATGAAGTCTCCCACCCGCACCTCCTTCCAGTACTTCTCCACATAGCGTCTCTCCGCTCTGCCAGAACAATGAGAGGACAAACGGCTGGTGTAAGCTGCGGGGTGGAAGCCATTGTTTTCAATAATTGGTGGTTTCATAAACAGAAACAGCTCAACTTCCATAAATCTGTACAGGACAGCAAATATGTTGTGCACGAAAGAGGACGATTTGTTGATCCTAAAGGTGGCAGGAGATATTCCTCTCAACTTCTTCCTCAATATGTCCATCAAAATACAAAAAAATGTCCAAAATGTAGCCTAGCAGCAACATAACACTGCATCTTCATTGGGTTATATACAGATTGGGGATGCAGGTGGACGGGATGAGACCTTTTCAGACGGTTAGACAAACATCGATCCCACTTGTCTGACATAACATCGTCCCTGTTTGCAGAAAATCTCAGCAGGGTTTTCTATTTTTAGTCCACGTCAACAGACTGATTCTTCTTACCACAAATGAGTTTGTGGTGTTACGTTGGGACGCTGTAAATGATGTCACTACTCTGAGCAGAGCTGGCTGCAAAAACACTCACGGATGGACAAAACTTTGTTAATGGGAACCAGGGCTCATTTCTGAACAATGTGATATTTCTGGTAGCAAATATGCTAAATAATGCACCTCTCCAAGCTACACACAACAGTCAAGAAGTGAAAGGAAAAACACTGTTATTTATTCATTACAACATAACCCCCCCCCGGCATTGATGACTCACATCCGAGTATATAAGAGCATTCTTTCCCTTGGATTTTGTTATGAAATGCACGTGGTGTCAGCATGAAAATCAGACGTTTTCAATGCGCTTTATATTCTAGAGTGGGCGAACAGATGGTGAGCAGAACAAATTCAAGAGAACAATGACAAACTAAAACTTAGGTTGGTGACATTTCCTCTTTTCCCTATTTTTCCATTGCCTGAAAATGGATCAATAGCCTGAGGACAAAGAATAGACTTGCCAAAGTTAAACCACAGAATTGTTAAATAAGTGACCCAGATTCTCAGTGCAAGGTGTGAAGCCAAATATACTAACTGATATAATACGCTGGCTGATCAGTCAACTAGTTCCTTGAAGTGCTTCATTAAATAAATCACTTTACGCTACTGTAAAAGACATTTATTTTGGGTCTGGGTTTCCTTAAAGACTCCAAGCAGTGCAGAGCTACGCTGCAGAAAATTTATCTGCGACTATTTTGATTATCAATGAATCGTTTGTCATTTTTCGAACCTAAACGGCGGACATTCTGTGGTTCCAGCTTCTCAAACTTGAGGGTTTTGCTGCATTTCTTTGTCATATCTGACAGTAAATTGAACAATCTTTAAGTTTTGGACTGCTGGTGAAACAGAACAAGCAATTTCGAAACATCACCGTGGGCTGTGCAAAACTGTAACAGGCATTTTTCACTATTTTCTGACATCCTATCTAAACAATTAATCAAGAAAATAATTGGTAGATTAATTGATAATGAAAATAGCTGTTAGCTGCAGCCCTGAGCGGTGTAGTGTAGTAGCTGCTCAAGTCTAATAAACGAGCATCATTTGTTTTCTTAGACAAATCTTCAGGCAACTATTTGATCATCATTTTTTCACGTAAAAATGCCAAACATTTGATGGTTCCAGCTTCTCTCACGTGAGAATTTATAGCTTTTCCTTGTCTTCCATTATTGTAAACTTTATGTCTCTGGATGTTGGACTGTTGATCAGACAAAAAATAAAACGCAATTTGAGAAAATCACTTTAGGCTCTGGGACATTTTTCACTATTTTCTGACCTTTTATAGACCAACTGATCAATCAGTTAATTATGAAAATAATCGGCACATTCATCGACAATGAGAATAATTGTTAGCCCTATTCAGTTTCTACTTTTGGGCTGAGAACATGTGCTGCCTGGAGAACGGAACAAAGAACCTTTTTATATGATACAGAGACACTTGCCGAACATTATCACCAACAACTAAATCACAAGTTAAAAAAAAAAAAAAGATAAAATCCTAAAAAAATGTAGACTCCCGCACGGGTGAATTTACATTTTATATACGTGAATCTAATGAGCACATGGTGTTGTTATCTTTGACTTCACACTTAATTAAATGCACATAGCCCACTGTAACCATAACATACCAAGACAGAGTATCTATGAATACTATGTCTGTTGGAAGCACTCCGGAGCGCTCCTCTTACTGGTGATCTTTGTTTTAAAGCACAGCAACCGGTAACACTTTGATGTGAAAATGAGTGCAATAGTCCTGGATAGAGGAAATTTACAGCAGCCCTGCACCTTTTGCAATAAGATTCTCCAAACGCAGTAATATACTTTATAATTTTAACGTTTTATCGTTTGTTTTTTTGGTAAACATTAAAGCTAACAAGAAATATTCTCTGAAACAAACAAAAAAAAAGTGAAACGAGGACAATATGTGAGGAAAATGAATTATTTCTGTCTGCTTAAATGTGAAAATTATCTTCCATTCTTTGTGCATGACCACAAAATAACTGCAGTAAACAGAGCGGTGGAAAGATGGCCCACACACACACACACGCATCACCAATGAATTATCCAGTTATGGAGGAATATATCAGCTTAGATAAACAGCATGATAAACTGGACGTGCAGAGTCCAGATTGTTTCTGGACAGCACCAGCGGATGTTGTTAGCACTGTGTAAAGCAGATAAAGAGCAAAGTATTTACATTCCAGTAAACTCAATTTATTAGCAGGAACGCCTGATATGACTGGGTTTGTCTGCATCTTTGTAGCTGCGCCAAAACCCACATTCAGGAGGAATCCTCAGGAGTAAGTGAGTCGTGACAAATGGGAAGAAACATTTACCAGCACGTGGCTGTTTCCATCATTCAGACATTGTAAATGTTAGCATTTCTGATAAAAATGGAATTTCCCACATCGTAAACACGAGCTCCTTCTGCTTTGCCATGTGAAAAATGTCTGCGGGAGGATGAAGCTTATCAGGTAAAACATTTAGACATGGTTCACCCGCAGTTAACAGTTCTGCAGAGAAAAAAAGTGACAGATTGTTTGAGCGATTGTGCGTTTAACCTTGAGAAAAATGAAATAACGCTGCCGTGTGGGTTTAGTCAAGTCAGCTGTAGCCAGGTTGAGAAAGGGGATGTTTTGCACAATATCGCCACAGCAGAAGAAAATTCAATTATGTCCAACCTTGACAGAGCAAGCTGGGTCAAGACTTGGGACTAAAACTTTGGAGCCGCTAAACACTGAGCCTTTTGACTAGCATGAATTATGCTCTGTGCATGGACCACAGTGCTGCTTTTCATTAGCAGAATACACTCAGCACACACAGACTCAGGAAAATAGCACAAGGCTCGGGAGAGAAACAGGTTGTCAGGTAACACGCTGACTCATAATTGATAATGACAGCACCGAGGCAACATCTGGATTATCAGGAAAAACCCATTTCACACCTCTCTGACAGATAGGTGGGCAGCAAACTGGAGGTTTTCTGGACTTTTGGGTTCCACATGTGATATATAATCCTCATGTGTTAAGACAGGTTTAACTCCGAGGCCTGAGATGTTCTGGTTTTTTCCCCCATCCTGCGCCCACAAACTGGGAGGCTGACAGCTGGAGCATGAAGGCCAGTTTGCATGATCTGGCAAGAAAGTGAAGAAAGTGTGTTTTTTTTATCCCAGTCTGGATCTGCCCTCATCAGCTGATGTGAATGTGTGTCAGATGCTTTGGGGAAGGACAGTTTGTACTATGAATACTGATGGGAGAAAAAAAGGTTTGAGCAACAGCTGGACACAGCTGGCTGCTGGTGTTTATAGGCCCAACTTACCTGCTGTAGACCAGACAGTCCATGTGATTGATTTCTTTATCCGACCTGTGTCTCCTGTAGTCCTCCCATAAGTCTTTGATGGCAGTGACAGACAAAATGAAAACTACAGGAGCCAGAGCGAGTTCTGGCTGAAAAGCGTTGACAACTGGCACGAAGTTGAGCAACGCGATGAAAACAAAGTAAACATTGGCAAACCTATGAAACTGCTCAAAAAGATTCTTTGGCAGGAAAGACAGCACAGTGTATTTGGTCGTCTTAATCTTGTTGTTTGCATAGTGTCGGTTTGGGTTTTCCTCCCCTTTGGCGTGGTCATACAGTGTGTTTGCGTGGACAATCCTGGTTTTGTTCTCCTTGTTTTTCTTCTTTCTTTGCCTCTTGACTTTTGAAGCTTTGGCCATCCCGGGGTCTTCGGTCTCCCGCGCCATAGCCAGTCCCCGCTTCAAACTTTCCCACAGTTGAGGTTTTCGTGTCCTCTCATACAAAACAACACAAAGGGCTGGCTATGTTATCATTCTTTCACCGTGTGGAGAGGGTTTCCGTCAGTCTTGTTCACACTAACAGCTCCTTTTCATCCATGTCGACTCCTCTTTCCGCGAGTCAGAGGAAAACTTTTGCTTGTTTAGCTTCTCCTTTTCCCCCCCTATTGCTGGGAAGGATGCTGAGATAGTAGGGAGGCACAACTTGGACTTCCCACAGCTCGGCGGATGATTTGTAGATCATGTGGATCGGCCTCCGCCAGCGGTGGCGCGCTGGTGCCGTGTGCGCAGAGCAGCGGATGCGCGCAGGCTGCGCACAAACAGGACGTTCGTCAGCGGGTCAGGGGTCGCACTCCTCTGGAAATCTGACCCGCAGGCCCCTCCTCGATCCAACCTGGGGTTTTTTTTTTGTGTCTCCAAGTGCCACGCGGTATTATTGGAGTTTACACTGGCTCACAGGAAGCAACCAAGCATCGACAGCGTAACAGCTGTATGCAGTTTTTATACAAGTACAACAGTTTGACGAGAGAGACGAAGTTTTACCACTTCAAAAGAATCATTCGTCTTTTATTTGCCTGACTGTGATGGACACAGAGGTGGAAAAGTACTCAGAGCTTGTACTTAAGTAAAGGTAGTAATACTACAGTGTAGAAATACTCTGTTACAAGTAAAAGTCCTGCAAGTAAAAGTACGAAAGTATCAGAATCAAAATATTAAAATATACTTAAAGTTCCAAAAGTAAAAGTACTCATACTGCAGAATAATGAATATTATATTATTGAATTATAATTACTGATGCATCACTTTAATGTTGCAGGTGGTAAAGATGGAGCTAATTCAACTACTTTATCTGCTGGGTAGTTTGTGAATTTCCCCCCAGGGATCAGTATAAGTTTCATCTTCATCTATAATATTACACCATCATTTATTTATTTAAATACATGTGGTGGAGTAAAAAGTACAATATTTACCTCTGAAATGTAGTGGAGTAGAAGTATGAAGTAGCCTAGCAGAAAAGGGAAATAGTCAAGTAAAGTACAAGTACCTCAGAATTGTACCTCAAAAGTACATACTTGAGTAAATGTACTTTATATTCCACCACTGACTACTACTACTACAATAATAATATAAATATATAAATAAGGATAATAAAGAACTAATATCTTAACTAGAAACTGAACTAAAAATAAAAACTAGGACGATAGTCTAAATCTAAATTTATATGTAGGCCTGTACAGCAGTGGTGGAATGTAACTAAGTACATTTACTCAAGTTCTACTTAAGTACAAATTCGAGGTACTTAACTTGAGTATTTCCATTTTACGCACCTTTATATTTCTACTTCATTACATTTCAGAGATATATTGTACTTTTTACTGCACTACATTTGTCTGACAGCTTTAGTTACTTTTCAGATTACAGTTTTTATACCCTTCCTGTCCAGTGAAAACCACGTATCTCCAAATTTGGTGAATTAGATTTTTTCTGATAAACTGAAGGATGAAGTGTTCCTTTATGTGTTGAGAAAATTCTCCTCCTTCTAAACTACAGTATTAAACAGTATTTAAACCCTCCTTGGATCAGCTGGAAACTGCATCGTCACAAAGCTGAAAACAGGCTTTTTCTGATTTTTTAGAGATACGTGGTTCTCACAGGACAGAGATGCTACAAACATATGATGATCTTATAGACCATGATGCATTGCTGTAGATTAAACTACTCTATTCTATACTATTCTGTACTATACTATACTACTAGTTTCAGGTGAGTTAACAACAATAACTTGTTAGTGTGCTACCCAAACAGAAAAATAATTTGTGGACACTGAAAAACCGTCATATTACTTTTCTTTGCTAGCTCACCAGCATGAGTTTGGCTAACTGAGAGCTGAACACTTGCAGTTTACAAAATACAACACTCTTTTACTGATTCTGTGAGCCTCCTCAGCCACACTGACCAATAAAACCTGAAATAACCCATTGTAACGTTACACCAGGAGACAAACTTAGTGACTAGCTGGTGAAGAAAGTCAAACATCAAAATTATGTTGAGGAAGCCTTTTAGCTTGCTAAAGACACTTTTTAAAGAGCTACCAGAGACAAAAACATCCAAAAGGAGAGTGAATATCGACTTACATTTATCAGGTTGCCAGAAACACAATTTCAAATGAACTGTAATGTTGGTCCGTCTCTGGTAAATTAGCCAGTTGTTTGGTAATGGCCATAAGAATTAACTGTTGGCTGTAAATGGTAAATGGTAAATGGACTGTATATATATATATAGCACCTTTCTAGTCTTCCAACCACTCAAGGTGCTTTACACTACAGGCGCCATTCACCCCATCCACACACACAATCATACACTGATGGGGGAGGCTGCCATGCAAGGTGCCAACCACCTCATCAGGTGGTAATCTAATCTCATTCACTCACATACACACGCCGATG